>CM060308.1:56085955-56105955 GCA_030674185.1 Monoplex corrugatus
GCCCTGTCTTTCGAGTTGGCTGTAGAAAGAACGAAACATGGTGTCAGAAGTGGGATTACGACTCTAACAAAAATCCAGAATATTGAAGACTAAAGTTCAACCATGGAAGATGAACAAGATGAGAGAAGAGCCAGTCGACGACATGCCAAGATTCCCTTGCCTCCTAAACTTGATGTGAATGGAGAAAACCTGCAGAGCAGCTGGAGGAAATTCAAGAGGCTTTGGGACAGCTATGAAATTGTGACAACACAGACAGAAGAAGACTCAACATACAGAACAGCAGTTTTTCTTTCTTGCATCGGGCTGGATGCTATGGACATCTATGAAGGATTGGCATTTGCTAATGAAGCTGAAAGAAATGACATTGACATTGTTCTCGAGAAATTCGAAGAATACTGTGTGGGTTCAACCAATGAAACTTACGAAGCATTCAGATTCAACTCCAGACATCAAGCAGCAGGAGAATCTATCGAACAGTTTGTAGCAGAACTGCGGAGACTGATCAAGACCTGTAACTATGGTACACTGGAAGACAGACTGTTGAGAGATCAAATCGTACTGGGTGTACATGACGAGACTCTGCGATCAAAATTACTGGAAGTGCGACAGCTGACGTTGACTGCATGTATTGATATGTGCAGAGCGCATGAGTCAAGTCAACATCAAACCGTCCAAATGATGAGAAAAACGCAGGACACGCAGGAAGTCCAAGCTTTCAAAGAAAAGAAGACAGCGAAGCAGTATAGCAAAGGAAACAAACCAGAGTACAGAGAAAAATGCGGATATTGTGGTGGAAAGCACCCAAGAGCAAAAGAGAAATGTCCAGCATTTGGAAGAAAATGCAAAGCTTGTGGAGGAAATAATCACTTTGCTTCATGCTGCAGAACACCCAAGAAAAATCAAAAGAAAACAAGAGTTCGGCAATTCGAAGAAGAAGAGACTGACATTGAAAGCGATAATGAAATCCTCGGGATCGAAGACAAAACTAGAAAAAAGGAGAGAAACATACGAGCAAAAATGCTGATAAATGAGATGCCGGTAACATTTCTTCTTGACACAGGTGCAACAACAAACGTGATGTCTGAGAGCCTGTACAGAGAAGTCACTGGAGATGAAAGAAAGTCTAACCTGCAAGAGACGAAGAAGAAGCTGGTGATGTTCAACGGAACAGAAATGAAGCCTGTAGGGGAGATAGTGCTGCGAGTGAAAAACCCCAAGAACAGAAGGAAAGTTCAGAAAAACATATCGGTTTGAACACGTAACAAGCTCACCACACTACCCTCAGTCCAATGGAAAAGCAGAGAGCGCGGTGAAGGCTGCAAAGACGTGCATGAAGAAAGCAGAACACAACAATCAAGATCCCTTCCTCGCTTTACTTGAGCTGAGAAACATCCCGACAGAGACTGTAAACAGTTCGCCTGCTCAGAGACTGTTCGGCAGAAGAACACGAACACAAGTGCCGACGTCAAAGACATTACTCCAACCTACAGTTGTACCAATCAAGAAAGAACTTGAGAAAAGGAAACTGAAGCAAGCGCACTACTACAACAGAAGCGCAGTAGAGCTGACAGAACTGAGTCCGGGACAGATTGTGAAATTCCAACCTCCAGGATCCAAAAAGTGGATCAGCGCCAAAGTAGACCAGCAGGTGAACATCCGGTCATATAACATTCGCACAGAGGACGGACGTCAGTACAGAAGGAATCGTCGTCAGCTACGAGACACAACAGAAACGGAGCTTCAGCAGACAATCAACCTTCAACGACTTGTCCAGAGAAGGATGATTTTTGGAAAACATCAGGAAAGCGACACATCGGGCAAGCAACAGCAAATCATCATTCCATCAAAACAGATGCTGGAAGATAACAAGGAAACTGGAACTGGAACAGATGTCAGGACGCCAGCATCGTCTGTCCGTGAGAACTCATCTGATGAGTCATCAGTCATCAAAATGTCTGAGACAACCAGCATCAAGGAGCCAGATGAAGTTATCAAACAAACAAGGACAGGACAACCCGAACCATTTAGTTCTCCTTACAGAACAAGATCTGGAAGACAAAGCAAAAGGCCAGATTTCCTGAAATATGAATGAAACTGAAGACTCTACCACAATCAGATAAACTGAAAGCATTGCGAAATATGGACATCATGATGATGATGGATAGTATAATGATCCGAGATAAAATGAGGTGAATGAATGATTGGGCCCTGTGCGTGAGAGAAAGAATGAGTGTTTGTTAAGTTAATGTTGTGATAAAGGTAGGAAACATTTATTTCGTATGGACTGAAAGATAGAAAAAATGATTGATTTTGTTTCCTTAAAGAAAGGGAGATGTGACGTGTGTTGACAGTAAACAGCGTGCGGATAGCAGCACGGCATGATATTCATTTAAATGATAACTGATTGCTTGTTCACTGTGAAATGTATATATAGTCAGTTGAGAATCAGACAGCGACGAGTAAAGACGAAGAAGCATTGCCCTGTCTTCCGAGTTGGCTGTAGAAAGAACGAAACAATCATCGTCTTCGTCGTCGTCATTGTCGTCGTCATCATCATCATCGTGGTCATCATCGTCGGCGTCATCGTCGTCGTCATTATCATCATTATCGTTGTCGTCGTCATCATCATCATTATCATATAGTCGTCGTCGTCATCATCATCGTCATCATCATTGCATTGTGAAAAATTGTTCTCGATTCTATGGCCTTTAGAGAGATGCTACAGAAACGAAAAGATAAAATACACGAATAAATGTACTGATTGTAACTTTAGTCCGGTCTGTATACATCGTCAAATACAATTCTATGACGTTATATTTGTCAGTTTCCTATTGAGGGCCAGTGTACATTCATTTTGTGAAGAGGTCATTTAAGCAACGTTTGCACTCTGTGACCACCAAACCATTTTCAGTCAATACTCAGCCACAACATCTTCTCTTCAAAACAGGATCGTAAAAGAAAAATTGTACACATGAATTGATATCCGTCAGTTGCCACGGAAAACACATCTCTATCATATCACAGGAACACGGAGTCATATTTGATTGTCACTTCAAGGCGACAACTGACTCTGAATGATGTCAATCTTTGCCAGAGTAGTGAGTACATACGCGTGTCGAGCGCGCGCGTGCTTATATACATACACATATATATATGTGTGTGTGTGTTGTGTGTGTGTGTGTGTGTGTGTGTGTGTGTGTGTGTGGTGTGTGTGTGTGTGTGTGTGTGTGTGTGTGTGTGTGTGTGTGTGTGTGTGTGTGTGTGTGTGTGTGTGTGTGTGTACATGTAAATATCGTGAAGAGCAGGGCATTCGCCGGGCTGCCCTGGTACAAAAATAGGAAATATAGGTTCATTTCCCAGGTCCCTTCCCTTGAAGACCAATTAAGTAGAAGTAGTAGTAGTGGGTCAATTTGGCACAGGGGAAACTAATGACAGGGGACTTCGCCTTCTGGAGTTTGCCTGCACCCAACGGCTCACCATTGCCAACACCCTCTACCCCCACAAACTGTCAAGAAGAACAACCTGGCATGCGCCGAACGGAAAGACTCACAACCAGATCGACTTTGTCCTCACACCGCGGCGCTTCAAATCAAGCATTAATAAAGCAAAGACGAGGACATACCCTGGAGCTGATATAGGCAGCGACCACGACCTCGTGCTGCTCACAATGAAGATCAAATTGAAAAAGAAGTACCAAGCTGCGCAGCCACGCATCAAGTTTGACCTGGAAAAGCTAAAAGATCCAGAGATAGAAGAGGCATTCCAGGCACAGCTCGGGGGGCGGTTCGCGGCACTCAACTTCCTGGACAGCGACATCAACGACCTCACAAACAACTTTGGTGAGGCAGTCCGCGAAACAGCAGAGGAGGTACTGGGGCGACAGAGGAAGAAACACCAAGCATGGATCTCAAATGACATCCTTGACCTCTGCGACAACAGAAGATCACTGAAGAAGACGAAAAACTCCAGCCCTGAAGAAGCCGCACAGTATCGTAAAACCAACAACCTTGTAAAGAAGAAAATGATTGAAGCCAAAGAACAATGGATCAACAACCAGTGTGAGAACATCGAGAAAGGCATGAAAAAAGGAAACAGCAAACATGCCTTCACCACACTGAAAAACCTTACCAAGACGCAGCAAAACAGATCGTCAGTCATCGAGGATACCTCAGGCGAGCTGCTGACAGAAAGCTCCGCTGTTCTGAACAGATGGACGCAGTACTGCCAAGAACTATACAACTTCCCAATACAGCCAGATGACAGTTTGTTTCAGGGGGACTCAGCACCATTGAGGGAATCCTCACCGCTACCAGTGATGAGAGAAGAAGTGGAAGAAGCCATCCGCAGCCTACCAGCAGGGAAATCACCTGGAGCAGACAATATCCCAGCAGAGCTGCTCAAACATGGAGGGAATGATTTGGTCACTCGTGTAACATCGATTTGTCAGAAGATCTGGGAGACAAAACAGTGGCCCACAGAATGGACTCAATCACTCATCATCCCCCTGCCCAAAAAGGGAAATATGCGCCAATGCCAGAACTACAGAACAATAAGTCTCATTAGCCACACCAGCAAGATCATGCTCAGAGTCATATTGAATCGACTGAAGAAAGAAGCGGAAGAACACCTTGCGGAAGAACAAGCTGGATTTAGGGCGGGCAGAAGCACAGTAGAACAGATCTTCACCTGCCGGATAATGATGGAGAAACATCTGCAGCATCAGAGAGACCTGTTCCACAACTTCATAGACTTTAAAAAAGCATTCGACAGGGTGTGGCATAAGGGTTTGTGGGAGGTGCTAAGAAAGTTTGGCATAGAGGAAGGTCTCGTCCAAACCATCCAGGCGCTGTATAACACTGCCAGCAGCGCAGTTCTCCTCAACAACCAGATAGGGGACTACTTCAAGACCACAGTTGGAGTCCGTCAAGGCTGCCTACTCTCTCCCGTGCTGTTCAATCTCTTCCTGGAGAACATCATGCGTGAAGCCCTCCATGACTTCCACTCCACTGTCTCCATCGGAGGAAGAACCATCAACAACCTGAGGTTCGCAGATGACATCGACCTGATGGGAGGCAGCAACGAAGAACTACAAGACCTGACCATGAGACTGGAAGAAAGTGCAGGTGCACACGGAATGGAAGTGAGCACAGAAAAAAGCAAAGTCCTGGTCAACAGCACAACCAACACCCATGCTGAAATCTACATGAACGGGCAACAGCTTGAAGAAGTGGACGCTTTCAAATACCTTGGCGCCACTCTCACCAAAGACGGTCGCTCTACAACAGAAATCAAGACCAGACTAGCGATCGCAACAGCAGCAATGGTAAAGCTAAACAAGATCTGGAAGAGCAGAGAGATCGGCTTTCCATCGAAGATGAAGCTGTACAAGTCCCTGGTGCTCCCCATCCTGCTGTATGGATGCGAGAGCTGGACCATGACAGCAGAGACCACCAAGAGAATCCAGACGTTTGAAACTAAATGCTTCAGGCGCTTGCACAGGATCTCTTGGCAAGATCGGAAGACAAACGACTTTGTGTGGAGCCAAATAACAACACTTGCAGGCCCACAAGAACCCCTCCTGGCAACAGTCAAGAACAGGAAGCTGTCGTGGTTCGGGCATGTCACACGCCACAACTCACTGCCCAAAACGGTCCTCCAGGGTACACTGGGAGGCGGCAGACGAAGGGGACGACAAGCCAAATGCTGGATGGACAACATCAAAGAATGGACCAGGTTGGATGGCCCCACGCTGGTGCGACAGGCGGAGGACAGGACCGGTTGGCGACGTCTGGCTTCAAGAGTGTCTCTCATCTCTCCTCTACGCCCATCACGGGCAGGAGAATGATGATGATGATGAGTAGTAGTTGTAGTAGTAGTAGTAGTAGTAGATTTTTCATGTGTCTGTCATGGCCTTGTGGGCTCTGATCCTCTCTATCCCAGAAATCGACAGCTGCTTCACGAGATCATTGGCAGACGTGCTATCAACTCCCTTGTTCCTATCTCTTCGGTGAGGACTTCAGTTTGAAACCGAATATCCTCAAGTTGCTGGCTACACTGGCATACGTTTCAGTCTTGTAGATATGGGCTTTCTCTTTTCTACTTTCATACAAACAGTGGGTTTGATCAGAATCATTTGTTTGGATGAATGGTAGTGGAGAACTATATCCGGTGTCATGCCACTCTTGCTGATAATTTATGGGTGTTTATTATTTCATTCTTGAAGATCTGCTGCTCACGTCACCCTCAGTCGTCTGCTCCATCCAGCAAACCCCGCTTCCATGCTCTGAGTGTTGTAACTTTTTCAGGCCATTATTTGCTACCTTCTGCCGTGTAAAAGGTTGCCGAAGCCTCTGGTGGCATAGTTCTTCCAAAGGCTGTACTGATCGCTTGTGCGATTTCTTGAAGCACTTGCTTGTGCTTCCATATGAACCTGATATATAGGTAAGCGCTACTTTGCATCAGCTCAGGACACGTTCCACTGTTTGTTTTCTCTGGCACAACGGGCACACAGGGTCATCTGATTTCCCCTATTTCACCAGATTTACATTCAACGACAGGAGAGGTCAATACATCTCTGAAGATGTAACTGATCCTAAGAGGGGCCATATGCCACGTGTCATTCCAGCTGAGACTTCTTTGAAGTGCACTTTCACACCATGTCCGTTGCCCTAGTCGGCCTCGCTGGACTGCCTTTTAGATTCTTTTGCCTACCTCTTTTTTCTTCTTTCTTCATCTCTTCTATAACCATGTCTCTTCCCTTCCCTTCCCTTCTGCTAGTTGGTAGAGCCATGGACTCAAGATTTGTTATCTTGAATTCAATCCCAGCCCGCGACATTAAAACCTGGCCTGTTTGCTGCCCATCATAATGTTTCCATCATTCTGGTGGTGTCCGCTTAGCGTTTGATACGTCCCTTCTCCCCTTGCCCCGTTTCAAGACCTTGCCAGCGCATAGGATTTTGTGCTGACTCAGGAAGTCTGTTAGATAATTGCTGGCACATTTGGGTGGAGCGCATACAGAGTTGTCTGAGCGCGGTGAATCTCTCCTGAAATAACTCCAATAACTGCCTTCCCTTAACCACCATTCCGTTTCTGCTGATCTCAGTACTTGCCTAGTGGTGTGTCAGTGACCTGTTATTTCACTGGCTGTGAGGGTTTTTTTCTTCACTGCGTCCACTATCTCCTGGACTTTTCATTTTCTGCCAGTCTTCGGCTTGGGCTGGAGTCCCCAAACACAGTCAGAAGCCTGACCTTTCTCTCCATTGTACGATGTGTACGGGTTATTTTTTATTTGTAATGGCAATGGAAATGTAGAGGTCCATGTTACTGATATTTGCAGATATGCATGCGTATTGGGGAAGTTTTCCTTTCTTTTTTTTTTGTACTTCATAAATGTTCAATCACGGTATAGAAACAGTAGATGTTTTTTTTTCTCGTGAGGAAATTGGAAGTATTTGTAATTATTTTTTACCATGCATCTGTTGCAATGAAAGTAACAAACAACCAAATGAATAAAGTAATGTTTTTGTGTGTATGTGTGTTGTGTTGTGTATGTGTGTGTTTGTTTGTTTGTTTGTTTGTTTGCATGTGTGTGCGTGAGATAGACAGACAGTGTGTGTGTGTGTGTGTGCGTGCGTGTATGCGCGCGCGCGTGTGTGTGTGTGTGTGTGTGTTCCTTTCAGAAAGGTCAATCGTCTATTTGTGTGGTTGTGAATTTTTCTTAACGACATAGGTGTCTGATTTCAGATTTGACCTCGTACGAGCCAAAATAAACTGTATTAAATCTGATTTATTTGCAAAGTTCTGTCTTTGTATGTCTCTGGGGGAAGATACTTTTGCAATGAAGGAAAATCATGAAAGGCGTGTAGTTTAGCAGGCAGAATAAGTATAAAGCTTTTTTTTTTAATGTTAATTCCGTTGTTTCTAACAGTTCCCAGTAGATAAACAGCATGAAAAGGCACGTAACTAGTAGATCTCTTGCTTCTTTGACGCCTTAACATTATGTTCTATCAGAAAAATAAAAAAGATTATTCAATGGCATAACTATAGTTATATTTGCATAACACACACACACACACACATACACACACAGAGACACACACACAGACACACACACACATGTATGGAGCTAAATAGCAAGAAGACTGACGTCACGGTGATCAGTAAAAAACATGAAATCCCCTCATGCAAAATAACAGCAAACGGCACAACCTTGAGACAGATTGATAAGTTTAAATATCTGGGAACGATCATCTCACCAGATGGCAGATGCACATCAGAAATAGCCAGCAGAATCAGCCAAGCCAAAACAGCATTCAAGAAGAAGATGAAAAGCATTCTTACCAACAAATGCCTATCAAATAACACCAGGAAGAGAGTTCTTGAGTGCTATGTAGAACCAATAATGTTATACGGTTGTGAGGCGTGGACAGTCAACAAGCAAAGCCAGAACAAGATTGAGGCAGCCGAGATGTGGTTTCTAAGAAGAATGTTGAGAGTCCCATGGACAGCAAAGAAAACAAGCGAGACAGTCTTGATGGAGGCACAAGAAGATCATTCATAAGGAAGATTAGGAAAAGACAGGCAACATTTATAGGCCATTTTATGAGGAAAGGGGAATTAGAGCACTTGGTCACAACAGGAACGGTGGAGGAAAGAGAGCACCAGGTAGAACCAGGGAGAAAATATTGGACGGACTTGCAGGGTGGCTGAGGACGGAGAGGGTGGAAGATGTGCTTGCGGCAGCAAGGGACAGATACATATGAAGCTTTCATGTTGGAATAACAAGAATACAGAGAAGTAAGTATACTGCATACAAACAATATTTTGAAGATCGTTTCATAATGATAAATGACTATAAGCATTTTTAAAAAAAATAAAATGAAATAAAGAGGAAATGAAATCCCATAAGACAGGATAAAATGGAATAAAAACACGAGCATTTGCAACAAAATATGAATAATTTCTGTGGTGTCATTAGGATTGATTTCACAATCTGACATTTATGTACGCTTTTATTGCAATTCATACCTTGACACCAGGTGTTCACATTTTACAACAATGTAATGCATTATCTTGCTGAAGAGACATTTGACATTTGGTAACAGTCAGTCGTCATACCATTTCACCTGATATTCAGTTCGCTGGATGAACTGTACAGTTCATGTGGCTGTATGTTTGAAAAAGTGATACTATTTTTTTTGCTTCACCAATTTAGTATCTGATCCTTTTATATAAGCTGCATTCAAATGAATCAGTCAGTCAGTCAGTTAGCCATTCAATCATGGATCAAATGAGCAATTAATCGGTCAACTGATCTTTTTTCTTTCCGGTATTTTTGTTTCCATAACAAATAATCTTTTTATTTCTGTGTTAACTATACGCAGACTAGACCAGTATCGTATTACGTTGCAATGATGCTGACAGTCAGTATAAATATTATTTCAACAGTTTTGTTTTGCTAACTTCTCCCTGTGTCTGTATCTCTAAGATGATACTTGTAACAATCTGAAAAAAAAGTTTTGAGAGGTGTACAGGCCTGTAGGCAGACTTTAACCACGGTTTTAGAAATGTGATATTTTTTTAGTATAACACACACACACACACACACACACACATACACACACACACACACACACACACACACACAACACACACACACACACACACACACACACACACACACACACACACACACACACACACACACACACACGCTGGAGGAGCCTTTTATGTTCCAAAATTTAACATTAAAAAGTCTTTTTTCATTGGGGCAAATGTATCTATATATACAGCAGAATTGGTCGCTGTTGTTCAAGCGTTGCATTATTTAATAAGCCTTCGGCCTGTGTCATTCAAAGTAGTTCTCTTTGTTGATTCAAAATCTGTATTATATGCCTTACAGTCTTTTGATACAGACACAAGACCTGACTTAATTATTGAGGCAAATCATCTAATACATTGTTTAAAGATAAATGGCTCGGAAATCAATTTATGCTGGGTGCCTTCTCATGTTGGTCTTCAAGGCAACAACGTAGTTGACAGAGCAGCTAAATCCGGTGCCCTCTATTCTGAAAATTCCATAGAATTACATGTTAACACCTCGGTAAAAGAAGCTTACAACTCGCTAGAATTAGCATCATGGATTCGATTTCATGAACATTTAAATTAAAAATTTGTGTCTCAAAAAAGAATCAAACTTTCAGTTCAAAATATCTGTAAAAACTTGCAGTATTCCTTGTTATATCATTTGAGATTAATTGTTATGACATATTTTCGCATTCAACTGAACGCTTTGAAAACAAAATATTGTAACAACGTTTTATGTATTTGCGGCGAACAATTCACATTGTATCACTGTTTGTTTTACTGCAGAAAGCTTCGTTCCTTTTTATCAAAGACGTTTACACAAGGAAAATATCTTGAAACGCATTTTAAAGAAGTAGTATTGGATCAAGTTTTGTTAGTTAAAATTTCAGAATCATTGGTTCACAGTCCTGTTAATGCGTTACTTTAAGATTATTATTATAATTATGATTATTTTTGTTTTGTTTTGTTTTTATGACGATTTTTCTTTTACATTATTGATGTTAGCGTTGTTCTAGTTTCATTTCTCTGTTCATCCATATCCTTTTTCTTAAGACCGTGCCGCTTCCTTTTAATTTTTTTACGTCCCTTACTCTGTTCCCCTCTCCCCCCCCCCCCCTAATTTCATCCTCCATGCCATTTTTCCCCGTCCAATATCACTTATAGTGAAAAGATGTTAATAAATACAACAACACGACACAAGCACACACACCATCACACAAACAAACACACAACGCACACACACATACACACAACGCATACACACACACACAACACACACACGCATACACACACACACACACACACACACACACACACAACACACACACACACAACACACACACACACACACACACAAAAACAAACACAACACACACGACACTCACCAAATCAGCACCACACACCAAACATAATATAAACAAGAAACAAAACACCGTAACGCGTCACTCAAATGCAGGGTATGTCCTTGTGGACTTTGTACACCCCTGTTGTTTTTTTGTGAGATTTTGCTTGGTGTGTTTTCTGTTATTTGTCTTGTTGTGTCTTGTGTGTTGTGTGTTGCTTGTTGTTTTGTTTTTTTTTGTGCTTTTTTTTTTTTATTTGTTTGTTTTGTTTCTTGTTTGTTGTGTGTGTGTGTGTGTTGTGTTGTGTGTGTGTGTGTGTGTGTGTGTGTGTGTGTGTGTGTGTGTGTGTGTGTGTGTGTGTGTGTGTGTGTGTGTGTGTGTTTTTGGTCTATTTTCTTTTCTTGTTTTGTTTTGTTGTTTTGTTTGTTGTTTGGTTGTTCTGTTGTAGTTTCTGTTTCTTTATTTGTGTGTGTGTGTGTGTGTGTGTGTGTTGTGTGTGTGTGTGTGTGTGTGTGTGTGTGTGTTATGTGTGTATGTGTGTGTGTGTATGTTTGTGTGTATGCGTGCGTGCGTGCATGCGTGCGTGCGCGTGCGCGCGCCGCGCGCGTGTGTGTGTATGTGTGTGTGTGTGTATTCTAGTTTGTCAACTTTTCTTTCAAGCGCATGTGATTTAACCACCGGCTCGTTGATTCCACCTAATCGAGTGACGTATATTTGGAAATAAACACGTCAAGAACATTCTCTTTGTGGCAAGGGGGAGAGAAATAATTCAGTAATGAAGTGGACGAGGGCACAGTCAAATTTCATCAGGGGGTAGCTGGGAGGAATGACGGCGGTCCTGAGAGGACTGTCAGAGATGGGGGGGGGGGGGGGAGGTGTGTCACATAATAGCACTCCTACACCCAGGAGCCTTAATGACACACCCATTGTCTGTGGCAGAAATATTGTTCAATCCTCTCTCTCTCTCTCAGTCTGTTTCTCTGTCTCTCTCTCTCAGTCTCTCTCTCTGTCTCTCTCTGTCTCTTGTCTCTGTCTCTCTGTCTCTCTCTCTCTCTGTCTCTCTCTGTGTCTCGTCTCTCTGTCTCTGTCTCTCTCTCTCTCTCTCACTCTCTCTCTCTGTGTCTTTCTCTGTCTCTCTGTCTCTCTCTGTCTCTCTGTCTCGCTCTCTCTCTCTCTGTCTCTCTCTCTTCTCTCTCTTGTCTCTCTCTCTCTGTCTCTGTCTGTCTGTCTGTCTCTCTCTCTCTCTCTCTCCCTCTCTCTCTCTCTTCTCTCTCTATCTGTCTCTGTCTGTCTCTGCTGTTATGTATCTCCTCTCTCCCTCCCTCTCTCTCTTCTCTCCCCTCTCCTCCCCTCTCTCTCTGTCTTTCTCATTGGATAGTATGGGAAGGAGATTAATTTTTGAGATATGTCTAAGTATCTCTTTTTGCATTTTTGAAAACAGGTGTATTCTCAGAGGCTCACCGAAGGGAGAGAGACGAGACAGACAGACAGACAGACAACAGACAGACAGACAGACAGACAGACATAGACAATGACAGAAGAGACAGGCAGACAGAGAGACAGACAGACAGACACAGACAGAGAGTGAGACAGAGAGAGAGAGAGAGAGAGACAGACAGACAGACAGACAGACAGCGACAAGAGAAAGAAACAAAGAGACATACAGACACAGAGCAAGACAGACAGACAGACAGATAGAGAGAGAGAGACAGACAGACAGTCAGAGACAGAGATAGACAGACATACAGACAGATAGGCAGACAGACAGACACACAACAGAGAGAGAGGGGTAGCGGAGAGACTGACAGACAGACAGACAAATAGACAGACAGAAAGACACAACAGATAGAGAGAGGCTGACAGACAGACAACTGACAAACAGACAGAAAGACACACAACAGAAGGAGAGAGAGAGAGAGAGAGAGAGAGAGAGAGACAGAGACAGAGACAGAGAGACAGAGAGATAAAGAGAGAGAGACAGACAGAGAGACAGAGACAGAGACAGAGAAACAACAGACAGACAGACAGACAGACAGACAGACAGACAGACAGACAGGGAGCAACGGTTCTGTCACTGGCTGCTAGTTTCCTATTCCTACCCCAGGCAGCAGTGGTGCCATTGAAATGACCCATTCCTAATTTCATGCACTCCTCGCAGAACTGGGGGTCACTGCTCCCCAATTAGCCCATATCAGTTGTCAACCCACCTCTTCCATTTCATTACTGACTGGTTGACAAATGTCTGCCGGTGTTGTCTATTTTCAAATGTTACGTCACTTGAGGAACTGGAGATAATAAGTGTTTTTGCCATTGGCAAAAGCGCTATTTCCAGGAACATGCACACGCACGCGCGTGCGCGCGCTCACACATTCACATGTAATTACACAACACACACACACACACACACACACACAACACACACACACACACACACACACACACACACACACCACACACACACACACACACACACACACACACACCACGCACGCACTGCACCCCACACAATCTCTCTCTCTTTCGCTCTCTCTCTCCTTTCTCTCTCTCTCTCTCTTTCTCTCTCCCACGCAATGCAAAGAAGCGAGTGTTTGACAGAATTAAATTATATGAATGAAATGTGGTATATGACATACGTAGATAAGACTTTGAGAAGCTTTCATTCAAATATTATTTTAGACAGCAGCAACTTAGTAGTGAGATGTATGTGTCTGTATATGTATACGAGAATATATATCCATATCTCTATATGTCTATACATCAATATCTTCATCTATATGTATGTATGTTTGTATATATATATATATATCTCTCTCTCTATCTATTGCTATCTATCTATCTATCTATCTATCTATCTATCTATCTATCTCTCTCTTCTATGTATATATATATATCTGTGTATCTATCTGTATCTATCTATCTATCTATTGCTATCTATCTATCTATCTATCTATCTACCTACCTACTACCTACCTATCTATCTATCGATCTATTTATTTATCTATCTATCCATCTAAGTATGTATGTATGTATGTATGAATGTTGTATGTGTGTATCTATATATCATATACATAATACTACATACATAATACGTACATACATACATGCATACATACATACATACATACGTGCACGCATTCACACACACACACACACACACACAATATATATATATATATATATACATAAAGATATATATGTTTTATATATATAATATATATAACATACATATAATAATATATATATACATATTAATTGTTTGATACAGGCATGTGGGATGACTGTTCAAACCCATCCCCTCACACACTCAAATTGTTATAAATTGAGTCCTGTGGCTGGTGTTCATTAAAAACGTTTCATTCGCTCATCGACCCTGTCCCTTTATCTGTATCCCTATCTCCTTTTTCTGTGTTGATATTTAGAATGATGAGTGACAGATACAAACCATGTATGGATGAAAAGTTTTACTTTCACAACGACTATAACAGCAACAAGAAGAACAACAACAATAGTAATTACAATGGTGATGATGACAATAATGATTACATAAATCATAATAATAGTATACAATAATAACGATGACGATGATAATAATGATTATAGTAACACTAACAATGATGAAGATACTACACTACTACTGCTACTGCTGCTACTACTATACTACAACTACTACTACTGATGATGATGATGATAATGATGATGATGATAATAATGATAATGATAATCATGATAGTCTTGAGAATAATGGTGATATAATAATAATAATAACAAACAATAATGACAATAATAACAATGATGAAATAATAAAATAACAATAATAATAATAATAATAATAATAATAATAATAATAAAATAATAATAATAATAATAACAATAATAATAATAATAGTAAGAGATGAATATAATAATAATGATAATGACGACGACGACAACGACGACGACGACGACGAACAGAATGAGATGATAGATATGATGATGATAGATGAATAATAATGATAATAGTGTAATGATAGTAATAATGAACTTATAAGGCGTCAAATCTCGATTCAAGAATCAAATCAATGCACACACTCTCACAATTCACCAAAGCAATCACCGACGACGACGAAACCTCCAGGGCACAGAACACACGCAAAGTGAAGGGGGGAGGGGGGCGATTTACGCGAGGGGAGTAAGGTGTGTGACCTGTGACCCAAGCCGTCATCCTCTTTCTGTCTTACACACACACACACACACACACACACACACACACACACACACACACACACACACACACACACACACACACACACACACACACACACACACACACACACACACACACACACACACACACACACACACACACACACACACACACACACACACACACACACACACACACACACACACACACACACACACACACACAACACAGAGTTCCAACAATTCTTTTTTGACAAGTCTTTAGAAAAGTAAGAAGGCTATAACAAACTCAATGACAGCTCTTTGTATATGTATTGTTCTCTCTCTCTTCTCTCTCTCTTTTCTCTCCTCTCTTTCTCTCTCTCTCTCACACACACTCTCTCTCATTCATGTGTACATCCCACCCCCTTCAGTGATCTCTCTCTCTCTCTCTCTCTCTCTCACTCTCTCTCTCACTCTCTCTCTCTCTTTCACTCTCTCACTCTCTCTCTCTCTCTCTCTCTCTCTCTCTCATTCATGTGTACATTCCACACCCTTCAATAATATCTCTCTCTCTTCTCTCTCTCTCTGTCTCTCTCTCTCTCTCTCTCTCTCTCTCTCTCTCTCTCTCTCTCTCTGTGTCTCTCACATGCACATCCCACCCCTTCAGTAATCTATCTCTCGCTCTCCTTCCGTCCCTCTCTCTCTCTCTCTCTCCCCTCTGTCTGTCTGTCTGTATGTCTGTCTATTTTTGACTCTCTGCCCTATAACTTACTGCGTTATGTAAAAAAAATCGGTGATTATTCCGCAAAAATGACAAGAAGAAAGAGAAAAACAATTACATTGCAAAACAAAAAGTATTTTTCTAGGTCGTTTCATGACGGTGAATATCGTCAAGTTTTTTTTTTATGTTGCAATAAAATAAAATGAAATGAAAGAAAACAAAATCAAATAAAATGAAATAAACGAAATGAAACAAAATCAAATAAAAGCAAAACAAAATAAAAAAAATAATAAAATGAAATAAAATCAAATAAAAACGAATTTCTTAAAGTAAGACGAAAAAGGTTACACAGAAAACCAAATTGGAAGAAAAACACGAGCATTTCAATAAATACTTTTTTGTGTTTTGGCACTGGGATTGATTTCACTGTCCGACATGAAGGCATTCATTTGTGTGATTTATACCTGACACCAGGTGTGTACTTATCAGTTACCGCCCTAGGAAAGAGACACTTGACATTTGCTAACAGCCAGGCTGCACAGCGTTTTCTATGGTGTCGGATTTTCATAACAACTGAAAGCGCTTTCCTTGCCGCACACTATGAATCCATTTGCGACACTTTTAGTATCTGATCACTGTAGTACAGTTGTATCAAAACTTAAACAATCGATCAGTTGACTGATCGATCAATTACTCGATCAATAAAATCAGTCAATTGGGCTATTTTATTCAGATGTCCCTTTTTCATGATTTGCTTTTCCTAACAGCACATTGTGTTTGATTCCTGTATTTGGTTTACACTGTCTGAGGCCTCAGTCACGTTGTACTCTCGCTTCAGTCAGTATGGACAGGATTATGCCAGGTTTGTTCGCTGATCTTTCTGTATCTCTGTCGCACCATAAAGACACATTTCACAATACGAAAACTGGCAAACCAGCAAACTAATCTTTAAAGATTGTTTTGAAACTTAATCCCGCTGGGTGCAATCGATTGTTGGTGCATAACAGAACAAGAAACGCATAAAAACACAAGGCTTACGTTTCTTTGGTTATTTTGGTGTTTGTTTGTTAGTTTGTTTGTTTATTTGTTGTTGTTGTTTTTGTCAGCTAGAAGATGTTTTTGTATAGCTTTATTCTCTCTTTGTTTCTTTGTTGATTTGTGTGTTCCTTAGTTTGTGTGTTTGTCTATCTTGCTTCCTTTTTGTTTGATTGTCTATGTTTGTTTGTCGTATATCTGCTGGTTTCTTATATGTTTGCTTTATATTTTGTTTGTTACTTTTTGTTTATCTGCTTTTGTTTCTTTTTTGTTCTTGTTTTTCTTGTTTATCAGTTTTTTTCCAGTCTTATCAATTTCCATTCTGTTTAGCAGCATCCAAATTGAAAACGTGTCTGTGCCTATTTGGGTGAGTCTGTTGGTGAGTAAAGCGTGATTTGAGTTTGCAATGGTCGACAGATAAATATCTGTATGGGTTATCAGCGAAAAACAACAAAAAATATCATTGAGTTCCTTTTTTTTGTTTCGTTTTGTTTCGTTATCCTTTTCTTTGTCAACTCTTTTATTAAAGCTCCCAGTGTGACGGGTGTTAAAACCAGTGAATATCAGATGGATTAGATGGTACAAGACTACAGAGAGATCGAGATATAGGCGTACATGTGGATGGTATGAGTATGAGTGGTGTGTGTGTGCGTGCGTGCGCTTGTGTGTGTGTGTGTTAGTGTGTGTGTTGCGTGCGTGTGCGTGTGTGCGTGTGTATGTATGTGTGTGTGCAAGAGAGACAATATGTGCGTGAGTGTGTGCACGCGCGTGTGTGTTTGTGTGTGTGTGTGTGTGCGCGTGTGTGTGACAGAGATAAGTGTTGATGTTGTGCTTTGTGTGTGTGTTGCGTGAGTTGAGTGTCGTGTGCTATTGTGTGTGCGTGCATGCTTGCGTGTGTGTTGTGTGTTGTGTGTGTATGTGTGTGTGTGTGTGTGTGTGTGTGTGTGTGTGTGTGTGTGTGTGTGTGTGTGTGTGTGTGTGTGTGTGTGTGTGGGTGTATGGTGTAGTGGTGTGTGTGTGTTTGTGAGGTTAGCGTGCGAGATGTTGACTGGTAGCAAGCGCTGGTCATTTTGCCACTGCAAAGTTGATTTCATACTTCAAAGAATACTAAATCAACACTGACAGTATTGGTTTTTTGTTGTTGTTTTTGTTGTTGATAAAATCAAATCAGTAATTAAATGGAAGAGATGGGTTGGGATTTCAGTGGAGGTAGTTGGGGAGAAAGCACACTGGTCCTGCAGGGACTGCCGAAAATAAGGAACTGTTCAATCAATGGCATCGATGCAGCCAGGAGCGCTGATAGAAACATGTACATTGAAGAAAACAAACCCTTTCTTCATTCCTTTGTTTACCAGACTGTTTCTTTGTTTGATTTGTTTCCTTGTTCTCTGTCATTTTGTGTCTTTGTTTGTTTCCATTTATTCTATGTCTGTTTTATTTGTTTTCTGTCTTGTTATGTTTGTTTTAGTTTATTTTTAGTTGTTCTTTGTTTGTTCATTTCCATTTTTTTTTTCTTTGTTTCCATTTGTTCCCTGTCTGTGTTATTTGTTATCTGTCTTGTTATGCTTGTATGTGCTTATTTCAGTTGTTTCTTATTGATTTACTTTTTATTCATTTATTCTTTGTTTGATTTATTTGTCCTTTGTTTTCATTTGTTCTTTGTTTCATTTGCTCCTCGTTCGTTGTTTATTTGTTCTTTGTTTATTTTCATTTGTTTATTTTTTCTATCTGCTCTCTGCTTGCTTTGTTGTTGTTAGTGTTATTGTTTTTGATGGTGATGTAGTTGTGGTGGTGTTTTGCTTTGCTTTGTTCCTTGTTGTTTTCGGTTGTTCTTGTTTTCTTTGTTTTCATTTATTCTCTCTTTGTTTTTGTTTTTTTATGTGTTCTTTGAGTTCATTTCTTTTTTATCTGTTTGTTTTCATGTTATTGGTTCATTTGTTTTCATTTGTTCTTTATTTTTTCAGTTGTTCTTTGTTTGTTTACCTTTGCTCTTTCTTTGGTTTTTTTAAATGGTTCTGCATTTTCATTTCATCTTTGTTTGTTTGTTTTTGCTTGTTCTTTGTTGTTTTGTATGTTGTTGTTGTTGTTGTTTTTGTTCAATTGTTTGTTGAATTTTTTGTTTTTGCCTTTGACATTTTGTTGTTGTTGTTGTTTTTCCTTCTTTTTTGTCTTTTTGTGTAATAGTTTTTCAACTTTCATTTTAAGCTTTTCCATTTTCTGTGCTGCAATTTCATAATTGAAAACATATGTGTGCCTGCCAAGGTGATTGTAGTCATTGTTACAGCGAGGCGTTTTGTTTGTGACTGGCCAGATTATAAACCGTACCGGCAGTAGTTCGCTGGAGAAAAAAGCATCTTAACCCTTTGCCTCCCGCACCCTGTCCGCCATCCTGTATTGCCAACCATGCTGACAAAACAAACCTTAACCTTTTAATTCCCTCACCCCATCCACCAGCTGGTATGAGGGAGTCAAAGGGTTATGTTCTTGCAGTTGGTGGATAGGGTGAGAGAGTCAAAGGGTCAAACGATATGGTTCTTTTTTTAATTTTTCATTCTGTATTTTTTCCTTCCAATTTTCAATCCTCTAATATTTTTATATCAGGGAAATTAGAGGGTAGTACAGAGAGGCAGACAGAAAGGAAAAGTGTGTATATGTATGCGAGAGCACGTTGGGGCGTGCATGCATATATGTGTGTATGTATGGTGTATGCATGTGTGCATATGTGCGCGCGCGCGCGGTGTGTGTGTATGTGTGTGTGACATTTTGTATGCCTTGTGCTTCTCTCTCTGTCTCTGTCTGTGTCTTTCTCACTCTCTCACTGTCTTTGTCTCTCTATCTCTGTCTGCCTTTCTCTGTCTTTGTTTGTCTGTCTCCCTCTCTATCTGTCTCTCTCTGTCTCTCTGTCTGTCTCTCTTTCTCAACCTTCTCTACTCTCTCTCTCTCTCCCTCATTCTTTGTTATTTGTTTCTTTGTTTAAAAAAATCCCTTGATTTCTTTTGTTTTTGTAGTCTTTCTTTTCAAACATTTTCTGTTCAATTTCTTTTTTATTTCTTCCTGCTGTTATTTCACAACTATCTTTAGAGAATATTGAGCTTCTATTTTCTATTTTGCAATGTCGTCATTGGAAACTGATCGTGCTTCCGGGTGCCTGC
>CM060308.1:56110955-56113455 GCA_030674185.1 Monoplex corrugatus
TCTTTCTCTCCCTCTCTCTCTCCCCTCACTCTCTCCATTCTCTTTCCCTCTCTCTCCCTCTCTATCCCCCTCTCTCCCCCTCCCTCCCTCTCTCTTTCCCTCTCTCTCTCCCTCACTCTCTCTATCTTTCTCCCTCTTTCTTTCTCTCTCTCCCACTCTCTATCCTCTCTCTCTCTCTCCCCCTCTCTTTCTCACTCTTGCCATCTTTCTCCCTCTTTCTCCCTCTCTCTCCTCTCTCTCTCTCTCCCTCTCTTCCTCTCTCTCTCCCTCTCTCTCTCCCTATCTCTCCCTCTCTCTCCCTCTCTCTCTTTCTCTTTTTATCTCTCTCTCCCTATCTCTTTCTGTCTCTTGCTCTCTCTCTCTCTCTATCATGGAATATTGTGTATGTGTGATTTTTAAATGACTGATAACAAGCACATGTAAAGAGACGCTTTGCTGTTGCAATTGCAGCGAGAGAAGAAACTTAGAAGTTTTCACATTTTGAGATAATGCCACGAAACGGCAAAAACATTCCCATATGTGGGCATTAGTAATCTTCATTGTGTCATTTCATCGTCTCTTCGCCGTCAGCAGAACCTTTTCCATTGTCTGGCCTCAGTTTATCTTCAGAAGCCCTATTTTTCTGCGCCTTTTTGGTTCCAATGAAGGACTTGGTCGGCAGGTCTTGTAGATGGATGTCTTGCGACACATCATAGCCATTGTAGACATGATCTTCCTATTGCTGTAGAAGGACATTGATTGTTTAGTAACCCACTTTCTTACTTCCTCATTTGGTACAAAATCGTTCTACTTCGTACTGAGGCTTTTATGGACTGATTTACAGTCATATGTGTCAACTGTCTCTCTCTCTCTCTCTTTCTTTCTTTCTCTGTCTGTCTGTCTGTCTCTTTCTGTCTCTCTCTCTCCCTCTCTCTCTACCTCTCTCCTCTCCCTCCCTCTCTCTCACTCTCTCTATCTTTCTCTCTCTTTCTCCCTCTCTCTCGGCCCCTCTCTCTCCCTCTCTCTCCCTCTCTCTCTCTCTCTCTGTTCCTTTCTCTCTCCTTCTCTCTCTCTCCCTCTCTCTCTCTCTCCCTCTCTCTCCCTCTCTAGCTTCCTCTCTCTCTCCCCCTCTCCGCTGTCTCTCCACTTCCTCTCCCTCTCCTCCCTCTCTCTCCCTCTCTCCCTTTCTCCCTCTCTCTCTCTCTCTCTCTCTTTCTCTCTCTCTTTCACAGATAGCCACGTAGAAGGATGGATGGCATGTTGGTGTTGTACTGCATCTTTGTCATGAGTGAAAACTGATCATCAGAATCTTTGAACAAGACAGACTTTTTGAACAAGACAAATTTTGCACGAGGTTTGGTTTGCACATGATCAGAGCCTAGCCCATGAAGAAAAAGAAAGACTACAGGAAGACACAACCAACCTGAACACCACTTGTGCAAACTACAACATGAAAACCAGCATCAGCAAAACGGAGACATAAGAAGGCCAGCAGAATTTCAGGCAACTTTAACATCAACATCAGTAGTACTAAACTCAGAACGATTGAGTGAATTACAGTACAATAGCAACATTTTCATAGTAGTCGGAAAACAAAGATTGATCAAAACCAAAATCAAGAAAACAAACAATGTCAGTTAACAACTGTTATCACTCTCAAACAATCCAACATTTCTGCTGAAACAACAGTCAAACTCATCAATTCCACTTTCATCCTCACCCCCTTCAGTGCCAGACCTGGATCCTGACCAAGTTCTCTGAAACACAAAATTGCCACCCGTGAGATGTAATTGTTCCAGACGTGTAATCAATAAGACCGGACGTGACATGATCAGACGCACCAAGATCAGAGAAATGGTGGGAAACAATACCATTCCACCAGCATGTTCACAAACAGATCATAAAGTGTTTGATCATCTAGCCAGAATGAATCCTCATCATCTGTCTCCACAAGCATATAATAAAAACACATCAGGGTTTAAAGTGTCAGGCAGCCCAAGGAAAATCTGAATCGACCTGTTAAAGAGAAAAGTTGACGTCAAACGGCATTTGTCCACTTTAAGGCCTATCATTCACGTTAATGACCGTCAGCCCTATCTCCTTGCCACACCCATGATGGTACAAGCCAAGCGGACAGATAAAAAGAAAAATTTTTAAATTTTGATTGTTCAGATCTGTGATAGTTGTTTGAATGTGGCAGAAGCCTTTCCCATATGTGGGAAAAGCCTTTCCCATTAAACGTTTTTTTTAATTAACCATGTCTTCACTGCTGTGATGGACCTTACAAAATAACTAAAATAATTAGTTATTTCTATGATCGATGTGGATACTGCGTGATGTGTGTGTTCCAGTGATCAACTTCTTTTTTCTTTTTCTTTTCATCGATGTTAAGGAAGGTTTTTGCTGCTGATGTTGATTCAGCGAAAAAAATAAAGATTGCAGGTCTTGGCTTCTTTCTCCTAGACCCCAAATGTTACCAGTAAAGTTAAAGGCAGAGAAAAGTAATCCATCTTTTATCTAT
>CM060308.1:56125955-56130955 GCA_030674185.1 Monoplex corrugatus
GAAGGGAAATTGTAACACTAAAACACAAACCGAATAAAGTTAAAGTAATGCATTAACAGGACTGTGAACTAATGATTCTGAAATTCTAACTAACAAAGTTTGATCTGATGTAATTTTTTTGAAATGATTTTCAGAATACTTTTCTTGAGTAAACATTTTCGGTAAAAAAGAACGTAGCATTTTGCAGTAGAATAAACAGTGAAACAGTGTGAACTGTTCGCCGCAAATACATTTGACATTTTTACACTATTTTGTTTTCAATGCGTTTAGCTGAATACGAAAACAAACAGCAACAATCGATCTCAAATGATACATGGAAGAATACTGCAATTTTTTACATACATTTTGAACGGTAACTTTTATCTTTTGTTGTGACACAAACTGTTCATCTGACTGTTCATGAAATCGAGTCCATGAGGCTGATTCGAGCAAGTTGCAAGCTTCTTTTACGGAGGTATGAACATGTAATTCTATAGCATTATCAGCATTCTGGGCGCCTTGCTTAGCTGCTCTGTCAACTACTTCGTTGCCGTGAAGACCAACGTGAGAAGGCACCCAGCATAAACTGATATCTGTACCTTTGACCCTTAAACGATGTAAAAGATGATTTGCCTCACTAATTAAATCAGGTCTTGTGTCGGCATTAAAAGACCGTAAGGCATATAATACAGATTTTGAGTCAACAAAGAGAACTACTTTGAAAGACATGGGTTTAAGATTTACTAGATAATGCAATGCTTGATTAATAGCAACTAATTCCGCTGTAAAGATAGATAAGTTTGCCCAAACGAAAAAAGACTTTTTTATCTTAAATTTTGGAACATAAAATGCTGCTCCAGCACATTTATTTTCTAAGACTGATCCATCGGTAAAAATGTGAAGGTGGGTACGGTATTTTTCATCGATGTGTTCTCTTGCTGTGGATATCGAAATGTTGACGTTTTCAGATTTCTTAGCGTCTGTATAATCAATATCAAAAGAGGCTTTTTGCATTTCCCATGTAGGGATAGGCGTTGTTGATGGTGTCTCAGCTATTTCATCCATATTTATGTTAGACTGTTTGACCAAGTCAGATATGTAAGTTGCAACAGTCATTTGTGATGAAATGCTTTTTGTTCGCTTTGGAAAGTCAACATCAGTTTTACATACATTTTGAACGGTAAGTTTTATCATTTGTTGTGACACAAACTGTTCATCTGAATGTTCATGAAATCGAGTCCATGTGTGTGTGTCCCATTTTCTACGCCATTTTAATGGCCGCAGAAGCTGGCACAGTTTTTACAATGCATTGATGATCATGGATAATGACGACGAGGTTGATACTCATGATGCTACAGAGTGAGTGTGTGTTCGTTCGTTGCTTGATTTAACGTCTTTTCACTATAAGTGATATTAGACGGGGAAAAATGGCATGAAGGATGAAATAAGGGGGGGGGGTGGAGGGGAGAGGGGAACAGAGTAAGGGACGTAAAAAAAATTAAAAGGAAGCGGCAAGGTCTTAAGAAAAAGGATATGGATGAACAGAGAAATGAAACTAGAACAACGCTAACATCAATAATGTAAAAGAAAAATCGTCATAAAAACAAAACAAAACAAAAATAATCATAATTATAATAATAATCTTAAAGTAACGCATTAACAGGACTGTGAACCAATGATTCTGAAATTTTAACTAACAAAACTTGATCCGATACTACTTCTTTAAAATGCGTTTCAAGATAGTTTCCTTGTGTAAACGTCTTTGGTAAAAAGGAACGAAGCTTTCTGCAGTAAAACAAACAGTGATACAATGTGAATTGTTCGCCACAAATACATAAAACGTTGTTACAATATTTTGTTTTCAAAGCGTTCAGTTGAATGCGAAAATATGTCATAACAATTAATCTCAAATGATATAACGGGGAATACTGCAAATTTTTACAGATATTTTGAACTGAAAGTTTGATTCTTTTTTGAGACACAAATTTTTCATTTAAATGTTCATGAAATCGAATCCATGATGCTAATTCTAGCGAGTTGTAAGCTTCTTTTACCGAGGTGTTAACATGTAATTCTATGGAATTTTCAGAATGGAGGGCACCGGATTTAGCTGCTCTGTCAACTACGTTGTTGCCATGAAGACCAACATGAGAAGGCACCCAGCATAAATTGATTTCCGAACCATTTATCTTTAAACAATGTATTAGATGATTTGCCTCAATAATTAAGTCAGGTCTTGTGTCTGTATCAAAAGACTGTAAGGCATATAATACAGATTTTGAATCAACAAAGAGAACTACTTTGAATGACACAGGCCGAAGGCTTATTAAATAATACAACGCTTGAACAACAGCGACCAATTCTGCTGTATATATAGATACATTTGCCCCAATGAAAAAAGACTTTTTAATGTTAAATTTTGGAATATAAAAGGCTGCTCCAGCGCTCTGGTTTGCTAAGACTGACCCATCGGTAAAAATGTGGAGGTGGGTACTGTACTTTTCATCGATGTGTTCACAAGCTGTGGATAGCGTAATGTTGACATTATCATCTTTTTTAACTTTTGCATAATCGAGATCAAATGTGGCATTTAGCATTTCCCATGTAGGGATAGGCGTTATCGTTGGTTTCTCAGCAATTTCATCCATTGTTATGTTGGACTGTTTGATCAGGCCAGATATGTAAGTTGCGGCTGTAATTTGTGATGAAATGTTTTTTGCTCGTTTTGGAAAGTCAGTATCAGACCTGATCTTAATTTCTTTGCTCACAAAATTATCCACTTGTGAAGTAGTTCTAATTGCAAACTTTGCTGTAGCTAACTCACGATGGTTGTTTAAAGGTAGAATTCCAGCAACTTTGTACGTTTCCAGAGTAGAAGCATGAGTTGGTACACCTAGTGCAATTTTAAGACTTTTGCAGTCCAAGCTCTGAATCTTTTTTAGTAAATATTTGGGTGCATTGAAGAAAACTTCTTGCGCGTAGGATAATTTAGACCTGACCAGCGCTGTTGACAGATGAATCAGTACATTTGTATCCATTCCCCAGGGTAATTTGCTTATTATCTTTAGAAAATTTAAGGTTTTTCGCGCTTTTGTTAAAATATAATCAAAATGGACATTCCAGCTCAATTTGGACGTGATGTAAACTCCCAGGAATTTTACGACCTGTTTGTAATTTAACACTTCACCAAGCAATTTGAAAATAGGCAAGTTATTTGAGTTACCACCAGGATCAAACAGCATCATGTTAGTTTTTTCTGCTGACGACAGCCCATTTTCTAACATATAGTTTCCAAGATTATCAAGATCAATTTGATACAACTTCCTGATGTAATTTCGCGTTCTCTGTGGAGTTGTCTTTTTTAAAGTGATATTCATCCAAGTGCATATATCATCAGCGTACTGTACTAAAACAACACGATTTGAAAGAGCTTTCGGAAGATCCTGTATAAGGATATTAAATAAAATACGTGCTATCACTGAACCTTGTGGAATCCCCATGTCGAGGCATCGTGAAGAAGAATAACTAGCTCCCACTCTTGCCTGAATTGTTCTATTAGCTAAAAACGATTTAATGTAATTGAACATATTGCCCGATAAACCAACAGATTTTAGCTTGAACAATAAACGTTTATGCCAAACTTGATCGTAAGCTTTTTTCACATCAAAGAAAGTAGCTAAAACACTTTTTCTGCGGGCAAACTGTTGTTTGATCTGAGTTGTAAGTTTAACTAGGTGCTCAACTGCGGATCTTCCTTTTCTAAAACCTGCCTGGTTTACCGGAATAACGTTATTTTTATCACAGTAGTGTAAAAGTCTGTTTAAGACCAATCTTTCCATTAGTTTGCTTGTGTGGGACGTTAAAGCAATAGGTCTGTAACTGTTTTTATCGGTTTTCGATTTTCCTGTTTTTAAGATTGGTATAACTATAGACTTTTGCCAGATTTGTGGCACAGTTCCAGTAACCCAGCATTTCTGCAAAATTTTGTGTAGGAAAATAAGGTAGTTTTCAGGGAGATGTTTAATCATTTCAGTCGAAACTGCATCAACACCTACCGAACTCTTTTTGTTGTGTAGAGACAGTACTGTGTTTTTTAGCTCTTCTAAGGTGATTGGAGAATTAAACCAGAGATCATTCTGTGGTACTGGATCAGTGTAGATTGGGTTGTAATCTTCCATTTCTCTGTGATGTTTGCAGTCAGGAGATAAACCTTCAACTTTACTGTTTTTGGCGAACAGATCCACAAAAGTTTCTGCTTTGTCCATGTCTGAAGGAAATGTGTTACATGTTTCAATCATTATCGGACACCTAGGTAAGTTGGTTCCATCCTTCATTTGTTTCATTTTCGTCCAGACTTTATGGAAATCTTTGAAATCTGAAATTTCTTTTGTGCAGAATGATGCCCAATAATCTTTCTTTGCTTCAGCAATGATTTTGTTACATTGGATGTTAGCTTTTTTCATTTCGACATGATCCTCAGGTTTCCGGCTTTTGATGTAGATTTTGAATTTCTCCCTTTTATATTGAACTGCTTTCTCACATGCCTCTGTCCACCAAACATTACCCAATCGATTATTTGATCTAGAAGATTTGAGTTTCGGAATCGATAGGTCTGCAGCGGCTAAAATTGACTCTTGGAATTTAGAAAACATAATGTCTACATTTTCACTTTCATAATGTCTGTAATCTTGATTAGCTAGAGCAGTTCGAAATAAGGACCAGTCAGAACGCTTGTAATTATATTTTGGAATAATTTCAGGAGAGCTGTCTTTCATCCTGATGTTTTTGTCAGTTATGGTTATGATGATAGGTAGGTGATCGCTTCCCAAAGTGTCTCTGTGAGTTTCCCAGGTACAGGATGGTGCTAATTCTGGTGAGATTAGAGACAAATCGATGGCTGTCGCCCTGTGTTTGGAAACATCAGGGATCCTAGTGACACTACCATCATTTAGAAGGTAAAGCGAACTATCAACGATATTTTCTACCAAACGATTGCTCGTAACAGTAGAACAGTTCTTTTC
>CM060308.1:56135955-56140955 GCA_030674185.1 Monoplex corrugatus
GATGGACAGCAGGGAAGTTTCAGTCTGTTTCTCCTAATTTTTGTATCTGGTTTTGTTTGTTTTGTGATCTTACGCTTGACAAAGGCCGGTTGGCCAAAAATTTGCGCCTGTCTTGTCTTCCTATATTAAATACCCGTTTTTATCCATTTTTGTGTGTGTGTTTTTTTTTCTGGTTCCGGTATTATTATCTGTTTCATTTTGTAGGTCATTTGTTGGGACAATAAACGTTTTGACAATATGCCGGAAAAATAATCCACCAGCCAGTGAGACAAAGAGACAATTAACAAGTCAGCTTAACTCCAACTATTGTTTGCCTGACAATCAAATCAATTTGAATATCGCCAAGCCAGATGTGTATGTTTGTACACCTCTGTCCCTCAGTGCTAGAGAGAAAAGTATCGAGATGTCTTGATCATTTCGTGATTTTATGCCGTTGACATTTCCCAGTGGAGAACGGACATGTGGATGTGTTGTTGTAGTGGTTATTTACGCTTCCTGTTGACGGCTTTCTTTGATCTCTTGTCTGTTATTTGTGTGTGATGTTTGTATGTGTGTGTTGGTGTGTGTTGTGTGTGTGTGTGTGTTGTTGTGTGTGGTGTGTTGTGTTGTGTTGGTGTGTTGTGTGTGTTGTGTGTGTGTTGTGTGTGTGTGTGTGTGTGTGTGTTGTGTGTGTGTTGTGTGTGTGTGTTTGTGTGTGTGTATTTGTGTGTGTGTGTGTGTGTGTATGTGTGTATTTGTGTGTGTGTGTTTGTGTGTGCGCGCGTGTGTGTGTATGTGTATGTGTGTGTGCATTTGTTTGTGTGTGTGTGTGTGTGTTTGTGTGTGTGTGTTTGTGTGTGTTTGTGTGTGTGTGTTTGCGTGTGTGTGCGTGTTGTGTGTTTGTATGTATGTGTTTGTTTGTTTGTTTGTTTATGGTATGCGTATGTTTGAGTGTGTGTGAATGTGTATATGTGTGTGTTTGTGTGTGTAGTGTGCGTATGTTTGAGTGTGTATGTGTGTGTGTGTGTGTGTGCACGCGCGCGCGCATGTGCGTGTGTGTGTGTGTATGTGTGTGTGGATGTTTCTATGTGTGTGTGTGTGTGTGCGTTTGTGTGTATGTATATTGTTTTTTGTTTTGTTGTGTGTGTGTGTGTGCGTGTGTGTGCGTGTGCGTGTGTGCGTATGGTGTGTGTGTGTGTGTGTGTGTGTGTGTGTGTGTGTGTGTGTGTGTGTGTGTGTGTGTGTGTGTGTGTGTGTGTGTGTGTGTGTGTGTGTGTGTTCGAAGAAGGCTAAGAAACATGGAATGTTTAAACAATTTCGTCAAAGTATCAAAGGGAAAATTTTAGATTATAAATTATTAAGATTTTCAAGGTTCAGCTTTCATGTATTTCGCATAACAACTGCAGTTTAGGCACAGACTGATTTTATTGCAGAAGCCTGAGAAATTCTGGTGTGACTTTGTAATTGAACCGTTAATAGACTATGTTTTCCAGTGAGATTTGTTCTATCTGTTTGTTCCTTACACTGACAAACGTTCAGCATCTATTGCTGTCATTGAGACAGTTCAACAGTATGCAGTTCCCAGTGTATCAGTGTGCACGTTAATCTATTCCCAATAGGGGAACAGGTCACGCTATCCATTCACCAAACTGGTACGCTTCCCAGAATGGTACACGAGCAACTAACTGTTCATCTCCTAACGTATGCTATTTATTCCCTAAAGTGGTATGCTATAGGTCGCTTTATCCCCTTTTCCAGAATGGTACGTGATTCATTAGCATAAATGGTAAAGATAGGGTTTTCCATTTCTGTACATACATATAAATCTTCATGGTATCTATTGCATATAAGATTTTCTATTCTCTGTTCCTCGGTGAGAAAACGCTTGGACCATCAATTTTCCATGATTCAAAGTCAGAATTTCTGAGGATTATTTTAGCAATATCAGTTTTCCATCATACAAAGTCAGAATTTCTGAGGATCATTTTTGTAACATTTATAACTGAGTAATTCTGCGAACATGCAAACAGAATCAGCAGCGGTTGATTTTTCTCATTTGGTTCTTACTGTCAAAATGTTCCTATAGTGACGGTACTTTCTTCACATGTAACTTCCCAGTGACTGCAACAGAAACAGGATCCTAACTATAATCTTTTATTACATTGCTATAAAAATCGATTTTTCCTTACAGAGGAAATGAAGTTTCCGTGTCTTTCTGGAACTTGATTCGATCTTTGATATCTTCAGTTGGGTGATACTGCCGTTCACTGGTGTCTTTATCGGAAATCCGCGTCGAAAAAAACAGAGTTTGATGGTGGAAATAAAATGCCGGCTATCCTGGCTATTGCAAATTAACCATTTCACTCCTTCATCTGGTCATCAGTTTCTCTCAGAAGCTGGTGGATGTTGTGAGAGAGTGGAATGGTTAAATCAAGAGCTGAATTTGATAGTACTGACGTTTCTCTCTTATTCTGATAAATCGATACTGAAGTCATCCTCCTCAAGCGAAAATCGGTTTATAGTGACGATTTTAGGATACTTATAGCCTCCAATTTATGTAAGTGTCAGTTTTAAACCAGCCACATAGTTGAAACAATTCAGGCACTTCTTCTTGTACGTTGTGGGCTTGTTTGTTTTTTGTTTTTGTTTTTGTTTTTGTTTTTGAACAGTGATATAGGTCAGCTATTTCCTCTTGTTAACTGCGGGAGATTAATAAAGATACCAGAGTTATTTTTTAGATCACTGACATTTAGTGAACACATCTGTGATAACTGGATAAAGAAGGATTTTCCTTGGTCCTTCGGAAAGTATTGAGGGCGGACATTTTGTTGATTTGTTTTTCCTTTGGTTCTCTCCCCCTCTCCCTCCTTCTCTCTCTTTCCTTTCTCTCTGTCTCTGTCTCTCTGTCTGTCTGTCTGTCTGTAACTCTCTGTCTGTCTCTCTGTAACTCTCTGTCTGTCTGTCTCTCTCTCCCTCTCTCCCTATCACACACACTCGTACACACACACACTCATACACACACACGCACACACACACACACACACACACACACACACACACACACACACACACACTACACACACACACACACACACACACACATACACACACACACTCCGCCAGTATGCCTGTCTGCTTTTCTCTCTCTTTGTCTTCACCTTTAAACCTTTAACTGAAAAAAATGTATTTACCCATGTCACAAACAGCAATAGATACAGAAGTTAAAACAACTAAACTTGTTCAAAGTTCCACCAAGTTCATAAAACAAAATAATTCGAAAATGCACAATCTCGTCAAGAAACTCCAATGTACCACGAAGAGCCTGACTAAATTTTCTTCTGCAAATTCTGAGTTATTTACAACTCAGTCGTTCAGGTCCTTTTCTTTGATTTTCCTCCTTACCAAGTTACTTACTATTCCAGGTTTCGTTGGTCTTGTTTTGTTGTTGTTGGGATTTTATTGTTGTTGATGTTTTGTTGATTTTTGTCCGATTTTATTAACAGTGTGGTATGACTTCTTGTTGCTGTTTTGTCTACTTGAGAGCGTATGGCAGGCTGTCTTGACAGGGCCATGGACTCAAGAGCCAATGTCTTGAATTCAGTGTTAGCCTACAATATCAAAACTGGTTCTGTTCGCTGCCCATCTTAACGCTCCCATTATCCTGGTGGTGCCAGCTTACTGTTTCATAGTCCCTGTTGCTTCCCTTCCAACACCGCCCCCCTTTCCATCTTTCAAGACCTTACCAGTACATAGGGTTTTGCTCAGGCTCGAGGAGTCTTTACATTATTACTGCCAGATTTGAGTGAAGCGCATATGGAATTGTCTGGGTGTGATGAATACCTTGAACAAATTCCGCAAACACAGTAATGTCCAAATGTACTTATGCGAAGAGACATCAAAATATCTTAAGTAGTACTACTCACAGCTAGTTACGTAGGTGCCTTTACTAACTTCACCATTTTTTTTGTTAAATATCTGAATACAAGGAACAATTCAAAGGTTACAGATCCCCGAGTTAATGACATCCAGTGCATTTGACTGTTCATCTCATGCTGTCAAGATGTTTATCACACAGTGATGATGGACGCCTTTCGTCTTTGTTGAAAAAGAGAATAATCAAAAAGATAGTGTACCTCCCCTCCAGATGAGAAGAACACACACACACACACACACACACACACACCCACACACACACACACCACCACACACACACACACACACACACACACACACACACACACACACACACACACACACACACGCAAGGATCTGTCACATAATTATTATCAGATTTGGGTGGAACACATGTGGGATTGTCTGAGTGCGACAATTTCTGTCTTGAACAAACTCCAAGGTCTCAGTGATATGAATTAATTGTGTGATATATGTACAAGAGATAACAATAAAATTCTCCGTTGTTCAAACAAAAAAAGCTCACAATGCAAAAATCAAACTCTGTTTTTCATATCGACAATATCTAATCTATCAATCTTCGTGGACATTCAGACAACAATGGTGTTTTACATTTTCCTCATTTGATAGCTACACGTCAAAATATTCGTACTGTGTCAGTATGCTTTCCCCACTATGATAAATTCCTGGTGTCTGCAATAAACAAAGTCCCAGCTAAAAGTCTTTCATGATATTGCCTATAAAATTAGCTTTTTTTTAATTTAGAGTAAAAATGAAATGAAGTTTCCGTGTGGTTCTGGAACTGGAGTCGACTTTGGATGCGTTCAGTTGTCCAATTCGGTGGTTGACTCTTGTCTTTATCGGAAACCCGTTCTCGTAAACGAGAAACTGATGGTGGAAATAAAATGTCGGCCGCCTTGGTGATTGCAAGTTAACCATTTCATTCCCTCATCTTACCCACCGACTTTCTGGTAGGTAGGGCGAGCGCGTAAAACAGGGTTAAGGTCTCCTGCTTCAGTTGACGGTACCGACGCTTCTCTCTTATTCCAATAAATCGATACTTAGGTCATCCACTTCAGACGTACGTCGGTTTAAACTGCCGATTTTGA
>CM060308.1:56145955-56155955 GCA_030674185.1 Monoplex corrugatus
CCTTGATTCTCTCACCCTATCCACCAGCGTCCTGCAGGAAGTTGGTGGATAGGGTGAGAGAATCAAAGAGTTAAGGTTTTGCAGTTGTGGATAGGGTGCAGGAATCAGTTTTATGTGAATATTTTGAAGACATATGTAGTTTTCTACACTGTATACGACTTCAAAGTAAGAACTTTTTTAACGGTCTGTCAAGTACTACTTTTGTGTCGGCATTTGCAAGTTGTTCTTCATAATTACCCTTAACGATACGACGACACATGATAGTGATAATGATATATAATGATAATATTAATGAATATGATGATAATAACGATACAATTGTTCTTGTGTAGCGTTACTCTTCAAACAATTTGGACTCATCTGGACTTAATGATAGATACGGTCGGACTTAATGATAGATACGGTCATATACATATTAATAGTGATAGTAATCATGATAGTGATAACAATGATGATGTTATAATTATAATAATAATAGTAATAATGATGATGATGATGATGAACATAGCAGCAGCAGCAGTAGTAGTAGTAATGATTATAATAACAATGATTTAAGTAATAATCATCTTATTAGTATCTTTCTTGTATAACGCTGTTCTCTAAACTCATTTGGACTCGGAGTGTAATAAAGACAGAAGCATTAATTTATCAAACAACTAATATATGCACACATCCGAATACATTCATTGATAAACATACATAGACGAATATATGCTGAACAGTGTGTAACCACACATACATATATTCCTTTGGTCATTAATGATGGAACATGATGCCGTATGATCTGTAGTTAAAACTGGGAGTGCACTATTGGTGAAGAAACGACTACATCAACAATGGATGGCCTGGATGAACAGGAAAGTCTTTAACGTTGACCTGAAGCGTGAAAGGGTTAGGCAGACCCTTGAAATCAGGTAAGCAAGTTAGAGAGAGAGAGAGAGAGAGAGAGAGAGAGAGAGAGAGAGAGAGAGAGAGAGAGTACGGTAGACGTCTGGAAAGAGCTCATCTAGTCTTCATGCCAAATTGAGAGAGAGAGAGAAGAGAGGCTCAATAAGGTAGACGTCTGAATGAGCTCATCCAGTCTTCATGCCAAATAGAGAGAGGGAGAGAGTCAGTACAGTAGACGTCTGAATGAGCTCATCCAGTCTTCATGCTAAATTGAGAGAGAGAAAGAAGAGGTCTGAATGAGCTCATCCAGTCTTCATGCCAAATTGAGAGAGAGAGAGAGAGAGAGAGAAGGAGAGTCTGAATGAGCTCATCCAGTCTTCATGCCAAATTGGGGAGAGAGAGAGAGAGAGAGAGAGAGACTCAATACGGTAGACGTCTGAATGAGCTCATCCAGTCTTCATGCCAAATTGAGAGAGAGAGAGAGAGAGGAGAGAGAGAGAACGGTAGACGTCTGAATGAGCTCATCCAGTCTTCATGCCAAATTGAGAGAGAGAGAGAGAGAGAGGTCAATAAGGTAGACGTCTGAATGAGCTCATCCAGTCTTCATGCCAAATAGAGAGAGAGAGGAGAGATCAGTATAGTAGACGTCTGAATGAGCTCATCCAGTCTTCATGCCAAATTGAGAGAGAGAGAGAGAGAGAGACTCAATACGGTAGACGTCTGAATGAGCTCATCCAGTCTTCATGCCAAATTGAGAGAGAGAGGAGAAGAGAGACGTCTGAATGATCTCATCCAGTCCTCATGCCAAACTGAGAGAGAGAGAGAGGAGAGAGAGACTAATACTGTAGACGTCTGAATGAGCTCATCCAGTCTTCATGCCAAATAGAGAGAGAGAGAGAGAGAGTTGAATGAGCAAGTAGAAATGAGAGAGAGAGAGAGAGAGAAGAGAGGTCTGAATGAGCTCATCCAGTCTTCATGCCAAATTGGAGAGTGAGAGAGTGAGAGAGTAGAGTGATCAATACGGTAGACGTTCTGATGAGCTCATCAGTTTCATGCAAATTGTGTGTGTGTGTGAGAGAGAGAAAAGAGAGCCCATTCAGTCTTCATGCCAAATTTGAAATCTGTTAACAACGGTTTTTTTTTATGTCAGATTAACTCATGCTGTTCTTATAACACAAAATATATTAAAATACAAGAAATTGTCTTACAGTGACAGTTGATGATCCCCCAAGGCCCTGACTGAAAACGCGGCCTTCTTGTGTATTTTTGTTTTGATTATAGTTTGGTGTTTTTTTTTCAAATCGAAAAAATGGAGATTGTTAGCACGGCTTGACTCTTTTCAATACTGAATGAAGCATACATGTATCCTCTTGTTACTTGTGTTTTTGGCTTTGTTTTTAGACCGGCCACGGCAAGTTTGAAAAATGTCTTTTTAGCATGTAACTTTCACCGCTGGAAAATAAATCATTATGGACTCTCTCTCCCCCCATTCTCGTTTTCTGTCTGTCTGTCTTCTCTCTCTCTCTCTCTCTCTCTCTCTCTCTCTCTCTCTCCTCTCTCTCATTTACTCACTCCTTTCTCTCTCACTGTCTCTCGTCTCATTTTTCATTCTCTCTCATTCTTATTCTCTCTCTTCTTTTTTTCTCTCTCTCTTTTCTCTCTCTCTCTCTCTCTCTCTCTCGCCGTCTCTGTCTCTGTTTCTTTCTCATTCTCATTCTCTCTCTCTCTCTCCTCTTCTCTTTCTCTTCATTCTCTCTCTGTCTCTCTTGTCTCTCTGTCTCTGTCTGTCTGTCTGTCTCTCTCTCTCTCTCTCTCTCTCTTTTTTTAATCAGTCTTTCTTTCAGGTGAATGAAATATATTTTCTTGATTTTGAATTGGAAAATTATTTTAGTATCGACCAGAAGGAGATTCTCTTTAATCCTCTCCTCCAGTCTTATCTCCCTTTCTTCTTGTGTGTGTATTTTGTGTGTGTGCCTGTGTGTGTGCTGTGTTGTGTTGTGTGTGTGTGTGTGTGTGTGTGTGTGTGTGTGTGTGTGTGTGTGTGTGTGTGTGTGTGTGTGTGTGTGCCTCTGTGTGTGTAATAGAAAAAGAGACAGAGTAAGAGGAGGAAGAGGAGCAGAAGAGAGAGAGAGAGAGAGAGAGAGAGAGAGAGAGAGAGTGTGTGTGAGTGAGAGAGAGAGAGAGAGAGGAGCTTCAGTCTGTTAAGGAGTGGCAAATTCAATGATTTAGTTTAATAGGCAGAACTCGCTTTCTTAACCAGAAAACAGTTGCCAGAATGTAACATTTATCACCACCAGCTTTACGTCTCTTGTTTGGAGAAACTTTGATGAAATGTGAATAGGCAATTAAGCCCATCAGATTCTTATCGTTTTTAAAAATTATATTAAACTCGTATAGTTTAACCACTTTGTCCCAGAAATTGTTTAGAGCTTGTTCAGGAATGATTCGTCATGTTTGGTAATCCCATATGCGCTCCACCCAACTCTGCCAGTAACTATCTAGTAGACTAAATAAAGCCTTCGCAAAACCCTGTGCCGCTGGTAAGGCCTTGAAATGGGGAAGTCGGAGGGGGGGGGGAGGGGGTAAGAAAGAGGACTTAAAATCAAGAAGAGTTCTTAGCAAGGGTTTCTGGTTTCTCTGTGAGGGTGTTTTAGGAAGGGTTTCTCAGCGAGGGTTTTTCAACAAGGGTTTCTCAACCAGTGTCTCTCAGTAAGAGTGCCTTAACAAGGTTTTACCTGCTAGGTTTCTGAGCTGTCTTCAGTGAATCTGTCTGAGACGCCGCCCAAAGGAGCAGTCAGTCAAACGGTTATTAGTTTATTACTCACAGAAGCCTGTCACATGAAAAAGGTTAGCAGTTAGTCTTTTTAATGCAATAACTTCTCCGTTGAAAATTAAATTCATTATGGATATCTCATCCCAAATCTCTTTTTGTCTGGTAGGACTGTCTGTGACTTCTCTTTCTCTCTCTCCTCTCTCATTTATCACTTTTCTCTCACTGTCTCCTTGTGCTCATTTTCATCTCTTCATTCTTATTCTCCTCCATCTTTTCTCTTTTTCTCTCTCCTCTCTCTCTCTCCCGCTTGTCTCATTTTTATACTATTCTCTTCATAATCTTTCTCTCCACTCTCATTCTCTCTTGTCTGTCTCTCTCATCTCCGTCTTCTTTTTTTAATCATCCTTTTTCAGGTGAATGAAATATATTTCTAGATTTGAATTGAAACTTATTTTAGTACGTCCAAAGGACATTCTCTTTAATCCCCTTCTCCAGTCTTATCCTCCTCTGTCATCATGTGTTAAATTTTATCGTGTGCCTCTGTGTGTGTCTCTGTTGTGTGTGTAGTGCTGTCTTGTGTATGTGTGTGTATGGTGATGTAGTGTGTGATGTGAGTATAATAGATCATTCCGCCGGTAAGCGGATGAGGGGCTGAGATGGATGCAGAGAGAGAGGAGTGTGTGTTGAGTGTGAGTGATGAGAGGTGTGTGTGTTCTTCTAGTCTTTTAAGGGTTTCACATCTCTATATTTTTTTAATAGCATGATATCTCGCTTTCTTCCAATAACAGTTGCCAGAAATTTAACATTTATCACCACCACTTACGTCTCTTGTTTGGAGAAACCTTGATGAAATGTGAATAGGCAATTAAGCCCATCAGATTCTTATCGTTTTTAAATAATTATAGTTAAACTCGTATAGTTTAACCACTTTGTCCCAGAAATTGTTTAGAGCTTGTTCAGGAATGGTTCGTCATGTTTGGTAACCCCATATGCGCTCCACCCAACTCTGCCAGTAACTATCTAGTAGACTAAATAAAGCCTTCGCAAAACCCTGGTAAGGCCTTGAAATGGGGAAGTCGAGGGGGAGGGGGGGGAGGGAGTAAGAAAGAGGACTTAAAATCAAGAAGAGTTCTTAGCAAGGGTTTCTGGTTTCTCTGTGAGGGTGTTTTAGGAAGGGTTTCTCAGCGAGGGTTTTTCAACAAGGGTTTCTCAACCAGTGTCTCTCAGTAAGAGTGCCTTAACAAGGTTTTACCTGCTAGGTTTCTGAGCTGTCTTTCAGTGAATCTGTCTGAGACGCCGCCCAAAGGAGCAGTCAGTCAAACGGTTATTAGTTTATTACGTCACAGAAGCCTGTCACATGAAAAAGGTTAGCAGTAGTTTTTTGACTGTGAAAATGTCTGTGCCACTCTTTGTTTAGATGCACATAAACTGATCGTTCTGATTGTAGATAATTAAGTGTGGTCTATTTTTGAGTTATGTCACCAAACAATGAGTCTCTTTTTGTAATAGAGAAGGAGACCAAACAAAGAGTCTCTTTTTGTAATAGAGAAGGAGACCAAACAAAGAGTCTCTTTTTGTAATAGAGAAGGAGACCAAACAAGGAGTCTCTTTTTGTAATAGAGAAGGAGAGCTGCTTAATACAGCTTTCTCTTTAGGCTCTTTTCCATAAGTCCGTCTATAGTTGTTGGCCAACCTGATGTCAGTGTAATACTGAGCAGTAGCTCCAGGTCTCAAAGGGCATCCGATCCCACTTTTTATTTTTTGAGCAGTAGCTCCAGGTCTCAAAGTGTAGCCAATCCCACTTTTTATTTTTGAATAACTTAGTTCTGTAAAAAGAATAAAATTTTGCTTAACGACGATGACGACAAAGACTGTGATAACATCGTCATTGTCATTCTAGCATCATCGTCACGGTCTTCATGAAATTGACAAAATGATCACATAGTAATAACAATGGTGGTAATAATGATAATAATGTTACTTTCAGATTGCTATTACCGTTACTACTACTGCTGCTGTAAACACACTACCATCATCGTAATTATCTTCCATAGTCATTGTCGTCATCATCATCATCGTCATCATCGTCGTCAAAGTCATCATTATCGTCATCGTCATTAGTCTTCACTTCTGTCATTCGCTGTCAACATGGTCAGATGATATGTGGCGTTGATTGTGATGGTAGTTTTGTCCTTTTCCTGCCGGGTGCTATGAGGCTTTGTGGTCAGGAGTTATGATTTTGACTGTGATGATGAATGTTGCTGTTGTTGTTGTTCTTCTTCTTCTCTTCTTTTCTTCTTCTTCTCTCTCCTCCTCATCATCATCATCTTCCTCTTCTTCTTTTTCTTTTTCTTCTTATCATGGTGATGATGATTACTACTACTATTACTACTACTACCATTACTACTACTACTACTACTACTACTACCACCACCACCACCACTACTGCTACTACTACTACTACTACCACCACCACCACCACCACCACCACCACTACCACTACTACTACTACTACTACTACTACTACTACTACTACTACCACTACTACTACTACTCTACTACTCTACTACTGCTGCTGCTGCTGCTTCTGCTACTACTACTGCTGTGTTATTATTATCGTTATAGTTTTTTTTTTATTATTATTTATTACATTGTTATGATGATGATATATTGTTATTATTATTATTATTATTATTATTATACAGAATAATGCTACTTTCCCTCAGTCTTTGAGAGATGGTATTACTGATAACTCCGATCGATCTCTCTGTATTCTCAGACTTGCGGAGACATAGAGGATGAAAATGGCTTCGTGGTTTTCAGGAAATATAATGGCAGTTTTCTGTAGTGTGTCTCACTGTGTGCGTCTCTGTCTCAGTGTTGGTCTGTTTGTTTGTTTCTCTGGGTTATGTCTGCATCTCTTTCGCTGTTTTCTGTCTGTATTTCTGTCAGGCTTTGTCAAACTTTTAGACAGAGTTGCAGAAGATACTTTTGTCGCCTCGTCTTTTTTTTTTTAAATACTATAATCTCTGTCTGTATATACGTTTGTCGGTCGGTGTTTCTCTGCCGGTTGGTCTGTCTTTATCTGTCTCTTACCAATGGGGGAAAAAAAGGAAAAAAGTGTCACTGTCGTTGTTTTTTTTTTTTTTCTGTTTCTATCTTTGTCTCTCGTCTATCTGTTCTTCTGTCTCTGTCTCTGTCTCTGTCTTTGTCTCTGTGTGTGTGTCTGTCTCTCTCTCTATCTCTGTGTCTGTATCTGGTTCTGTTTCTCTGTCTGTCTGTCTCTCTCTTCCTCTCCCCCCATCTCTCTCTCTTTTTCTGTCTGTCTCTCTCTTCCTCTCCCCCTCTCTCTCTTTCTGTCTGTCTCTTCCTCCCCCCTTCTCTTTCTGTCTGTCTGTCTCTGTCCCTCCCCCCCCCCCCCCTCTGTCCTTTTTTGCCTGTTTTGATAAAGAATAGCAGTAATTCGGATTTCCCTTTTGTTTCTTTCTATGCAGTTGAGCAACATTTCTGCGCAGTAATGAGCTTATAGTACAGACAGTGTTGAAAATGAAGTGCAAATGTCATCAGACAGACGCGGGTCACTGTGCCTTTGACTTGCAACATTGTTTGCGTCGTCTGCCCTGAAACTTTTCTTTTACAAATTTAGATTGGCACTATAATATCAAGTGCGTGTATGTGGGATGTGTGTGTGTGTGTGTGTGTGATGTGTGTGTGTGTGTATGCGCGCGCGCGCGCGCGGTTGTGTGTGTGCGTGCGCGCGTGTTCGTGCATACGTGCGTGCGAGTGTGTGCGTGTGTAGTTGTTAGCGTGCGTGCGTGCGTGCGTACACGAGTGTGCAGATCTTTTTGTCTTTCTGTTGTTTTCGCATGACCTACTGACATATGGAAGCATGTATCATTTATGATTATTGCTTCTTAATATATATATATATATATATATATATATATATATATATATATATATATGTATATATATATGTGTGTGTGTGTTTGTGTTATTTAATATATATATATATATTTGTGTGTGTGTGTGTTGTGGTGTGTGTATGTATATAGACAGAGGAGAGAGAGAGAGAGAGAGAGAGAGAGAGAGAGAGAGAGAGAGAGAGATGAATAGATTGGATAGAAAGTAAGAAAGTAAGGTAGGTAGATTTATAGATAGATAGATAGACGGAATAATTCATATATCTTTATAGAGGTAGGAGTAGAGGTAGATTTATAGATGAGATAGAAGGAATAATTCATATATCTTTATAGAGGTAGGAGTAGGCAGGTATTTGCTTTATGTCTGTTATAATTAATTTTATTGCTTATGTAACGTTCTGTCTGTCTCTGTCTCTGTCTGTCTGTCTGTCTGTATACATACATACATATATACATACATACATACATACAATACATTCATACATACATACATACATACATACATACATACATACATACATACACACACAATACATACATACATACTGTACAGTACTTTATAGTACACTGCACAGCACTTTTACACTACACTGCGCTACACTACACTACACCACATCACACCACACCACACCACACCACACCACACCATACCACACCAACACTGCACTGTACCACAGCACACACACCACACACACTACGCACACTACACTACACTACGCTACGCTACACTACACTACACTACACTACACTAACTACACTACACTACACTACACTACACTACACTACACTACACTACACTACACTACACTACACTACGTATCAATCACCGTTTCTACCACCATCAAGAACCATTACGAGTCGCAAACGTATGATTGAAGAAAACGGTCAACAGAGCAACAATCCATTCGTAATATAACGGTGCAGAAAGTTGAAGAATTTTCGTTTCGATTGACCATCCCGTTCATTAAATAATTAATTCATAAGGTCATACATCTGTCGGGTCCACAAGGAATTGATTTGCCACGAGATATGTTGGTATCCAGTGGGAATAGTAGCTTGCCCAGTAATTGATACAGCTGAGTCCGCCCGAAGGTAAAGATAGGACAGTGTGAAAGAATGCTGCCGTTTTGACACCCGACAAGGGACTGGCCATGAATGATTTATTGAAGGTCGCTGAGTTAGAGTAGTTGTATTGCATTATCGGATAAATTTGGTTAGTCATCGTACGTGATGTACTTGTACGTGCCTTTGCTTCTGATCTGAATGAAGCGTAGCATTGCATGCTCCATTTGTTCTTAATTTTTTCAGTCATTTGTTTTGATCTCCTGCATATGGTTTTCTTCTCGTCTTGTTTTCTTTTTGAACTTTTTTTCAGTTTTTCTAACTGTATGGCGTATTTTCAAGCAGGAAGTCGAATTTTTCCAGAAAACAATCTGTGGATAGATGCAGTTTTATCCTAATTGCGCAATTACACCATTGGTTACTTATGAAATAGAACGTTTTCGTTATGGTGGTATAGGTGGATACGTGTGTCTACTTTTGGCAGTAATGACCTCCACTACCCAAAAATGAGAACACTAAAAGATAAGATTATATTTACCGGTGTCTGGTACCGTAAAGCCAAAATGTTGTCTTTTTAATGCAGATGAGTTGTTCCTCTGATTCCAGTAATCAGTCCTGTTGAATCAGCTAGAGTAACGCGTTGATGTCACGATATACGATCTGCATCTGTGTAGAACTCCAAATGCCAACATTTATAGCTGCCCTTAGTTGGAAGAATGAAAGAGAAACATTTCAGTACATTATGATTTATACATATCGCATAAAAGCTTTCATTTTAGCGCAAAATAGTCCATTTTGCCATCAACAATTTTAGTTAGCTCCATTCATAAATTGACAGTCATACTACCATCCTTTTATTTTCTTTTTCTTTAGCCACTACTTCTGCTCGCGTATATCAGGATTTTTTTGTAACTTAGCCTCAGCTGCCCTTTCCTGTTACATCCTATCCTTCCATGATATGTTGAAGTCTGGACTATCCTCACGTGTTCTGTTCTTCCATGGTGTGGTGGTCATTATTTCGTACCGTTGTTAAGTGGCCATTTGTCAGTTGTCAAGTGGCAGTGTGCCCCAGCCTGACATAATGGTGCCACTTTTATCACATTGATTGTAACCATAGACGAGACAATAACGCAATGGAACGCTACATCATGTGCTTCGGTGTGTGAAATTACTCACAGCCTGATGATGTATGGCACGACTGTAGTTGATATTTCATTTCGAGATTGCCCATTATTGTAGCTCTTGAGTACCCGTGTTCATATTCGTGTCAGTTTGTTTGCAGGCCTATCGGAAAACAGTGATAGATTTATGGAGGTAATGCACATTTGCTTCGGCGTTTGTGTCATTTTATCGT
>CM060308.1:56165955-56168455 GCA_030674185.1 Monoplex corrugatus
TGATTGTGTGTGTGTGATTGTGTGTGTGTGTTGTGTGTGTGTGTGTGTGTGTGTGTGTGTGTGTGTGTGTGTGTGTGTGTGTGTGTGTGTGTGTGTGTGTGTGTGTGTGTGTTGATAGAGAGAGAGAGTACACAAATTTTCTCTTTCTGTAACTCTCTCTCATAACACACACACACACACACACACACACACACACACACACACACACACACACACACACACACACACACACACACACACACACAACATACAATATATATATATATATATATAATATATATATATATATATATATATATATCCTTACCTGAGATCTTCCCTAACTCTGATGATCCAGTGATTTGTTATTGGAGTATGGCCTACTCTCCCATTCCTGTGAGCACAGAGAAGGAAAGGGAGAAAAGAGAAGTTAAGCCTGCAGCAGAGATCAATACCACACTACGGATGACATCCAGTAGATAGAGATAGAGCCTGACCCTTTGCATAACAACCACCACCTTCCCTCTTTGTCTCAACCACCTAGATGCCTGCAAACTTTGGTTTGTTAAAGGACTGTTCACGCTGTTTTTGGTGTAGTTGTGGTGATGTGTTAGTCGATGCATGAGATCTGTCACCAGAAAGTAGGGAACCATTCTGTGCATGAAAAGAACAGGTTATGCTTGAGTGTAGTTTGGGAGCTGCGCGTATACACTACAACTTGGTTTGATACGTTTGCAGAAAAGATCGGACTTTAGTTTGTAAGAAGCTGATATGGTGAGACTGTGTATGAAGGGTTTGGTGTGTGTGTGTGTGTGTGTGTGTGTGTGTGTGTGTGTGTGTGTGTGTGTGTGTGTGTGTGTGTGTGTGTGTGTGTGTGTGTGTGTGGAAGTGCTCTGAAATGGAAAGATCTTTATTTGCCATAAGACCCAAAATAGAGCTAGATAAGACACAGGTTATGATAAGTTAAAACAGTGTTTGTATTTGTGTTAGTGCGTGTTTGTTTGTGCAAGTGAGAGATAATCCCCACACATAAATACATGATTTAATGTTCTGCCTGTCTATCTGTCTGTCACTCGCATTCTCTCTTGCACACCGCACGCGCACGCGTGCATGGACACGCGGGTGCGCGCGCCCACACACACACACACACACACACACCACCCGTGTTCATTTTTCTCCTACCTCTGTCGACCCACTAATTCTCATGCCCTCAAGCGCAGAGAAGAAGGAAAAAGAGAAGTTCAGCAGGCAGCCACAGTGACAATCAATACCGCAACACACAGCACCCAGTAGGAAGAAGAGATGGAGTACCATGGTGGCTACGTCAGTTAGGTCCTCCTCAGGCGCCCTACCCACTACTCCCTCTTTCTCTCTCCCTCCCCATTGATGCCGTAAATCTTGTTTCTTGCTTTTTCTCGCTGTGTTGGGGCGCCCTCGTCGCCTGTTCATTGATCAGCGAGGGTCTGTGGCTTCAAACTGCGTAACTACGTGAAAAATAAGGATGACTTTTGACGGCTTAGCGATGCAGTCAAACAGCTGTACTTTAAATGTCAGCTGTGCGCTAAATGTCTTCATTTGCTGGTTTGGAGAAGATTTTTGTTGTTGTTGAATTTGCAGAACGCTGGTGCCATGACTGTGTGTTCGGAGCCTCATGAAAAGAAAATAAAGGGAAAGAAAGGAAATAGAACAAAGATAAAGAAATAGGGCAATACTAACTAATATGTGAGTATAGATACAAAACCAGTTTTTAAAAATATGTACATGTGTATACGCTTGTATTCAGATGCAGATTTCTCTCTGTCTCTGTGTCTCTGTTTCAGTCTCTCTCGCTCTCTCGTTCTCTCTCACTCTTTCTCTGTTCCACTCTTCTCTTGATCGCGCGTGCCACACACACACACACACACACACACACACACACACACCACACACACACACACACACACACACACACACACACACACACACACACACACACACACACACACACACACATGTATATATATATACATATACATATATATATATGTACACGTATGGACAGACCTACCTCATTTTCCCGGTATCTCTGATGACCAACTAAATGGATTGACAATATAGTGTGGCTTACTCCCATCCTGCAGCACAGAGAGAACGAGAGAGGAGAGAGGAGGGGAGAAGAGAGTGTGTGTGTATGTGAGTGTGTGTGTGTGTTTTTGAGGGAGGGAGGGAGAGAGATAGAGAAAGAGGGACACACAGTATGTGTGTGTGTGTGTGAGAGAGAGAGCGTGTGTGGGGTTGTGTGTGTGTGTGTGTGGTGTGTGTGTGTGTGTGTGTGTGTGTGTGTGTGTGTGTGTGTGTGTGTGAGAGAGAGAGAGAGAGAGAGAGAGTCCATGGCAGTAGCAGCAGCACCAGTCAGTAGCACAACAAACAGCACCCAATAGATAGAGATGGAGTGTAAGGTACATCAGCCACGTCCTGCCCTGATCCCTCCCCTTGATGTCTGTAAACCTTGTTTCCTTGAAGAGCACTTTTGAGGTGATTT
>CM060308.1:56178455-56190955 GCA_030674185.1 Monoplex corrugatus
CTGTCTCTCGGTCTGTCTGTCTGTCTCGGTATCTGTGCTTATGGGAATGAGGGTAAACACGATCACACAGCACTGTGAAGGAGGTTGTATGTTAGAGAAGATGATGGTACATATGTCTGTGTTATTACACCAGCAGGCGTGCTTGAGAGAGAGAGAGAGAGAGAGAGGAGAGAGAGAGAGAGAGAGAGAGAGAGAGAGAGAGAGAGAGACGTTGTATATTTGCATATGTACACACAGACAGATGCATTAGAAAATGGATTTTGCAATGTGTCCACTTACATGTTGTGTACTACCCCCTCCCTCCCCCCTGTCTCTCTCTAACACCCTCTTTATTTCATTTGTCTCTTTCAAGCACATACACACACTCGCTCAGAGACGCATGCACGCTCGCACACACACACGTGCACATACACAAACTCACGCACACATACACACATGCACACACAAGGGCACACACATAATTACGTAGACACATACACACTCATACACAGATAAACACACACTCACACACGCACATTCACATATACATGTAGATACACACTTGAGCACGCACATGCATATCACACACACACACACACAGACACACACACACACACACACACACACACACACACACACACACCACACACACACACACACACACACACACACACACACACACGCACGCACACACACACACACACGCACACAAACACACGCGCGCGCGCTCTCGCACACACCACGCATTTACGAGAAATAGAAATACACATACTTATGATATCATCTTGTCAGAAACTGAAGCAGAATGTTGCCCGTAGAAATCATTGAAATTATCAGTGGTCTTGAACGAAAAAAAGACTGACTGCATGATCACAAAATTTGTATAAAGAACTTGAAGTTTTGGCTGCATCAAGAAATTGCCAATCAGCTGAGTTTACTTTGCCTTTTGGTGTCATTGCTTTTCAGAGTTGAGGAGCTATTTTGTCGATTGCGCAAAAGTAGACAAAACGCCGCGTAGACTGTCTGTGATCAAGGAGTTTCCAGAAAGAGAAAGAGCCAGTAATGATGGTTTTGTAGATGTTCAGGGCCTGGTCAGCAACTTGTCCTGCCTTGTCCATCGTACTTACTAATTTGTGGAGAGTGTGACGAGGGCCCAAATGGCCATGTCTGACACCCCAGCCCTCTGCCTGATAACTGTGATTTAGCGGAAAGGGACTACCAGTATTACTATTGATTGGTGCTCAGACAACACGCCAGCGTACCTCTTCAGCACCTCAGCTTCTCTATCGACAGACATCCAGCCCAGCCACCATCTTTACTAGGGGGTGGGTTGTCTGTGTGAGGCTGCAAGTCCTTCCTCTTTCTCAGCTGGTGACTGGCGGGGTGGGGGTTTGGGGGTAAAGTTTGGCGTCCTTCTTATCACATTCCACTGTTTAGGAAGGATCTGGATGTAGTTGACAGGGAAGAGTGAATGCAGGTCAGAGGATATTAAGAGTACCTCAAACTGTGTGTGTGTGTGTGTGTGTGTGTGTGTGTGTGTGTGGTGTGTGTGTGTGTGTGTGTGTGTGTGTGTGTGTGGCGAAGATAGAGAAATTCATCCTACATTCATCTCTCCTTTTTTTTGGCAAGAAAGACATGACTGGAGGATAGTGTAGATGGCATGGGGTTTTGCTTAATGAGAAAAACAGAAAATGCTTATGATTTATTTTAGCATGTATTCATCATTGAAAGTCAAGAAAAAATTGAAAGTCAAGAAAAATCAAACTATTGAATGTTTAGAAAATGACAAAAAGCACTGTATAGACTGCCTGTGGTTGAGAAGTTTACCGAGAGATCCTATGTGATGGCATTAATGTAGAGCTACACACCATCAATGCACTCCCAGTCATATCAACGGTGCAGACTTGTAGAGAATATGACGAGGGTCCAAATGGTCATGTCTGACGCCCTGTGCCGCTTGTCTGATAACTATGATTTGATGGAAAGAGGCTGCCAGCAGTACAATTGATTGGTGTCAAGACAATACGCCATCACAGACTTCTTCAGCGCCTCCGCTTCCCCATGGGCCAATATCCAGCCCATCCACCATCTTTTCAGGAGTGAAACTTGGAAAGTCCTTTTTGTCTTTTTCTCTCTCTCAGTTGGTTGCTTGTCACTCATTCCTTTTGGGGAAGATGTGGTTAACAGAGGAGAAGGGATGAGATCATTTACTGAAGGAATGTCTGAAACTGTCTCTGTGTTGAGAGAGAGAGAGAGAGATAGAGAGAGAGAGAGAGAGAGAGAGAGAGAGAGAGAGAGGAGATGTTTGCGTGAAAGTGCTTGTGTTTGTGCCCGTTTGTATGAGTATATATATATAAAACACACACACACACACAACCACACACACACACACACACACACACACACACACCACACACACACACACACACACAACAACACACACTTACTTGTATATAGATAGATAGATAAATAGATAGAGATACAAACATGTATATTTCTATATTTGTGTATGTGTGTACATGTATTTGTGCGTGTGCCAACATGACTGTGTGCATGTGTTTGTGCGTGTGCATGAGGAGAACAAATCTCTTTGTGGTCCTCAACAAGGAGAGGCTAAATAAACGAAAATCATGTTGACTGCTTAATTACAGCCTTTTTGAACAAAGGATTATGATTGCAGTGTATCATCTGTTATCATATCTCCTGTGTCTATCTCTGAAACACACATACAAACACACACGCGCACGGTCTCTCTGTCTCTTTCTGTCTTGTCTGTCTCTCTGTGTCTGCCTCTCTTTCTCTTTCTCTGTCTCTCTGTCTCTGTCTGCCTCTCTCTGTGCCCCCCCCCCTCCCCCCGATGAACACGAGGATGACAAGTAAAGACTAATTGACTTTTTTGTGTGTGTGTAAAGAGAGCTACTAATTGACTTGCTTGGTTTCCTTGGTTCAACACACAATCATCAAAATTCTAACAGAGATCTGTTAGAGTGCTCAAAAACACGCTAATCACATTGTGTTGATATGTCTCTGATCAAGAAGTTTCCAGTATGGACTGACATGACGGTTTTGTAGAGTTGTTAGGCTCTGGACCTCGTTAGCAGTGCGCTGCCACCCTTGTCTGCGGTGCTAACCAACTTGTGGAGAGTATGACGAGGGCCCAAATGGCCATGTCTGACGTCCTGGCCTCCTGTCTGATAACTATAAATTTAGCGGAAAGGGGACTGCCAGCATTACTATTGATTGGTATCTAGACAACATGCCAGAGCGCGCTTCTTCCACGCTTCCGCTTTAGTGTGGGCTGACATCCAGCCCAGTCACTATCTTCGTAAGACGAAGGGAGGGGGATGGGGTTAGTAATGTCTAGGCTGCAATTTTTTTTTCTCTTTCAGTTGGTTGCTAGGATGGCGTAGATTCCTCTAAATCCCTGTCATTTGCCACTGTTAGGGAGGAGAATCTGGTTGACAGGAAAGAACTGATACAGGTCACTCTGTATTTTGTGTATGTGTGTGTGTGTGCGTGCGTGTGTGTGTGTGTGTGTGTGTGTGTGTGTGTGTGTGTGTGTGTGTGTGTGTGTGTGTGCGTGTGTGTGTACGTGTGTGTGTGGGCGTGCGTGCGTGCATGTATGTGTATGTGTGCATTCTTGTGTGTGTTTTGTGTGTGTGTGTGTGTGTGTGTGTGTGTGTGTGTGTGTGTGTGTGTGTGTGTGTGTGTGTGAGAGAGAGAGAGAGAGGGATGACAAAAGAAAATGTCTCTCATTCTCTTTCTTTCCCTCCTCTTTCCCTCCCCCCTCTCTCTCTTTCTCTCCCCCCCCCCCCCTTCTCTCTGTCTCTCTCTGTAGACCGTTACAAGCTTATAACAATCCATCACGCCTCTATGTAGACCCAGTGGGGCAAACCTAATCAGAAAGAAGCCTGTATGCTGCTTATCTTTTATCCTTAGGAACAAAGATTTATTGTATCACGTCATATTCTTTTTCTCTCTATCTCTTTCTCTCTCTCTCCCCCCCCCCTCTCTCTCTCTCTGTCTATCTCTGTCTCTGTCTCTCTTTCTCTCTATGTATCTCTCTCTGTCTCTGTCTCCTCTGTCTGTCTGTCTGTCTCTGTCTCTCTTTCTCTCTATGTATCTCTCTCTGTCTCTGTCTCCTCTGTCTGTGTCTGTCTGTCTGTCTGTCTGTCTGTCTCTGTTTGTCTCTCTCAAGACAGGCATGACTAAAGAATGGTGTGGATCAGTTTAGTTCTTGGTTGTGTCAAGAAAGCTGCCAAACAGATTTAGTTCTTGGTTGTGTCAAGCAAGCTGCCAATCAGTTTATTTGTACTTACTTTTCAATTCTGATATGAAGTCATTGAAAGTCATGCAGACATAGGATAAAATAAATTGATCCTTACTGTTTTTGTTGTCGTTGTTGTTGTTGTTGTTGAGTTTTGTACATTCGGGACTCTCCTGAGGCCTTCCATAGGATGAGTGCTGGCTGTGTGGTTTGGCTTGGTTTGTTGGATGAGTGCTGTTCATGTGATACGTGAGATTGTTTTAAAAATTTAGTTCAAGAGGGATTTTATTGCGCTCAGACAATTCCTTATTATGCACCCTACCCAAATTCCTCTGATGATAATTTGATGCATAAACTCGTGTGTTGATTGCAGGAACCTTATTCCGAACGTTTCTGTCCAGTGACTGTCAACCCTCTTCGACCTCTAGTGCCCCTCTGCATTTTCTGTATAAATTGTGACTTCAGGAGGCCAGGTTGTTGTTAGCAAGTCTTCCTAAAATACGGATGAGAGCTGAAGGAGTGTACATTCCGAAGGAGCAGAACTCCAGCAGCATCAATCAGTTCAGGCCAATATCACTTCTGAACGTCGAGGGGAAAATCTTCTTCTCTGTTATGGCAGCAAGATTGACAAAATACCTGACTGAAAACAAGTATCTGGATATGTCAGTCCAAAAGGGAGGCATACCAGGAATGCCTGGATGCTTGGAACATGCCACGTTGATTTGGGATGCCATCCAAAAAGCAAGAACAGAGAAGAGAGACATTGACGTAGTTTGGCTTGATCTGGCGAATGCATATGGATCAGTTCCACACGATATGATCCAGCTGGCTCTTGAAATGTATCACATCCCAGAAAACATCCGAACAATGCTGAGGAAGTATTTCCAAGGGTTCTCAATGCGGTTCTCTACCAAAGAATACACCACGGACTGGATAGACCTAGAGGTGGGCATTGCAATGGGCTGTGCAATCTCTCCCATACTGTTCGTGTTGGCAATGGAAGTCATCTTGAAAGCTGCAATGAAGAGTTCAGGTCCAGTGAATCTGGGAGATGGATACCAGATGCCTCCTCTGAAAGCTTTCATGGATGACACAACAGTCTTGTCCACGGATGAGGAAGAGACACACCAAATCTTAAAGCAGCTGGATGAGCTGGTGGCCTCTTCAAGAATGAGGTTCAAACCTAAGAAATCCCGAAGTCTCTCACTGCGAAAAGGAAAAGTGGCAGATTCAGTCAAATTCATGGTAGCCAACCAAGCCATCCCCACTGTCACAGAAGAGCCAGTAAAAAGTCTCGGAAGATGGTATGATGACTCCCTGAAAGACACACAAAGGGGATGTGAAACCAAGCAAACAGCAGAAGAAGGCCTGAAGAAAATAGATAACTGCGGACTGCCAGGCAAATACAAAGTCTGGTGTCTACAGTTCATGCTGATACCAAAGCTGCTGTGGCCACTGCTAATCTATGACATTTGCACCAGCACAGTCGAAGCAATGGAAGCCAAAATCAACAAATACACAAGAAAATGGCTCGGTGTCCCACCTGGTCTCACTGATGTTGCATTCTACTGTCGTCAAGCAATGCTGAAGCTACCTCTCAAATCCATAGTGGAGGAATACAAAGTTGGAAAAGCAAGACTGTTGAGCATGCTGGAGGAATCGGAAGACAATATCGTGAGATCAGTTCATCCAAAGCTGAGAACTGGCAGAAAGTGGAAAGTCCAAGAGGCTGTAAACAATGCCAAGAGAAACCTCAGCATCAAAGAAATAATTGGACACACGCAAACCAACAGACAGGGACTGGGAGCAACAAAAATGCAGTGGTGGTCCAAAGCCAAAGGGAAGGAAAAAAGAGACATGATCATACAGGAGTTGAAGGAAGAAGAAGATGTCAAAAGAGTGCAGAAGGCAGTCCAGCAAGGTCAACAGGGGCAATGGACAACATGGGACAGTGCACTCCAAAGAAGTCTCAGCTGGAACGATATGTGGCACATGGCTCCTCTAAGGATAAGCTTCCTCCTCAGATCTGTATATGACCTGCTCCCTCGAATGCAAACTTAGTGAAATGGGGGAAAGCAGACGACCCAGCATGTCCGCTCTGTCAGAAGAAACAAACAGTGGAACATGTCCTAAGCTCTTGCAAAGTAGCGCTAGCCCAAGGAAGGTATACATGGAGGCACAACCAAGTTCTGAAAGTGATCACAGATGTGGTTAGCGAAAAAACCATGACCCCAAACGCACCAATTGCTATGACAACGTTCTACAAAGCAGGAGGGAAACAGGTCTGGCCCGAAAGTGCTATGACAACCAGCACATTGCCAAAGGGTCTTCTGGATGGAGCAGTCGACTGGGAGTGTACAGCAGACCTCCCAGAGTGGAGAAATTACCCAGATGTCATCAGCAAGACAGGCATGAGACCAGACATCGCTCTCCACTCTGACTCCTCGAAACAAGTGATTCTGATAGAACTCACTGTGCCATACGAAAGCAGAATGGAAGAAGCACATATCTACAAGACCGAAAAATACGCCGGTCTTGCCAGCACCCTGAAGAAAGCAGGTCTGCGGGTCAAAATCTTCGCCATAGAGGTCGGGGCAAGAGGGTTTGTGGGCACCTCCGCTTATGATCTCATGAAACAACTCGCCATTTCTGGGAAGAAGAGGACTAGAGCCCTTAAAGCGATGGCAGAGGCAGCAGAAAGGAGCTCAAGCTGGATCTGGGCAAGGAGGAACGAAAAAAGTGAACTTCATAAGGATTAAATTCCCTACAGATGATGTGTGCCCCGTTAGCACATTGGTAAAAACCGCGCTACCGCAGTTCTGAAGCGCAGAATCGCCCAGGTTCGATCCCCGGCGTGGAAAAAAAAAAAAAAAAAAAAAAAAAAAAAGAGACAACAGCAGAAGGGCATCCAGGAGTCATGACCTGGATGTGGCCCGGCCCCCCGAGAGTGTAAGGAATTCAGGGCCGAAACACTTGTCTAAAGGGGGTTACTTCTCTGAAGACCTTCTGTTGTCTAGCTCTCCCTAGAGTTTCTTTCTACCGGTAACCCTTTGACTCCCGCACCCGATCCACTAACTGCAAAAACATAACCTTTTGGCTCCCTTGGGTAGGTGAATCAAAGGGTTAAGTTTTTGTTTTGGTAGCATGGTTGACAATGCAGGATGCTGGTGGACAAGGTGTGGGAGTCAAAGGGTTAAATATAAAGAATGAGTTGTCAGATCTGGATGTAGTTTTGAACGAAGGAAATTGAAGACCTTGTCCTTATAGACGTCGGTTTTTAAGGCGTCTTTCAATATTTCATTTGTTTCTTTGTCCTCTGTTTCTGTGATCATGTTGTGAGCTCTGTGGAAAAGACGCTGTGCGTTTCTGTTGTAGATGGTTGATTAATAATTCACATACTGATCTGTGTGAGAAGGTTTTCTGTAGTTGGTCAGTTTGGTAGTATTAACTTCAAAGACATGGACAAAAGTGTTTTAGAAAACAATGTAGACAACTCGGTGAAAAATCGACTTCAATAAGGATTTATTCATTTTATAACGTAAATCAGGGTTGGTGCCAAACTGCATGCCTTGATATTACAGAATGTTCGGAAACATACTCATCCTTTTTTTGGTGGAATGCCTGTGGTCAAGAAGTTTCAAGAAGTGATGATGGTTTTGCAGAGCTACTGTTGGTCCGGGTCTTCATCGATAAGACACAACCAGTCTTGCCGACAGTGTTAACTAATTTGTGGAGAGTATGACGAGGATCCAGACAGCCAGGTCTGACACTCTGTCCCCCTGTTTGATAACTATGACAAAGGAAAGAGGCTGTTAAAGAGTACCGAGACAACACGCCATTGAGCACTTCTTCAGTGTTTCCACCTCTCTGTGGGCAGATATCCAGTCCAGCCACCATCTGCACAAAAGGATACTTGGTGATTATCTTAGCGTGAGACTACGAGTCTTTCTCATTTTTCTTTCTTGGTCTCAGCCAGTGGCCTGGAGCGATTGATGAATTCCAAATTCTATTCATTCACGGCTTTTTGAGATGAGGGGAGAGGGTTTACAGGGGAGAACGGATCTAGGTCACAGTGTATATAGGATGAGTGCCCAAAGTATATGTGGGGAAGGGAGGGGAGGGAAGGTTGAGTGGGTTTGGTTGGTGGTCGGGTGGTTGATAAGCGAGAGTGTAAAAAGATAGAAAGAAAATTTCTTCCGTTCTGTTTGTCTCTCATTGTCTGTCTGTCTGTCTCCCTCTCTTTCTCTCTCTCTCCCTCTCTTCTTGTCTATCTCTGTCTCTCTGTCTCTGTCTTTGTCTCTGTTTCTCTCTTTCACACTCCTTTCACCCCCCTCCCTCTCTCCCTCTCCCTGCCTCTCTCTCTGTCAGTATCCTACGGGGAAAAGTCGGGATGACAAAAAGCATTGACATTGCTTCGTTCTCACCCTTGGGATTAATAATGTGTCATTTGATGCAGACTCCTCTTTCCATCTGTCTGTATCTGTTTCTGTCTCTGTCTCAAGATAAACAATGACAGCAGGACTGGACGAATATAGATGATTTGAGAGTTTGACTATACTTAGAAAACTGCCTGTTTACGTAAGTTTGCTTTTAAGACCAGTTGCTGTGTTGTAATGGTTAGCGCAGTGGATTACCGACAGGAAAGTTATGTGTTCGAATCCCCACCAGTCCTTTGAAAATCATTGTGGGATTTTTCAGCCCCAACCAGCTACTATAGGCTTATTGGGAAAACAGGGACCACATAGTCGAGACTTATCCACTTCACGGATGCGTCATTGAGGATGTTGTTTAAAACACCTAACCTATACCGCAGATATCTGTATCTCTCGGGTCTGGTTAATGCTAAGATGTATCATGATAATAAATATACAGTACAATCCTTTCCCGCAGTTTCAGTCCTAGATGGAACTTTATAGCATCATAGTATTCATCCTCATTGCCACCATCATCATAGCGTTGTGAAAATTGTCCCAGCTTCTGTGGCCGTTAAGGTGGCGTAGAAAATGAGGAAAAAAAACTTGCTTTAAAACAACTGTAAAAGTTGTTGCAAGTAAAGCAGAGATCGCGTAGGAGGGTCAGAACAGACAGTAAACACAGCAGACTGCTTGACTTAAAATACTCCAGAGTTAGCCGATATGACGGTTTTGAAGAACAACTAGGCTTTGGGACTGTCAACAAGCCACTCTTAGATTTGTCCACGGTGCCTACTAACGTGTGGAGAGTATGACGAGAGCCCAAATGACCATGTCTGATGCTCCGGCCTCTTGTCTGATGATTTTGACTTAGCGGAAAGGGGCTGCCAGCGTTACTATTGATTGGTGTCCAAAAAACACGCCAACGCGATTTTTTTTCAGCGCCTCTGCATCTCTCCATGGGCAAAGATCCAGCCCAGCCACTTTTTTCATAAGGGGATGGGTTTTCTTGGTGTGAGGCTGCATGTCTATCCTGTCTTGGTCGGTAGCTCGACAGTATAGTCAGTTCATCTGATTTTTGTCAGTCGCCGCTATTGGGCGGGAGGATGCGGTTGACAGCGATGAACGTGGGCGGGTCATTTGTATGAGAAGAACCCCGGACTGTGGGTGTGTTTGTGTGCCTGCACTATGGGTGGGTGGGTGTGAAAGTAGAGGAAGAGATTCCTTCCTGTCCCATTCTCCTGTATGTCTTTTTAGTCCAGTAATGGGCAAGACCTAGACGAGAAACGGAACTTGCACTGCATATTGATTTCACGTGTTGACAAAGATTTATGATATACTAGCAGTGAATCTATATCATTGTGTCTGTCTGTGTGTGTCTCTGTCTGTGTGTGTCTCTCTGTCTCTCTCTGTGTCTCTTGTCTCTTTCTGTCTGTTGTCTGTCTCTCTCTCTCTCTGTGTCTCTGTCTCTGTCTGTCTGTCTGTCTGTCTGTCTGTCTGTCTCTCTCTCTCTCTCTCTCTCTCTCTCTCTCTCTCTCTCTCTTAAGGCAAGCGTGACTGCATGATGGTTTATTCGGATTGAGATTGTGGCTATGTCAAGAAAGCTGCTAACCGATTCTTTTTCTCTTGAAGAAAAGGGTGGAAGATGGATTAAGAAGAGTTTTCTATCTGAACAGAATTGACTGGGAGTCGAAAGGGTATCGATTTCCGCACCTCTCCCCAAACTCTTCTTTCTTATCACTTTACCGTTTATTGGCTCTTCTTGACTCGCCAGTCCCCCTCCTACACAGGCTGAAGCCGCTTCCTTCAAGCAGGCAACTCTCACACCTTATTGCTGTCAATTGGCTTAGCCGCAGACATTTGCCTTTCCTGCCTGTTCGGTGGAGAGGTTTCCTGCGCTAAGTTGCTGCATCAACGATTACCTCATTTGCGTGAGAGGAAAGCAAACTTGCACATGCTTGCGAGAGGAGCAATTTGTCCGTGAATGATTGATCCGGAGAAGAAAACGGTCACACATCTGCAAATCCGGTTATGCTTTTGATGCTGTTTACGGAGCGTGAACAAGCTTGTGTTAACTGTATTTATAAAAAAAAAAAAACATACAAAAACTGGAACAAACTGACTAAAAACGACAACAAAAGAAACAGTGAGTTTAGATTGTTTGTCAGTAACATTTTACGTAATTGAAGGGAAATTAGCATTGAAATTGGATTCTAGTTTGCAATAACGTTATTGAAAATTTAACCGGCATTGTTTGTTTTATTTCATGTTACTTTACATTATTTTGTTTTATTTTATTTTTGTTAAGATTATTCTTTGTCAGTCTTGCATGACGCTGTTATATAATTGAAGGGAACTTATTTCTTTATTCAGTGGAATGAAATCAGGTAAAACTAAAACACAAACACAGACGTGATTATTAGTCATATAGATTTCAAAATAGTCTGTGTGAGAATGGAAGAGAATACTTCGTCTGAATGTACTTAAGAGTTCTTACTGCTGAACCAGACGTTTCTAATTTCAGTCTGTAAAGATTGGAGCTATTTAGGGAAAGCAAACTTTATTTAACCGCAGTATCTACGATTTTTTTCTTTTTTTTTCTTTTTCTTTTGTGAACATGTGTACACATGATGGCAGCTAAGAAGTTGTATTCACATTTTCTTCAGGGCTTGTAATGATTGCCACAGCTCTTCATTGTCAGTTGTCGTAGCTTTGCATTATCAGTGGGCGGTTTGACTTAGGTAGTTAATAGCACAATACCATTGCGTTATATGTATGCTGATCAATTGGTATTTAAGCGGAGCTCATTGCACTATTTCACATGTGCTCCACCGAGATCAGTTAACAGTTATCTTGCAGAATCCTTGAGCCTGCGCAAACCCCCTGTCAACAGCAAGGTCTTGAAATGGCGGTAAGATAAGGGGGAGTGGGATAAATGAAACACCGACAACATCAGAATGATTGGAGCATTAAGGTGGACAGCAATCAGGCCACTTCTTGTCTTGAGGGCTGGGATGTTAATGAAGACATTTAATCTTCGGTCCACTGCTGTATCAAACGAACGAGCCAGCGCGGCATTGTTAGGAGTGGGTGGCGGCAGTGTATTATTGTGCGTTGGTTGACAATCAAGTACGAGACCTATCTAACGGCCAATCTTGCACGTCTGTGGACAGTTTCCCTTGTCTGATGATCTCTTATTTGCTACGTGAAAAAGGCCTACTTGTTGGCTAGAAACGTTGATATCATTAGGACTGCGCGGACACATACCTAAATACATATTCCATGTACTTGTGCTATATATAATGATGGTGATGATGATAATGATGATGATGATAACAGTAATGATGATGATGATGACGACTAGTTATACGGCGTGTCATCTGGCAAGAGCCCTCAAACTCATGTATGTGTGATAGAGGCGGACATGGGTACAGCAAATACATGTCAACGCATACTGCCGTTATTAAAGGGAAGAGCACTAAACGCACTGTTCAAAAATCGTAACTACGACCACATGTCAGTCGCTACTGATTTTTCTTTTCTTTTTGGAAAAAGCAACGAATGCATAATTTACTCTGTGTCTGTCTGTCTGTCTGTCTGTATGTCTTTCACACAAACACACCACACACACACACACACACACACACACACACACACACACACACACACACACCACACACACACACACACACCACACACACACCACACACACACACACACACACCACACACACACCACACACACACACACACACACACACACACACACACACACACACACACACACACACACACAAACACACACACTGGACTACTGCTCCAGGTCGTGTGACGCACGAGGCA
>CM060308.1:56195955-56208455 GCA_030674185.1 Monoplex corrugatus
GTATGTATGTATGTATGTATGTATGTATGTATGTATGCATGCATGTATGTATGTATGTATGTATGTATGTATGTATGTATCTATGTATGTATGTATGTATGTATGTATGTATGTATGTATGTGTGTGTGTATGTATGTATGTATGCATGGATGGATGGATGGATGTGTATGTATGTATGTATGTATGAATGTATGTATGTATGTATGTATGCATGCATGCATGTATGTATGTATGTACAGGGGGGTGCAAAAGTAGGTATACAGTTACAAAAAAAGAAAACACGTACAATACTCATTGCATTTATTACACAAACAAATGAATATTGCATATACATGTAATAACAAGCACAGCCTTAATACCTGAGATACTCAATCTGCTTGCCGTCGGTATTTACAGACTCCTCTAATCGAGAGCGGAATTAAGCATTATAATAATGATGTGATACTTACTGTATACCTACTTTTGCACCCCCCTGTATATGTTTGTGCGTATGCGTGCGTGCGTGCATCCATGTATATGCGTGTGCATCACACACAGTGTCTTGCAAATGGCTAAGGCACAATCAGTTCAGATGAATTTAGAGAATAGCTCTGTACAAGGATTAATTACTGTTATTATTATAATTATCATCATGATTGCTATTATTATTGTTGTTGTTATCATTATTGTTATTATTATTATTATTATTATTATTATGAGAGACAAGTGTAACTTCCATCTTCGAGCCTGGCTCGTAAAACTTTCATAGCGTGAGTCCCTGTTCTATGTAATTTTTATGGTAATTTGAATTTGTTCAGGGTTGGGGGAGATAAAGCAGCAATGAAGAGGCTCAGAACCCGCCCTCAAAAACTTTCCCGAGAGTGATAATAAGCTCAGTGCGACCTCAATCCCCACCAGTTTAGGGACGATCGTTAGGCTAGTTATCTTTTCATTTTTGACAACGTAAATCCTACGACGTCCACATCGATTTCTTGTTGCAGGGTGAGGACGTCGGTAGATGAAGCCATGGTGGCGGGAGAGGCGACAGGAAACCATTAGTTGGCCATGCATTGTGCCCTGCCAGCCAACTACCTCTGTCACTGCTTGATGGATGGGTCTGTCTCCTGGTCTCGTCGTCTCCTCCAGTCTCCCTCTTCACTTCCCGTCCACGCTACTGTTTTTGGTCATCTCCACCGTCGTTAACGACTAATAGTCGTGTGCTTGGGTGTTGAGTGTGTGCTTCTTCATCCTGTACTTCTCCGACTTTATGCGGTTTTCTTCTATTTTTCTTATTCTCCAACTTCATCCTTGAAACTGATGTGCTCTGAGAACACGGAACAAGGTATGGTTATGTTTTATGAACGGGAGATGTCAGAACTTTCGTGAAGAGTCTAGAATGTTTTGACCTCCAGTGGGAAGATGACTGAATGATTCTCAAGCCGATCAACAATATGATTTGTATTGGTGTGTGAGACAAGCATTCAAATCATTCATCATGGGGATGCAGTTATACAATGTGATAACTTCGGCTCAGGCCCAGTGGGTGTTGCTAGCACTGTGGTCTGTCTTACAAACGTGCTCTTCCTTCAATCTGGACGGCCGACCAGGCGCCTACGCCAAATTCCCGTCCTGGGAACCTTGCCTTAACGGGTCTTTCTCCTTCGAGTTCAAAACGGACACGCCAAACGCGCTGCTGACTTACCTAGACCACGGCAAGTTCAAGTTCTTCGAGCTGAAGATGATCGGGGGCAGCCTGCGTCTGAGAGTGAACCTGGCGGAGGGGACAGTGACCGTGCGTGCCGGGGAGAAGCTTGACGACTCCCAGTGGCACAGAGTGGAAGTCCGCCAGGACAACGAGAGGACCATCCTAAGTGTGGATGACGTCGTCCTTAGTAGAACTGCTCCTGGCAAGGTCAGCGAGTTCAGTGACACTTCCTCGGACCGAGAGAACTTGATGTTCTTTGGGGGACTTCCCCGAGAGTATGACAACCAACTGCGGCTCTTAGCTATTCCTTCTGTGGTGTTTGAGCCCCGGTTTAAAGGGTCGATCCGCAATTTGTTTTTTAGGGACTGTGGTGGGGAACCTCACAGACCTGAGATGATTGACTCGTATGGTTTGCGCTCTATGGAGGTGGATTTGTGTGAGCGTGGCAACCCGTGTCTAAACGGAGGAGTTTGCCTGACCACGGATGACGGGCTCATGTGTGACTGTGCCAAAACTGAGTATAAAGGAGACAGGTGTGATATTGGTGAGTAGATCCTGTGTTGCATGTAATGTGTGTCTAAGCACTTTGGCGCACGCCTGCTGTGTTGTGTGTGTGTGTGTGTGTGTGTGTGTGTGTGTGTGTGTGTGTTGTGTGTGGTGTGTGTGTGTGTGTGTGTCTGTCTGTCTGTCTGTCTCTCTCTGTCTGTGTGTATCTCTCTCTCTGTCTCTCTTTCTCTCTCTCTGTCTCTATATATATATATCTGTCTCTGTGTATCTCTCTCTCTCCCTTTCTCCTTGTGTGCGTTTGTTTGTGTGTGTGTGTGTGTGTGTGTGTGTGTTGTGTGTGTGTGTGTGTGTGTGTGTGTGTGTGTGTGTCTGTGTCTGTGTCCCTGTATGACTGATTTTCTGTCTCTCAAGTTTGTTGCTCTTTCAGTTTTGTTTAGGGTACTGTTTTGCAGTCAGTAAGGCAGAACAGAAGTGATATTTTCCATTTGAAAACACAATTGAAATTGAATCAGTGCTTTACCCAAAACACGTACCTATTGAAGGAACATTTTAACTCCATGTGAATTCGTTCAAAATATTTAAGAACTCTGATAGTATCCGATCAGTTTCAGTTTCGTTTTGTGCGAAATGCATCTTTATTTTTTTTATTGAACAGAGGTTGCTTATATCGATAAAAGTCTGCTTTTTAAAACATGAACTGTGCATGATTATATACATTTAAGCCTGAAAAACTGTAATTTTGCCGTCTCAAGACTGACATTAGTTGTTTGCATAACAAAATGTCCGTTACTCGATGAGAAACACACTTACACACACACACACACACACACACACACACACACACACACACACACACACACACACACACACACACACACAAAGAGAGAGAGAGAGAGAGGGGGGGGGGGAGTGAAAATCATCAGCTCATGCGCAGCGTTAGCTAACAAGCATACGTAGATACATAGATCCATCGACACACATACACACATGTATGCACAATACATACATACATACATACATACATACATTCATACATACATACATACATACATACATACATACATACATAATACATACATTTCATACATACATACATTCATACATACATATATACATACATACATACATACATACACGTACATACATACATGTACATATCTGATGTATGCCTATACTCTTAATAGCATTTACAAATATACATGCATAGATACCCCAACGTTCACATGCATACATACATGCATAGAGAGAGAGAGAGAGAGAGAGGAGAGAGAGAGAGAGAGAGAGAGAGAGAGAGAGCAGTTGACATTACCAGGGGACATTAAATGTTCATATCTCATGCAAGATACCCATGCTTCTGAACTAGAAGAGGAAGAAACAGCTGTATGTGTTTCAGCAGGTGTTTATATGTTCTTGCTTGCTTATCGAGAGATTTAAACCAAAGTTAGTTGTTCAAAACATGAAGCCCGAGAGGATACCTTGACAGTGCAAGTTTAAATGAAGCTGGTTAGATTTCAAAGTTATTGGAACGAGAAAAAGTGCGCAGTAACGGCAAAAACGCCATGAAGATTGTTTGCTATGGCTTTACTATGTTTCGTCGTTATGACCTGATTAATCTTTATTTTGTACTGTTTATTTTAATTTTATTGCTTTCCTGGTATTTTCTCGACCTGACTTAAAGGTAAAATCGTGCAGTTGAACAGAATGGAACGTGGGCGCTATGCCGGTACGCCACCCAAGTCTTTGAAAGGTTATAAGCGTAATTAGGAGGTCGTGGTGTCCCATAAACTGCTCACGTGACTCATAGTCACAGCAGAGGGAAAACACGTAAGAACTTTTCCATTGTTTATTGGAAATCTTTACGGTGTGGATCGTAAGTCAGACGTCAGACACGGCAAAAACACGACAGCAGCGAGAGACAGGAGAGGATAGGAGAAGAGGGGATGGGAGAAGAGGAGAGCAGAAGAGAGAAGAGAAGAGAAGAGAAAAGAAAAGAGAGAGAGAGAGAGAGAGAGAGAAGAGAGAGAGAGAGAGAGAGAGAGCGTAAGTACGACTACAGTTCAATTCAGTATAGTAGATAGTATGCAAATACAAACATGACTACAGTTTAATTCAGTATAGTAGAGAGAGTATGCAAATATACATACGACTACAGTTTGACCATTTAACCCCTGCACCCTGTCCACCAGCATCCTGTATTATCAACCATGCAACCAAAGCAAAAATCTAACCCATTGACTCCCTTACCCTATCTACCATCGTCCTACAAGAAGCTGGTGGATGTGATGAGGGAGTCAAAGGGTTAAAGTTTTTGCAGTAGGTGGATAGGGTGCAGGAGTCAAAGACATTTCAGTATAGGAGAGAGTTTAATTCAGTATAGGAGAGAGTTTAATTCAGTATAGGAGAGAGAACATGCAAATATAAATGCGACTACAGTTTATTTCGTTATAAGAGAGAGAGTATGCAAATATAAATGCGACTACATTTAATTCAGCGTGGCCAGGTACCTTTATTGAAGAGGTAATACATATGAATTACAAATTTGGGTACATTTGATGAGATGTAGGAGATATTATCCACCGAAAAAGCATACATAATATTCATTTAAATTAAAGGCTATGGCGTAACAGTGGTAAGTTTTTTATACTTCATAAATGTACATATACGCAAATTGAACAAAAATACTTTCATTTCGTCTTGACATAAGTAAATTAAATCTAAAGTTACACGGATTCTGGTGGTATTTCCACTGTATTGATTTCATTCTAAGATTGTATAATAGAGGACAAGAAACCAAGAAATGTATGGATCTTATTTGATGTATTACGTAAGCGGTGAATATATTTTTACCTCTGATGCAATATCGAAAGCGATGGTAAGCAAGAAGAGATATGCCATGGCCCCAGTTAGTTAAAATGCTTTAAGCGAATCTGGCCATTTTTATTTCAATGTATACTTCGACTGTGTATGTTGTTTTATGCATCCTATACTGTATCAGTATGTTCCTGTTACTTTCATAGTCATGTCAATCTTGCCATCCCCAGTCAAGATCCCAGAAATGTACACTTTGGTCGTCCCATACATAGATCCATATTCGACTGATATAAATTGAGGCTTAAAACTCTTGGAAGAAAAAAAACGAAAATGTATTTGTTCAAAAGCATTAACTGTCAGTCTGCACGTACCATCTGTTCTTTGAGTATCTTATCTTGCCTGAGATGTAGAGAAGTAACAATTTCGATTTTCGTTTAGAGATATATCCTTTACAACCTAGACAAGTGACATTATTGCAGCTATATAGCTAATTTTCAGATCCCCTGTCGGCAGATTGTTATGAACTGTTATTTACTTCTTGTATGTTGTTATTTGACATTGATATTTTATTATAAATTGTTGTTTGATTTGATTGTTCCCCTTCTTCCCTTCAAACGCCCCCGTCCTTTTATATCTTTGTCTAAAATCAGGACTGTGAACAGACGTTAAATGAAAGATTCCTTCCTTCCAAAGCCATGAGAGCATAAGCGTAGTCGAACATGATAGCCCAGGTCTTCTTGCCATTGTTACCTAAATTAACCAACACTTTATATAAGCTTTAAAGGGTAGCTTGCTATTATCCATTCCGGTTAGTTTTAGTGAATAACTAACACATTTCACATGGTTGTCTATCTACCAAGATCTCCGTACACAAGATGGTTTGGATTTTTACTATTGACATTCAAAAAAACTTTGTGTGCAAAAAGATGTTAATTTCATTTTTCAATGCCTTTGTCTAATGCCAAATTCTAGCACTATATCACGTAGTTGGCTTTCTCTCTGACTCAACAGCTTTTTGAATGTGAGAAATGAGCTCAGAGAGGGGGGGGGGAGAGAGAGAGAGAAGAGAGAGAGAGATGGACACACCCCACACACACACACACACACACATATAACAATAACTATCACACACATAACACAACATACATATATATATATATATATATATATATATAATATAGATAAGTAAATTCTGTCCGTCCATCTGTTTTACATAATTGTGTCTCTCATACACATTGTGTGTATCTTTTGTGTTTTTGTGCGTACGTGTGTACATGTCTGTGTACTTGTGTGTGTGTGTTCACGTATATGTACACGCACCCATATTTGCATATATGTACATACATATATGTACATGTATAGATGCATGCAGACATGCATAAGATATGCATCGATCTATTCGCCCATCTGTCCATCTATCCAATGAATACATCATGTGCAGAACTGTGTATGAAATAGAAACATCTACTTGGACCCTGCTTGTGCAGAACAATTGTTAAAGACCATGTTTTAATACAATCATCCACTAGCAAACGAAAAAATAAAGGAGTGCGATTATTCAGTTCTGAGAATTCTTCATGAAAATTACATACGATGGTTTCTGTTAGATGTTTGTCTATACATGGACCAATGTAGATTCCTGTATATAAAGCAGAACGTTTCAGGAAAAAAAACCCTGTAAAAACCGAAGAAAGGTATCCAATCCTACTAAGTGTTCTTATTCTGTTTCGCATAGTGATCTTTGTTCTAATCGATACGATGTCCAACACATCCAATCTCCACCATTCTTTCAGAAACCAGAAGCGAGCTGTTCTTGAAAATACAATATGAAAAGTCTTTATCAAGATTGAAGAAGGAAGTTACATAGGTATGCTGTTTGTAGTCAGCTAGCAGATAATTCAAGTGTACGACAAAGATTGTTTATGTTGGGCGTTTCTGTTTCTTCAGCGTGACGTGCGATAGTTTTTTAGTTTTTCCTGTTATGTATTTTCTTGTTGGTTTAAATCTTCCTTTTCTATATAACAAGGAAGATGGTTTCATGTTACCAGGGGAAAGATATTGTGTGTGTGTGTGTGTGTGCGTGCGTGCGTACGTGTGTGTGTGTGTGTGTGCGCGCGCGCGCGCGTGTGTGTATGTGTGTATGTGTTCGTTCGTTATTTCTTCTAACGTCTATTCACATATGTGCTTTTCGACGAAAAAAAAAAAAATAGGCAAGATAAGATAAAGAGGTGTCTATGGGGTGGAAGAATCTACGAAATCATAAAGACAGTTTAACATATTGATTAACATTAAAGAAATTATCGGACAAGAGAAAAGCAATCGGAACATTAGAACGATCAGGCTTTAACAGATTGCTCAGGGCTGTATGTGTGTATGTAAGCGCACGCGCGCGTGCGTGCGTGTGAGTGTGTGTGTGTGTGTGTGTGTTCGTATACGCACGCGCACGCAACGAGCGTGTCCTGTGCTGGGTTAAGACAAACCATCTGTGATTATCTGGTGGGGTAGAGGGACAGAAGAGGATAATCTTACCGAATAAAAGCATTTTAACAGTCAAGGAGTAATGATAAAACTAACAAGCAAACAAACGGAGGGAGATGGGAGTTACAGGTATAAAAACAATCGGCCTGAAAGAAAACGACCTACGGGACTGTGCAGTAAATGCCTAGCAAACTGTGCAGTAAATGCCTAGCAAGTGTAAATTATACAAAGTGAAATTAGTGTGTTTCTCTTTTAATTTTGAAAATGATTTAAGGAAATAAGGTCGCATTCGCAGACAACACAGAAGGTGATTAACTGTTATAGACTCACAACAGATATATTTTGTGGTTTCACTGAACTTAGTCCGAAGTGAGTTCAGAGATAACCTGTAAGCTAAAGTTATTTCTAGTCTTGTAAAACCCTGGTGATTTACGATGAAGGGGCGATAGTGACATTGCGCTTTTACTTTGTTTTCTAATATAGCATTCATTTCATGTTCAGAGAGTCGTAAGTGAAGTTTAGAACTGCCAGCCCGATTCATTGCTACACTTTTAGCGATTCTGTCGACTTGATCATTGTTTATGATACCACAGTGTGATGGAATCCAACAAAACGTAATGTGAGTATTATTTGTTATTAAACAATGAATTAAAAAGTTTATCTCAAATATCAACGTACTATTTACTTTACATTTTCAGCTCGTCAGGGATTGTAATGCAGATTTCGAATCTACACATAATAAGATACTAAATAAATTTATGGGTAGATCTACTATATATGTCAGTGCCATTAGGATGGCAACTAATTCAGACGTGAAGATTGAATGTCACTGTCCTAAAGAGTAAGCCTTTTCTACTTTTAAGTTTGGAATTATAAAACCAGCGCCTGCTGCACCATCATCTAGAACAGAGCCATCAGTAAATGTTTTCAAGTGATGTGAATATTTTTCATGCAGATGTGATAGAACGTCAATTGCCAACAGGTGCGGGTTAATATCTTTTGTAAGTCAGTATCAGTGTAGTTGACATCAAAAGTAGCAGTGGACAATTCCCAGGGGGTAGAGGACAACATATCGGTTTACGTGAAACTTTTTTTTAGGTACTACTCTGCAAATTTCGACGAGCTCATTTGTGTAAGTGGATATTATTTGTTGTGCCTTTATTGTTCTTGCTCTCTTGGGGAAATGGATGTCAGACCGAATTTTAAGATCTGTGTCAATATGATTAGCAACTGCATTTGCTCTAACTATATATTTAGCAGCTGATAACTTCCTCTAGTCTTCCAACGGAAGGATGCCGGCTGTCTTTTATACTTCTTGTGTTTTTGTATACACGGGTACCCCGAGAGCACATTTAACAGCTTAACTATCTAAGCTTTGAAGTTTTTTCAAATAACATTTTGAAGCTGAAAGATAGACCTCTTGGCCATAAGCCAACTTTGATCTGACTAAAGCTGTTACAAGATGTAACGTTTTAGTGTCCTGCCCCCATGACTGTTTATTAATTTTTTTTAAAGTAAAGCTTTTCACGGCTTTGTGTAACAAGGCATCAACATGTACTTTCCATTGTAAACTAGAAGTCAAGTGAACTCCCAGAAATTTCACCTGAGTAGTATATTTCAGTTCCTCCTTTAATTTTTTTAAAGTAAAGCTTTTCACGGCTTTGTGTAACAAGGCATCAACATGTACTTTCCATTGTAAACTAGAAGTCAAGTGAACTCCCAGAAATTTCACCTGAGTAGTATATTTCAGTTCCTCCTTATCAATTTTGAACAGCGGTAACTCTTTAGGACTGAAACCATTATTAAAAACCATCATATGTGTCTTTTCATTGGATATTTCCATTCAATATCGTTAACTTTCAAATAAGTGGAAATGTGATCAATTTCACGTTGATAGATCTTTTTCATGTAGTTTATTTCTCTTAAGGAAGTCTTCCTTTTCAACGAAACATTCATCCAGATCGCTATATCATCAGCGTACTGAGCTAAGTTTACATTGTTTGAGACTTATGTTGGCAGGTCATTGATCAAAATATTAAATAGTAGAGGAGATATTATGGAACCCTGTGGAATTCCCATGTTTACAGGTCGTTTTTCAGAGTATGTATTACCTATTTTAGCGACTGTACTTTGATCACTTGTAAATGCTTTGATGAAATAATAAAGATTACTTTTAAGACTAATATGTTTTAATTTCAACAAAAGTCTTGCGTGCCAGACTTGATCATACGCTTTTTTTAAGATCAGAAAAGGTAGCTAAGACATTTTTTCTTCTCGCAAACTGAGTTTTTATTTGAGTTGTTAATTTGACTAAATGGTCTGTTGTCGATCTACCTTTTCGAAATCCAGATTGGTTAATAGGTATTATATTATTTTTCTCACAAAAAATAAGAATAAAAATAAAGCAGTGTGTGTGTGTGTGTGTGTGTGTGTGTGTTTGTGTGTGTCCATGTCTGTATGTTTGTATGTGTCTGTTTTTGTTACCAAAATGTGCCTCTAAGGGTTTCTTATCTGTTTCTGAATGGATTTTCACCAGTGTTTGGTCAAAGACGTGGATCGCTCAGGAGTAGCAAATGCATGTTTGGAGGGCAAGGTGGTAAGATCGAGATCAAACGGACCAATCAGCATTTTTTAAGTCGGTATATGAATACCACTATTCTGAAGACTTTCAACAGTATGTAAAATCTGTTTTCACTGTTATGATTGTCTATTATTGTTTTTGCTTCACGTCAAGTTTTATTTCAACCAAAGTTTTTTCAAGGTCGTATTATACTGACCCTGAGAAGTACGAAATCCGAATTTTCTGTAATAATCTTTGTATGGAAAGTGAAATTGATATGAAGGCTTGACCATAATGTTCTTTCTTTCTTTGTTTTAACAATATTTTTCTAAATGTTTATATTTTCCTCACTATTTACTAACAGTCACTTAAACTGTTGTGTTGTACTTCTTCGGTTCCCCCTGTTTTTGGTAGTTTGTATTGTGTTTGTTTTATTTCGTTTTGCCATTTGAAAGAGTCAGGAAACCACGAGGTATATGTATATATATCGTTTTACGTGTAGTGCAGGAATTGCAAAGACTTCCTATGACACATATTGGATAATATGTGCCTTGTTGCTGTTTCAGATATACATGTATGACTCATATTGCATCCACTATAATTTCAGTTAATTATGAAGGCACAGATAAAAAAGTATAGTGTGTTTTGGTAATTGTTATTGTTGTTGGAACATATGTCAGAGAGATTATTTAAAAGCTGATACTGCGGTAGTAGTTTTCAAAGATTGAATAGAAAACGGCCAAAGACACTTTAAACATGTATCTATCAGAATGTTTTTTTGAGTATTCCTTGATAAAAGAGAAAGACTGAATTCTACGGAAAAGCAGATGACTGATCCAAAACTTTAAGCCTGCAGAATTTCAGTTAAATATAATATCATAAGCTTTAAACTTTTGGCTGTTAGTAATTTCATTTTGACACGTTTACTTTTGTTCGCAAATAAATCACGTAGGCTATGTGTTTAAATCAAACATTACAGGAGAGTAAGACAATGGGTAGGCCCAAAACCCTGAGCAGAAAAATCAGATGAAACTTAACGGAACAAAATGAGACTAGGTAAGTTTTGCGGGCAGAGTAAACTGGAAAGTATAAAACTTTGGTTTCAGAGCCTGAGGCAAAAATTCAGTAGAATGAAATTTCAACTAAAATGGCCTAAATACCAATAAAACGAAAGATCAAAGCAGAGGATAAGTTCCAAGATTTGAGATGAACACCGACTGAAATTTATAGAAAAAAAAGCGTAGTCTCAAAACCTGTAGGTTACATTTCTGCTAAAACGTGACAGAGATATCTGCAACTAACTCAAAACTTCAACTGCACTTTCAGAGAAAATTGTAAATCTGGTCTCCATGTTTTGCTGCACGCCATAGACTTTGCACTGGATTACGCACCCGTATGTGATGGAATCAGCTGTTTGTTCAGCAGTCGACTTCTAGGAATCGACTTTGTGGCTCACAATCAAGAAAATGGGGAAAAATATTGGGAAAGGTAGGAAAGTAATGGGGTAAATCGATGCCCGGAAGAAAGAAATGGAAAACAACACTAGTCCAAAATATCAGAGTGGTATTAGACACGAGTTAATGGGACGATAGAAATTTTGACAACCCCTCACCACACGCCCCCCCCCCCCCCCCCCACCCTTCCGCAAACTTGGTTAAACTGAACTTTAAAGTAGAAAATTGGTCTCATAATTATAGGCGAAAGAAAAGTAAATTAGAAAATTTACTTTAAAAAACAAGAGAAACACACACACACACACACACACACACACACACACACACACACACACACACACACACACACACACACACCACACACACACACACGCGCGCCACAACACACCGCCACCACACACACACACACACACGCACACACGCACACACACACACACACACGCGCGCGCGCGCACACCCACACACACACACACACACACACACACACACACACACACACACACACACACACACACACACACACACACACACACATACACACACAACGAAGACTACCTCAAGGCAAAATTTCTAACGAGCAGAAAGAAAAACAGAAAAACCAAGCCAGCTAATTTGAACTGAGTTTAAAAGAAAACTGGCAAGAAAGCGTAGAGAACTAAACTGAAAAAAACTTTGTCGAAATTTCAGTTAAAACTTTGCAATGTAAACCTAACTTGCAGCTTTTATCGCACGTTTTAGACTTTGCACTTGATCACATGTCTGTGTGGTAGCATCGACTTCTTGGCTTACAGTCAGAGAAACGAAACCAAGATGTTTAAGCCATACCAACAGCTTTCCTTTTCATGGTAAGAAAAATCTTGTTTAACCCTTTGACTCCCGCACGCTGTCCACCAAATCATGTATTGTCAACCATGTTAACAAAGCAAAAACTTAACCCTTTGACTTCTGCAGGAAGCTGGTGGTTAGGGTGAGGGAGTCAAAGGGTTGTGTTTGCAGTTGGTGGCT
>CM060308.1:56218455-56230955 GCA_030674185.1 Monoplex corrugatus
CACGCGCGCACACACGTCTGTCCTTTACCTTTGTGCATGAATGTACACAAATACAAAGACATAGTGTGCGTTTATGAGGTGTGTGTGTAGAGAGATAGGGTGGTTGAGAGAGACAGACAGACAGAGAGACAGACAGATACAGAGAGAAACAGACAGGGACAGAGAGAAAAGAGACTCATCAGTCAGGCAATTAGCGCCATGAGAAAAGACCACTGTATCATTGGCCACGTTTCTATGGAAACGGTTGCCAGGAAACAGCCACTGCTTAGACAACTGTTCCGAACTGGTGCTGTCTGTGACCTCCATCTCCATACGACTTTTAGATGTGGCATGTTGTGTTTAATTCGGCTACTAGACCTGCTGTGTAGATTGAATTCATTCTAATTCGGCTACTAGATCTGTTGTGTAGATGAACTCTAGTTCAGCTGCAAGACCTGGTGTGTATGATAACTCATATTAATTCGGCTACTAGACCTGCTGAGTAGATGAACTCATTTTAATTCGGTTGGTAGACCTGCTGAGTAGATGAACTCATTTTAATTCGGTTGGTAGACCTGCTGTGTAGTTGAACTCATTTTAAATCGGATACTAGACCTGTCGTGTAGATGAACGCATTTAAATTCGGCTGCTAGATCTATTGTGTATATGAACTTATTTGAATTCGGCTACTAGATAGACCTGCTGTGTACATGAACTCAGGAAGACTGACGATGTTTCACGTAACCAGGGTAAGTTACATGCGTTGTTTTGAGTGGTGAGAAGGTCAGGAAAGCTGGTTCTACTGATAGAGCCGGGGACACAAGACACAATGTCTCGGATTTTAATTGAATAGGAGACAAGACCAGAGTTGACCTATCAACAGGACCTATGAAGCACTAAGCTGACACCACCAGAGTGACTGGAGCATTGAAGTCGGCGGTGAACAAGCCAGTTTTCATGTTGCGACTTGGGGTTGAATTCGAGAGAGAGAGAGAGAGAGAGAGAGAGAGAGAGAGAGAGAGAGAGAGAGAGAGAGAGAGAGAGAGAGAGAGAACAAGAACAACACATTTTATTTACGAGGGTATGAAGTAAGCAAAGTATATGCTTTTTACATCCATCCTCCTCAAAGAGGGTCAACATTACATTACACATAAATTATACGTAAGATAACACATATATTCGTACGAGAGAGAGGAGAGAGAGAGGGGGGGGGGAGAGAAAGTGGAGAGAGAGACAGAGCAAGACATTATATTTACGAGGATATGAAATAAGCAAAGTTTATGTTCCTCGCTCAAAGACGGTCAGCATTACGCTACGCGTAAATTTTGCGTTGGATAACACATATATATTCTTATGAGAGAGAGAGAGAGAGAGAGAGAGAGAGAGAGAGAGAGAGAGAGAGAGAGAGAGAGAGAGAGAGAGAGAGAGAGTAAGCAAGAACGAGAACACCATATTTTTTATACGAGGGTATGAAATAAGCAAAGTGCCTGCTTTGTTACATCCAGCCCGCGCCCAAAGAGGGTCAGCACTGCACTGCACATAAAGTACACATTAGATAACAAAGACATTCTTACGACAGAGAGAGAGAGAGGTGGAGAGACATAAAATGAATAAAATATAAAATTTTAATAATCTATTCATTATAGGCCACGAGAGAGAGAGAGAGAGAGAGAGAGGAGAGAGAGAGAGAGATGGTGATGATGATGATCCGTGTGTGTGTGTGTATATGTGTGCGCGTGCGTGCGTGTGTGTGTGTGCGCGCGTGAGTGCGTGCGTATGCGCGCGCGGGCGTGAAAGAGATTATAGTTCTTCCTAGATGGAATCATTGTACTCATATGATTCCATATTCGCTCCGTCCAAATGTTTGTGATCGCTAGAGCCGTTAAAAGAGTTTTAAGTTTGTCCCGCTGTTGTGTTGAAGTGATAGAAAAGCTAACTCATGTCTCTTTGGGATATTTGATACCCGAAATACCCTCCATTCCCTCTCTTTCTGTCTTTTGGTGTGATGTTGATGGTGATGGTGGTGATGTCTCTCTCTCTCTCTCTCTCTTTTCTGTCTGTCTGTCTGTCTGTCTGTTCGTTTGTCTTTCTGTCATTGTCTCTTTGTCTCTCTTTTTCTGTCTCTCTGTCTCTGTCTGTCTGTCTCTCTTTTTCTGTCTGTCTGTCTCTCTTTTTCTGTCTCTCTGTCTCTGTCTGTCTGTCTGTCTGTCTGTCTCTTTCTCTCCCTCTCTCTCTTTCTCTCAGTGAGTTCGTTCGTGCGCGCGTGAAAGATTGTAATATTTGTCGAAGATGATTTCACCATTTTCAGACAATTCCGTATACACTCCACCTACTGGAGCTGTAGGAAGTACACATAGTACTTTACACATGTCGGTTAATTTGGCTACTAGGCCACTTATGTGATTATCAACACTGTGAGACAAATAGTGTTGCGTGTTGGTTGGGATTAGTTTACGCGTGTTAAGATGATGAGAATAACATCATTGTTATTGTTATTGCACCTGCTTTACTCTTTGTGTCTTCATCATGGTACCTCTGTCTCTCTGTCTATCTCACTGTGTGTCTCTGTCTGTCTGTTTCTCTCCCTCTCTCTCTCTCTTCTCTCTCTCTCTCTGTCTCTCTCTCTCTCTCTCTCTCGTGAGTATGTCTGTATGGATTGTGGGTGTAGGTGTGTATGCATCTTCGTATAGGTGTGAGTGTTGATATTTGTATGTCTATGTGTATGCGTAGTGCACGCGCGCGTAAATGTGTGTGTGTGTGTGCGCGTGTGTGTGCACGTGCTTGCGAGCGCGTGTGCTATATGCGAATGATTATGGGTGTATATAATATGTTTGTATAGGTGTGAGAGTGTACATGTACGTAGCGAGTATGACTGAGCAAGTTTTGCTACGCCTGAGAGACAGAGACGGGCGATCTGCTCTCTCCTGTTCTGTCTCTGGAGCTGTCGTCCCTATTGTCGTTACACCAGCTGAACTAGTAATAAGATTAAGCCAGGATGAAGAGTGTGCGAGTTTGGGCGTACATGTTTCAGGAGACAGACAGACAGACAGACAGACAGACAGAAACAAGAACAAGAACAAATGTTTATTCAGGAGGGTATGAAATAAGCAAAATATATACATTTTTACATCCGACGCTAGCTCAGAGAGTGCCTGTATCACACTACACATAAATAACAGATACCCGAACAAGGGAATCATTACACTTTCAGTCAAAGACAGAGAAAGAGAGAGAGAGAGAGAGGTGAGGAGGACAGACAGACAGACAGACAGACAGACAGACAGACAGAAAAAAAGAGCTGCTATTGGTTACCAAGCTGTGTTAAAAGAGATCACAGACAGATGATTGGCCATTTCACTGTGTAAACGGCTGACAAACAACTGTGATTGGTTGGGTAATGTTATACAAGTGGTGCGTGTGTGTGTGCATGGATGTGTGTATGTGTGTGTGTGTGTGCGCGCGCGCGCGTGCGTACGTACATTGTGTGTGTGTGTGTGTGTGTGTGTGTGTGTGTGTGTGTGTGTGTGGTCTGGTGGTCTGGTGGTCTGGTGTTCTGGAGTTTTAAGGAGGAAACGTTGTTGCATGTTTTGTTAGACTCCTCCTATGGATCTGCCGGGTGCTTAAGACAGGATTTAGCATTCGTGTAGCCTTCAGGTGATGAGGTCAACTTCGTCTTTTGCACAAATGGCATGTAGTACGAGACCCCCTTTTGTACGTCTGTCTGTCATTGTCATTTCTTCGTCTGCGTTTACGTGGTGTGTGTATGTATGTGTGTGTGTGTGTGTGTGTGTGTGTGTGTGTGTGTGTGTGTGTGTGTGTGTGTGTGTGTGTGTGTGTGTATGTGTGTGTGTGTGTGTGTGTATGTATGTGTGTGTGTGTGTGTGTGTATGTGTGTGTGTGTGTGTGTGTGCGCGCGCGCGTGTGTGTGCGTGCGTGTGTGTGTGCGTGTGCGGCGCGCGCGCGCGCGCGCGTGTGTGTGTGTGACAGAGAGAAAGAGAGAGAGAGGGGGAGAGAGAGAGAAGGAGAGAGAGGGAGAGAGAGAGAGAGAAAGTTTGTGTGTGTGTGAGTGAGTGAGTGAGTGAGTGTGTGTGTGTCTTGTGTGTCTGTGAAAGAGGGGGACGAGGAGAGAAAAAGAGAGTTGCATAGCTATTATGTACAAAGAAGCACATTCAGACATACGCAGATACTACCGATCGACCTAAATCAGTCTCCTTATTTTTGTAAAAGGATAAAGATAAAACGAAAGTTAAAAAAAAAAAAAAAAAAGTAGGAGGGGAGAATAAAGTTGACTAATATTATGAAAGACGTTTTGGGCAATTGCGAATTAGAAATTACGTTTTAGAGTGAGCGCAGGACAAAAATAAATATACAAGATATCTAAGCGGAAAAAACGACACTCGTTGTCAGTGTTGCCGACCTAAAAAACGGACGGTGATCTTATCATCAAAGGTCAGAGACAAAGACAGGGAAGGCAACTGTCAGGTAAACAAACATACAAACATGGAACACAGACGTAAAGCGTGTTTATGAGGAGTGATTTATTGTCTACATCGGCCCTGCCTTTTATTTGACAGCGCGTAGGTTCTGTGCGTAGGCTAATGACATTAGTTCTGATTCTGACAGCAGTTATTCTGGGTCATCGCCGTCGTATGGTTATTGTTGTGCAACACATATTAATGTATACATAGAATAGTCTACTCGCTGTGAATCTGCACTTGTCGGTAGTTATTGACTCTACTTACAGAGTATGGGCATGTCAGTGTAGGAATTATCTTCAGCTATGGAATTTTTCCGGCGGCATAATGATAATTATCATTTGGCCAAGAAAAGGTACTTGTTTATCATGGAGTGTAGCTATTACCGTGTTGCTGGCTGGGTACTGCTCATACAGAGTAAAAGATAGACAGAGAGGCAGACTAACGCAGTAATTAAACGCGATTAGACCTGTACAGAGGGAAGAATACGCGGAGAGACAGTAATGAAAAATGATGGAACCTGTTGTCCTCACATCAATTGACATTTATATGTATTTGTCCATTAGAAGATCTTCAGTTTGCATTCGATCTGGCAGGCTGCAGAAAACAGATCTTTTCGTCACCTTTGCATGACAATCAGTCAGAAGAAAACGGAAGTGATGAGATTGAAACATCCCCAGACTCTCACCAGTGACAGTCATCATCATCATCGTCATCGTCATCATCATCGTCATCGTCATGTGCCCTGTCGCATGCGTTGGCGATCATGGCCTTCCACGCGAATCTATCCCCTGTCGCTGCAAGTACATCTCCCACCCTCTCTGTCCTCAGCTATCTTGCAAGTCCCTCCAATATTTTCTCCCGGGGTCTACCTGGTGTTATCTTTCCTTGCAGCTTTACTGTTGTGACCAGGTGCTCTAATTCCCCTTTCCTCATCAAATGCCCTATAAATGCTGCTGGTCTTTTCCTAATCTTCTTTGTTAATGATCTTTTTGTGTCTGCCTCCTTCAAGACTGTCTCGTTTGTTTTCTTTGCTATCATGGCCAGCCAATGACAGTAAACGGAATAAATTCACCCTACAACTGCAGAGTTCGTGAACTACGGAAGAGGCACTGTTAGTCACGGCAGAAGAACAGGCAGCGACATCAAGAGTCACGTCTACAAGACCAGAAATACAGCATCAAGACCTACCCCAGTACTAGAGCTGCATCATTTCTGCACTACTTCATGGCTGATAATGGTGCGGGATACAAACAGCGATATTATCAAGCTGTTGACCTTTCATATCCAGAAAGAAGAATTGTGCAGCCAACACCTTCTCCAGCAAGCCAAGAAGGTATGGCGACCACAGTCATGAAAAGGCGATCGAGATGGATTGGGCATGTCATTGAAAAGACTAGGATAACGCACCATGACTGCTCTTTACTAGAAGTAAGATGCAAGAAAGACTTCAGTACATCTGGCGACGAACAGTAGAATGAAAAGCCAATTCCCTGGAACACATCTGATGTATCATTCAGAGGCTGCCCAGGACAGACAGAAGTGGCGGATCTTCGTTGCTGACCTACATGCCAAGGGCATAATGGGCAGTAAGTGCGTAGTGAAGTAAGTAAGCCAATCAGTCAGTCATCAGTCAGTCAGTCAGTCAGTCAGTCAGTAAATCAATCAATCAAGCAAGCAAGCAAAGTTAAGTAAGTAAGTAAGTAAGTATACGTGATACTCGCGCAAATGCTGGATAATCCATTCATTGTTTGACTTGACGTATAAAAAGTACATGTAGAGTGCATTAGTGTTTTCTTGTGCTAGGTGGAAGAAAAAAAAACTATCTTTCTGTTTTGATCCTGACATTTATCTCATCATTTTATCATTTTATTTTTTTTTGGGGGGGGGGGGGGAGAGAGGAAGAGAGGAGGGGAGGAGGGAGGGAGGGAGGGAGGAGGGAAGGAGGTTAGTCACTTAGCACCAAAATCGATATCAACGAGAAACATTAATTCTTCGTTGGCCAATACTATTCTCATATCATTAGCTTTGAAATTACATTGTGAAATTTTTGTAGTTTAAATTTTCATTTTTATGGTTTAGCGGGATTTGGAAAAAAAAAGCCCTGCATTATCATATAAAATCCACTCTGATTTGTTTTTACACATATGGTCCCTTTAAGCTTCAGTACGCCTTGTGACCTGTAATGAATAAATTATGTACGTATATTTTCATTCATTTTATGTCTCCACCTGTTTGTTTCTCTCTCTCTCTCTCTCTCTCTCTCTCTCTCTCTCTTCTCTCTCTCTCTCTCTCTCTCTCTCTCTCCCTCTCTCTCCCTCTCTCTCTCTCCCCCTCCCATTCTCCCACTCCGATATACACCCTGAGAGACAGAAATGGAGAACTCATTAGTCAGCACCCAGCTTTATAAGAAGGGACTCTAAATTCATCAGTGGCAGCGTTGCTATGGAAACGTTTGCCTTCTAACCGTCAGTGCTACAAGAACATTGCGGAAGCACAGCACCCCCAGCTTTATAAGAAGGGACTCTAAATTCATCAGTGGCAGCGTTGCTATGGAAACGTTTGCCTTCTAACCGTCAGTGCTACAAGAACATTGCGGAAGCACAGTTTGTTGCTTGTAACATTACGATGGTTGTTGTTTTTGCTTGTTTTATTTCAGCGACGAAACCGGCTGGGAGGTTTACTTGGAAAGATTTACATGCGTTTTGGCCAGGGAATGGAATTACTGGGTTGTGTTGGTTTGAGGTGAGGAAGGTCAGCGCATTTTTTTTTTTTTTTTTTTTATAGAAAAAAATCTTATTTCTTCTTATGTTTCTCGATCTCCATGCTGCACATGCTCATTCCCTCTCCTCTCCTTGTTTCCTGTTGAGTTTTATAAGGCGGGCTGGCTGGGTCTTTTGATAGCTGTAGATTCAGGACCTTACATCTCGAGTTCAGTTCCATTCTCTCCACCAGTCCCAATCTCTGTCTGTCTGTCTGTCTGTCTCTCTCTATCTCTGCCTCTGTCTGTCTGTCTCTGTCTGTATCTCTGTCTCTGTCTGTCTGTCTGTCTCTGACTGTCTGGCTGTTTGTCTCTCTCTCTCTCTCTCTCTCTCTCTCTCTCTCTCTCTCACTTTCTCTCTCTCTGTGTCTCTGTCTCTCGTGTACGAGTTGTGTGTGTGTGTGTGTGTGTGTGTGTGTGTGTGTGTGTGTGTGTGTGTATGTATGTGTGTGTGTGTGTGTGTGTGTGTGCGCGCGCGTTAAAGATACCACTGCTACAAAAAGGGTGTCCCTGTTTAAAAACAAATGTATAAAGTCCATATTCATTGATAAATAAAAATGTACAAGTCAGAACAAAGCGTGGGGCTCTACTAAGGCCAGATGCTTTTCTCTAGGGAGGGCAGCCGGCATTTCACGTAGATAAGTTCCCTTCTATAAACGACGACGACAACAACAATAACAGCAACAACAACAACAACAACAGTCCATTGGCATGTTCATTGCCATTTTAACCCTTTGGCTCCCTAGGTCTGTCCACCAGCATCCTACATTGTCAACCATGATTGCAAAGCAAAATCTTATCCCACTACCCAAAACCTTATCCCAGCTAAGTTATTGCAGTTGGTGGATAGGGTTCAAGAGTCAAACGGTTAATGCTCCAGTCAATCTAGTTCTGTCAGCTAAGTGTTCTTACTGTGCACAACAGCCGAACACCTTGTTGTAGAGGGGTCAAATTTTCGACTTTAATGTCTTTCTCAAGTAAAATCAGAATGTCCACTAAGTGTGTAAGACTCATAGTTCCCCCCCCCCCCCCCCCCCACTATTTCAAGACCATGCCAGCATGATTATAGGGTTTGGTGCAGAATCAAAGAATTTGCCAGATAATTGCTGATATATTTGTGAGTGGAGTTCGTTTGGAATTGACAGAGTGCTGTGAATTTCTTTGTATGTAACGTGGTTTTTTTTTCAGCTGTCTGGGATTGACATATGTGCATTATTGCAAATGGAGCTTGGAAGTCCCATCGTGTATAAAAGCATTCAGAACGGCTGATTCGCACTTTAAAGTTCAGTTCAATTCACTCAAGTTCAGCAACCATTTATTGTCAGATTAGCGAATGTTTTACTGACAAAAGCATGTATTCGTGATAACTGAAAGGTCTAAAGGGGGGAAAAAACCCCAACGAAAACAAGTTCTAAGAATGTAATGGTGCAACTCACATACACGCGCGCGTTCACACACTCAGACAAGCGCGCGCACGCGCACGCACACACACACACACACACGCGCCACACACACACACACACACACACACACACACACACACACACACACACACACACTCTCTCTCTCTCTCTCTCTCTGTCTCTCTGTCTCTCTGTCTCTGTCTGTCTCTCCCTCTCTCTCTCTCTCTCTCTCTATATATATATATATATATATATGTATGTATGTATGTATGTATGTATGTATGTATGTATGTATGTATGTATGTATGTATGTATATCTGTCTCTCTATGTCTCTCTGACTCTCACTCTGTCTGTCTGTCTCCCTCCCCCCTCGCCCCCCCACACTCTCTTTCTGTCTTGATTGTCCCTCAAATTGCGAAACATTAGGCTGACATGTCACGTTTATAACTAAGCTAGGCAGTTGTTGGAAATCTGAGTATTTCAAATCGAAACTGGAAGTGTGAAAAATCTCAACATTAGTTTCATTACAATATGCAAATGGTTCATGCATGGAGATGCAAGTAAATATGAAAAGCCCTTCTTGGTATAGTTTATATTCTGCCGCAAAGGATATAGATATAACTTGATAACAATGCACAATATATGGAAGAAAATGGTCTACTTCTATCTATTGGGTAAACAAAGATAGCTTTATTTAATAATGTATCAAACCCAGAATATATTATGCTCACTTTCATACTGGGAGAGACGATGCTATTCTTCAGCATAATCAATTAATCAAATTTTTAGGAGTTTTTCTTACTGCAAAATTATCTTGGAATCAGCGTATCGAATGTATATTAACAAAAGCACCTTCAAGTTTAAATGTTTAGAAAAACGATTGCAAGTAACCATGTAGACAAGATCGTTTAACACTCGTACATCTTTGTGCATCACTTATAACATCTAACTTTATATATACCCAGGAAATTTTCTTTAGCACACAAAAATATCTGTTAAAAAACTGCAGAGTACAGAATGTCAAGGTTTAAAACTTGGGCTTGGTTCTCCATTGTATGCTTTCTCACATCGCACATATTTCTACTCGATAAACAAAGAAAAGTCACTTGTTCTACATTTTTGTCAAGAAATACTACCTTTGGTAATATTTTGAAACCTGAAGTTATTAGGGTCAGACATTGACTTTCCAAAACGAGCTGAACCAATGTCTTCTCGAGTCACACTTGCAACATACGCATTTGACGTCATGAATGGCTCTGAAATCGATCTAGAAGCAGATTCTTTGTCTGTAAGACTTCCATTCTTACAGTACCCATTTTTGAAATCCATAGAGCACGACTTGACATATACCCCACTTATTTAGAAAGGAAGATAATGCAGACTTACCAGCAGGTCAAGTTAAATGTCATATTGAAAAACAGTTATCCCAGTCATTTAAAAATTCAGACTGTTGGATAATTAATATTGAGAGAGAGAGAGAGAGAGAGAGAGAGAGAGAGAGAGAGAGAGAGAGAGAGAGAGAGAACTCAGCGTATTTAATAGTTATTTTTAAAATAAAGGAATTTTTTCACATAAGACCCAACAAGTCAGTATTTACAGCTGAACATTTTGCAATACTGAAAGCTTGAAATTACGTAATAAGTTATCCCAAGACAATATTACATACACTTTTTTTTTAGTTGAATCAAAACCTGTACTTCAGTCTTTGTAATTACTAGAACTACAAACGAGATGAAAAATGATGGCAGAAATTAATCGCTTAATTCATATTGCATCTTTGTGAGAGAGTGGTTTTACGTTTTTAGGACGCTATTTCATTGTTTGTTATGTTATAATGATATGGTCAACAGGGCTGCAAACGAGGACCCGAGAGCTCACCAGAATCGAACAATATATAGCTGCCTTTCTCTTTGAATTAATGTTATGCTTTGGTGAACCACTGTGTTTGGAAACAGTTCCAAACTAACTAGAAAAATATAATAGTAACATTTATACAATCCCATCTGTACTGGTGGGGAACTTGGTTCATTCAAAACAAAATACACTAGGAATGTAATGTATCTTTGTCAATAGGGATCGTCTAGTGATATTCTTTCTTGCATGAAGATAAAACGATAAATTCTTGTAATTTCTAAAAAACAGGGTTTACAACATGTTTAAATCAATATCATTAACGTATGATTTTTTTTGTCAACCTGTCAAAAAGTCCCATAACTAAATGGTATATTAATCATTGTAACTTTGATGATACTGTTGTGTTTTGCGTGTTTATTACTCGCAGTCGGCTTGGCTTTGAACAAAAATAACATTAACAGCGTGTTTCCTGTTAATCAGTTCTGGTCAGTAACTTTATTTGTTTGCTTTTTCCTCCTCTTTTCCAGTTGGCATTTCATTCAGTCTTTCTCAAGACTTAGATGTATCCGCAAATGGTTTTTGTTTTGTTGTTGTTTGTATTTTTTTTTTTTTTTTTTTTTGTACTAACTTTTTTGTTCAGGATCACTTCCGTAGATCAATCAGTGACCACGACATACTCTTTCTGTGTCTCTTTGTCTCCGTCTGTCTGTCTGTCTGTCTGTCTCTCTCTCTCTCTCTCTCTCTCTCTCCACACACACACACACACACACACACACACACACACACACACCACACACACACACAGCACGCACACGCACCAGCACGCACACACACACACACACTCACTCACTCACTCACACACACACACACACACACACACACACACACACACACACACACACACACACACACACACACACACACACAGTCAGTCAGTCAGTCAGTCAGTCAGTCAGTCAGTTTCTGCGCCATCTTGGACTGCAGTTATTAATGTTGCATTTAAGTTCTCGTCTCTTGGGCCGATTAACATGGAGAGCTATAGTCGTGTTTAGTTGAGTTTGGGTTTTGTCATTGTGTTTCACGCTTCTCGTTGTTTCTTTCATGGAGGTTTTGTCGTATCTGTGTCTGTGGATCTCAAGCATGCTGCACAAAGGTATGCCCTCACCACCGCTTGTTTTCTATGATCAGCATGATCGGTATGCACTGTTTTAAACTAGTGAGATGAGCAGTCTTTCTCTGATCTTTGTCACCACTCTTTCTATCTTTCTCTTTTTGTCTGCCTGCCTGCCTCTCCAGTTCGTCCTCAGAATGTTCACCACCCAGAGTCACTTCGTCTCTTTCTGTTGTCGCCATCTGTATTGCTTAACATTACACAGTCAAAATTGAAAGTGACGTTAGTTTGACAGAAAGTCCATCACAGACTTCTCCCATGTGCATTTGCATGCATGCTTAGAAAGTCACGCACGCACTCACCGGGGATAGAGAGAGGGGGGAAAGGGAAGGAGGGAGAGAGAGAAGAAAAGAGAGAGAGAGAGAGAGAGAGAGAGAGAGAGAGAGAGAGAGAGAGCTTTGCTCTCATTAGTCAGTCAGCACCATGCTTCATCATAAGGGACCGTTAATTCATCAGTGGCCTCGTTGCTAAGGAAACGGCTGCTTTCCAACTGTCACTGCGAGAAGAAAATGGCTGAAGCATTGTTTACGTCATCAGAAGTCGCAGCGGTTTATCACGTTGCATGTTTGTATAATTCTACATCTTGATGATGTAGGTCTGCTTCAACCTGGTATAGGGCCTTTCTCGCTTGTGATCAGGATTAGTCGCTTGTGTTGTTTTTAAGGTGATAACGTCAGTATCATTTGTTACCCATTCTCACTAAAGGGGACATAAGTCGATTTTTTAGTAATTGCAAGATATTGGTATCATTGGAAAGGGCATAGAAGTTCCTTGTCAGTGGTGTAGTTTCTATATCCCGTAAGTTTGTACTGTCCTGGCCTCTTGTCTGCGTAATTAGGATTGGTGGAATGTATTG
>CM060308.1:56245955-56250955 GCA_030674185.1 Monoplex corrugatus
CAAAACATGCACACAGTTATCAGTCCTTAGAGAAAGTACGAAAACTTTATCGAACACATACAGGTGAATGGACCAGCAAGGCAGAAAATGATAGGAAGAAATGACAGAAAGCAATAAAGTACGAAAGAAACAGAGAGAGTGACAGAAAAGAGGAAATTTCTTTCACAGAATTTCCAGAAGGTGGGAATACTATTTATACTGAGAGAGCCCCCGGATTCCTCACAGGGGTACCATTCAAAATAAGCAAATAAATCTTATTTGCACGATTTGCAAGTCTGGCTGTCCTTTCACTTCTGTCCTCTTCTCCACACTTTCATCAGAAAATAATCATTTCACATGAAAATCTCAAAATGAGACTGAAAGCTTGTGGACATACCTGTAAATATTCTGATTATTTTGAAAAATGCTGTATGAAAGTCAGTATTTACGTAAGTTTCCTTTGGCGTTTGGCTCAGCTTGGAACTGCTTCAAGTGGTACACTCTGGTTAGTTCTGCTATAGGATTCTAGCAGGCTCAAGGAATATGCCATATCACCATTACTATATTTGGATGGAAAGCATTTGGAAATGTCTAAGAGTGATGAACCCTCTTGAACAAATTCAGATTCAGATTCAGTCTTGTACTATTGCTTTGGTTTGGGCTGTAGTCACATGGCGGAGTACTTATGACTAGATGGGGAATGGAGAGAATATATTTAAAACAGCATTGTTTCATTTCAGATTCATATTGTAGCAAAGTGAGAAGTCCCTCTGTATTCTCAGATTGTAGTTTACTTGTTTTCAACTGGTTTGTCTTTCGACTCTTTTATTTACTTTTGTCTGGATATTTATTGTTTTTTTTCCTCTGACAGTTAACATAACTGCCCGGATTCCTGACAACCCATGTTCCTTCCTCATCCTTGCAAACACACCTGTAGATCCCTCCCTCCCATATGAAGATCACGTATTTTTTGTGTCCTTATGTGAAGCGATGCGTTGTTTCTATTCTGTCAGTACTCGCTTGTCTCTCTGGAGCTGTATTCGTTCATCTATTTTGTGTTTGCTGTTTGTTTGCCATTGGTTTTGTTTCCTTCTTAAAAACAGGGTCTTATTACAGTCGGATCATTCTCTTCTTCATGATGAGCGTAACGTGTAATCAGAACCAATCAAAAAGTGAGATACACTTTTTGTATTACACGCTTTTGTAATTTTAATGTCTATGATATACAGCAGTCTTTGCTATTCAACTAAGTAACATAACTCTTGAGAGTCACGGAGTTATCTCCCATGTAGAATTTCTCAAACCCAACACAGTTTGCGCTACCCATTCAGCTAGCATAGACGCAGCCACAAAGTATAAAGTGGTAAGCTCAGAACTTTATGCTTTGTGGCTGCGTCTATGCTAGCTGAATGGGTAGCGCAAACTGTGTTGGATTTGAGAAATTCTACATGGGAGATAACTCCGTGACTCTCAAGAGTTATGTTACTTAGTTGATATTTAAAATTCTCCCTGCTTCCCTCTTATTTCCTTTAGTCTTTGCTATTGTTTGTTTGCTTAATGCATGTCTTTTAAAAGAGCGTACCCAATGTGATCTTTAACTGTAGAGAAATATTGTTCGATTAGTTTCTTTTCTCATTCAAATTATGATTTCAGTGAGTAGAATGGAATAATGTGATGTCTCGAGCATGCCTTAGTTTTATTATACTAACAAAATATAAGACAAGCTGAAACGGTTATCTCTCTGCTGCTGTTCTATTTCAGGAATACTGTTGTCTTTTGTTTCGTTCGTTCCATTTGCAAGAAAGTTGTGACATGAAACGAACTGCGCCACAAGTATGGTGAAAAACGTGTAAATCTGTTGGACTTTTACAGGAAATGAAAAGAACTATCTAGCGAACATGGCGTAAAAACATCTAAATCCCAGAGGCTTGTAAAGGAAATTAAACGAGCTCTGCAACGAATGCGGCATAAAACATCTAATTCCCCAGGGCTTGTGAAGGACTTATATCTAATTCTTTAATTCATCTGTTTTGCCTGGCTTCTGGTTTGGTCGTTTATTGATCTCTCCCAGAGCAGTGAGTTGTAATCTCAAGAGAAGCATGTAAAGTGATCTCTGAGACACTTGCTGATTCCGCTCACACCTCCACAGCCAAGTAATTCCCGACTACGCGGTGAGATCGAGAGAATATGAAACATGGAGAATTCTTATAGCTCCCCCCCCCCCCCCCCCCACACACACACACAACTTTGATATTTCTGAAAATAAGTAATGAAATATATCATAGTACTGTTGTTATGTGTGTGTTCTTATCTAAAAGGCGCCTGAGCTGGCACACAAACAACATGGTAATATAGTCACGATCTATACGATTAATGCAGGAACGTCTGAGTGACCTTTACCAACGCCAAACTGTACACTTCCATAGTTTCTGTTCCCTGTGCATTTTAAAGGGAAACGAAAGACTACCGTGTTAATTATCTCCCTTCATCGACGCAATTATTTATTCATCCTACGTGGGACTCGCTTGAAGAACACTACAGCAAACGGTCCCTTGGCTCAAGGATGCATGGAGCCTTTTTAATTGAACAATGAGCACGTGCAGGCCCATACTCCACGGTTTGTGCGTGCCAGGATCTGATAAATATGTTATAACACTGCTGTGAACGGAGGCATCAAACTGGGAGGGAAAACAAACACAGGCAAACAAATGAAAGAGTTGAGGTCAAAAGAAGATAAGAGAATTTGCACATGAGTGAGACTCTCTCTCTCTCTCTCTCTCCTCTCTCTCTCTCTCTCTCTCTCTCTCTCTCTCTCTCTCTCTCTCTCTCTCTCTCTCTCTCCTCACTCAAGTCCCATATTAACTCTGCATCAATGATATGGGATGGTTGCAGTGAAGCTCTATCGAAAAAAAGTAGTTCCCAACACGAAAGAGAAAGAAAACATCTAGTAACTGATAGCTCCCTAACCACAGACCAAACATTTAAAACACACACACACACACACACACAACACACACACACCACACACACACACACACACACACACACACACACACACACACACACAAAACAATGTAAGTTTCATAAGAGCAAACGTACAAAACTGTGCACAGATCCGTCCCAAAATACTAAACTATTTCTCCCTAGCCAAATTAAAGGTACAACGTTCATTTTCCAAGGCCATGATGAGACATTTAAGGCAAGCATGTCCTTTTCTGGTATATATCTCTGGAAAACATTGCCCACCAATATCAAGTCATCACATCACTAAACAGATTTGAACGAAAGTTTCACAAATATGTGTTTGGAATATCGTAAAGAATTAATCTAATTATAATCGAATTTCTAGATTTAACATTTAATGTTATTTACATGGCACCAGATCTTGAAATTTGAATCAAATCAAAGCGCACACTCTCATCATTCACCGAAACATTCATTGGCAATGAGAAAAATTCAAGGGCACAAAACACACAGACTAGCAGGGAGAGGACAGGAGGAGAATATGACAAAAGGATGAACACATATGGAGGAAATTATTCGTGGTGGAAAAAGGTGTTCTTCAAGTTAGAACTGAAGGAAGGCAGAATGTCTGATCGTCAAATAGACAGGGGAAGCTCGTTCCATTTGTATAGATCAGACACAGAAAAAGAGCCGCGGGCATCTGTGGAACATCTGTATCAAGGAAATTGTAAACAGACAGTACCAGAAGCAGATCGAAGAGGTCGGGCAGAGTGTGCATTCAGAGGTGGTCACAAAGAGAAATAGGTGCAGTGCTGTTGATACACCTGTAGTATAATGTTTTGATTTTGTATGAAACATTTTGAGAAACAGGCAGCCAGTGAAGAAAATGAAAGGGGGTGGTGATACGAACATGCTTTTTTTTAATGAAGGGCAAGACGGGCCGCGGAATTCTGAATAAGCTGGAGGTATGTGATAGAAGAAGCAGGCAAGCCGAAGAGCTGAGAATTACAGGAATCGATGCGAGACCAGAAAAAAGTGCGAGTTTAGATGCTGCTGAAGGTGAAAGATAACAACGAACAGAACTGAAACATCACTGTTGACAGTAACACGACTGACACGTTTGGATGATGAATTTCTGTTTGGTCAGGTGAAGATTAAGAACAGCGCCAAGGTTCTTAACTGAATCAGAAAGTACAATAGTGTTGTTCCGTAGTTGGATAGAACAAACTTTTACAGCGGAAAGCTTGTACTTGGTGCCAGTGAGCATTGCTTCAGTCTTACCTCCATTTACCTGTAGCTTATTCTGTATCATCCAGTTCTGGATCTCAAAATAACTGACAGAAGATTAGGAAAGAAGAGTTGAAAACTTTTCTGGAGAAGCACTGTTGTAAAGCTGGGAGTCATAAGCACAGAAATGATATTTGTTGTTGTGCTGACTGATGACATTGGCAAGTGGTGAGATGAAGAGTGTGAAGAGAACTGGCCCAAGTACACAGCCTTGGGGGACCCCATATGCAAGTTTTGTGGGCTTGGATTTAGGCTGGTTTTCCATGGCTGACTGGAAACGGTTAGACAAGTATGACAAAAACCCAGAAAAAGTACTTCCACAGATTCGAAATGTGTGCTCCAGAGGAGGATAGCTTGGTCTGTAGTGTCAAAGGCGCCGGAAGGGTCTAAAAGAACAAGTAGGGAAACTCGGCCACAGTCAGATGGAAGCAGCAGATCATTCATAATGTGAACGAAAGCAGTTTCGGTGCTGTGCTCAGAATGGTAAGCTGATTGAAATGGATGGTAAAGATTGTTGGGTGAGAGATCATTGCTCAGCTGTTTCAAAACCACTTTCTCAAGGAGCTTGGAAATGAATGGCAAATTGGAGTTAGGACGATTGTTTTTCGATGACTTTTTCAGCAAAGGTCGAACAATGGCTGTTTTGAGAGAAGATGGGACAGATCCAGTGAGAAGACAGGTGTTGATGATATGCTTTAGGAATGGAAGAAGCTCGGGAAGTATCTGTGAAAAGAATGGGATCGAGTTGACAAATCTTAAATGGACATATC
>CM060308.1:56255955-56285955 GCA_030674185.1 Monoplex corrugatus
CTGAGCCGTGTAAAGGAAAGGAAAGACTGCCATGTTAATTATCTCCCATGATCTACTCCTTTGTTTATCTATTCTGCTTGAAACTTGCTCCTGTGTTGTTTAATCAGAAACATGGCGTTTTAAACGCTGTAATGTGAAGCACACGACCCGACAGAGTTATAGAGTCATGGCTCTCACGTCAACAATGTCCAACTAGTGAAACTTTTACCAATGTCAAACTCTGCTATCTTCATGTGCTTCCAATCCTTTGTGCCTTTTAGAAGGAAATGAAACATTACCGCGTTAATACCCCGATGGACGCCATTATTTATTAATCTTGTGTGAGACTGTTTAGAGGACGTGGCAAAAACGATTCCTTGACTCAAAGATGCTTGTGCGAGTTTGCATTGAACATCGTTGTAATATCACTGTTTTTACTAGAAGCGTTTTGCTTTGCAGAAAAGACAGGTACAAAGGATAAATTCAGAGGGTAGAAAAGATTGGATTGTTGACACATTGATGAGACCCTTACCCCTTAGTTGTTACTGCTGTTTTGGCAGTGTTATGTTTTATTTTTTTAACAAATCTGTACACCTATACCGGATTCTTTTGCATCACACAGGATGTTCTACAAAATGTACGTCTTTACTGGAAAAAAACCCATCGTCTTCATGGAAGTGAATAGTGTGACACTGATTACCTTGTATTGTCTGTTCAGAGTCACGTCCTTTGAAATGCTGTATAGAGAACACACAACCAACAAACTTTGGTCATGATCTTACACAGGGATGTTTTGTGACATCCATCAATGTTTAAACCGTGCTTTATCCCTGCATTTCTACAACCTGTTCCGTTTAAGGGGAAACAAAAGACTGCCATGTTGTCTTTCCTGATCAACGACATTATTAATTCATCCTGCTGGATACTTCTTGGAGAACGTGGAACCGTTCGCATTGCGCATTGAACACATGCACCGCACAGCTTTTTGTGTGCATTTGTTTTATAGATAAGTGTATAAACACTGAGTGAAGGCTTTCGATTAAAAGGAAAAAGAGGCACAAACAAAGGAATTGATCAAACAAAGATGGATTTTTTTTTTTACATATTAGTGAAACAACACATTCCTCTCTTCTGCTATTATTCAGCAGAAAGTTGTCTAAAGCATATGCTCAAGGCAGTCAGATCCCCATTGGAAGCTGTCAGTTGATATCGGATGTTTAAAGTAATTTGTGTTTTTTTTACACTGTGTTTTTGATTTGACACGTTAACTCGTGTAGGTTCTGGAAATGTAGACCATACAGAAAAAGTTTCGTTCATAAAGTGAAAAATCAGGTAGTGTCCATCAGCTGTATCCTGCCAAGAACAGTATCCTGTTAAAAGCTGTTAAAGAAGCATACAACTCAAGAAAGTAAGATTCACGATCTACAGTACATCCATGTGCCAGTGACTTTATCACTGTCAGGCTCTGCTCCCTTCCTGCGTTTCCATCCCCTGTGTCTTCTAATGGGAGATGAAAGACTGAAGTGTTAATTGTCTCTCATGATCCACATCATTATTTATTCATCTGTGTGAGACTTGGCTTGGAAGACAGGACTGCAAAGGCCGCTTGGTTCAAAGATACATGATGAGTTTTCAGTGAACAACGAGCACGTGTGTTAATGTACTGACAGCACATTTACTACCATCGACACAAGTACTCTGATTAACAACTACTCCAATTTCTTCGGTTTCTCGTGCTTAACTTTGATTTTACCATATTCTCTCGTATAAGAGCTCCCAGGCTCTCTTTGTCTGTCTCTGTCTGTCTGTCTATCTGTCTGTCTCTTTGTCTGTCTCTGCCTGTCTGTCTCTGTCTCTCTCTCTCTCTCTCTCTCAAGGTCATGTTATCAGTGCAATTATCCAATGTTTTATCTATTTCTTGACGTAAAAACCTGGATTGGTACCATAAGTTTTGTTGTTCCCTTTGCCGCTGGTAGAGTACACATGTGAATAATCGATTATTAGTTAATTTGAGGATGTTAAAAATGAAAACAGTAATGGCATTTGTAAGGCGCCAAATCTTGATAAAAGAAACAAACCACAGCGCGCATTCTCATCATTTACCAAAACAATCACCCAACAAGCACCAAAACTCCAGGGCACAAAGCAGAGGCCAACTGAGAGGGGGAGGACAGGAGGGGAGTGGGACAAAAGGGTGGCCACGTAGAGGGTGAAATTACTGCAGGACAAAAAGGTATATATATCTTCAGACTTGAAGGACAAGAGTATGGGAATAGATGGGTGAAAGGTCGCTCCAGTTGTATGTACCAGCCACAGAAAAAGAGCAGCGAGAGACTATGGAACATCTGCATCGAGGAATATGTAGACAACTAATATCAGAAGCGGAATGGAGAGGTCAATCGAGCAGTGGTAAACATTCGGAAATGGTCACAAAGATAATAGGTGCAATACCATTGATACACTTGTAGCATAATGTATTGATTTTGTATGAAATTCTTTGAGAAACGGGCAGCCAGTGGAGCAAGGGAGTAACATGCAGCCGCCTTTTTTTTTTTTTTTTTTTTTAAAGGCAAGATTGGCCACGAAAGTCTGAATACGCTTGAGGCATGCAACAGAAGAAGCAGGAAAGCCAGAGATCTGAGAGTTAAATCATCGATGCAAGACAAGATCAGAGAAGTCGCAACTTTAGGTACAGCTGAAGTTGAAAGAAACAGCGGATAGAACTGAAACGTGGCAATTGACAGTAACAAGACTGACAGGTTTGGGCAATGGATTTCTACATAGGGAGTTGAAGATCAAAAACAACACCAAGGTGCTTGACTGAATCAGAAAGAATCATGGTGTATTCACCGAGTTGAACAGAACAAACGTTTACAGTGGAAAGCTTGTGTTTTGTGCTAGTGAGCATAACTTCAGTCTTATCTCCAGTCAACTGCACCTTAATATGAACTATTTAATAATTCGAATAGTCCCAGAAGAATTGAATGGAACAAACCTCAATCTGTTATGTGTCTATGACATCTGTTTTGCTATTTGGTCACGCGATGGTCATCAAAAGGACTGCGGCGAGCCTTGGCCTTAAGAGAAATGTGTGGATTATTCAGTGAGATCATTTGACAATTCCTTCCGCAGGTTTTGGATAAAGCTTGTGATGATCATGCATGAGGACAGAGATATTGGAAATCAAGTACGGATTTGTCAGCCTTTTTCATTTATTAAGGTTTATTGCGTTTCTTAACAATAATTCTTAAAAAGAGTATTTTGACAGTGTTCGTGTCGTATTCTGTAGAGAAAAGCGTGTCTCTTTGAACAGCATTAGGCGAGCACAAATCATCAGATATATAAAATCATGTATAATACAGTAGGGTCTTGATGACCTTTTACCCTTATCAAACTGTTTTATCCCTGCCTACCCACCTCCCAGCAAACTCACCCCCTATGCCTTTTTTAAGGGGAAATGAAAGACCACCATGTTAATTTTCTCCTCTGATCGACGACATTATTAATTCATCCTCGTTAGATCCCCTTAGAAGACAAGGCAGCAAAAAGACTCGTGGCCGAGGTCGCATGTGGAATTGACATTGAACGATGATCTCGTGCAGTCCTTGGTTGGTGCGCGCGGAGATCTGATAAATACGTTATAACAGTGCTGTAAATGGGGGCTTTTGATTAGATGGGAAAACACACATAGACACGCTGAGAGACAGACAGACGTACACATATACACGCAAACAACCGCACATATATACACTCGCACACACAAACACGAACACACACACGCGCGCGTACACACAACGCATACGCCATCATACGCACGCGCGCGCACACACACGCATAACACATCACACCACATGCGCGCGCAAACACACTACACACACACACACACGCCGCACACACACACACACACACACACACACACACACACACACACACACACACACACACACACACTCAAACACACACACACATACACGTAAAAACACACACACAAAAACACACACACACACACACACACACACACACACACACACACACACACACATACACGCGCACAACACACACACACACACACACACACACACACACACACACACACACACACACACCCCACACCCACACCCCCACACTCACACACTACACTCACACACACACACACACCCCCACACCCACACCCCCACACTCACACACACTCACACTCACACACACACACACACTCAAACACACTGAAACACATACACGTAAAAACACACACACACACACACACAAACAAAACAGAGAGAGAGAGACACACACACACACACACACACACACACACACACACACACACACACACACACACACACACACACACACACACACACACAGATACTCAAACACATCACACACGCAAACACCCACCCACCCACCCAACGCAAACACCCACCCACAACACACACACACACACACACACACACACACACACACACACACACACACACCACACACACACACACACACACACACACACACACACACACACGTTTTTCTTCTCTCCTTGGTCATTTTAGATTCAGCCCAGATTCAGTTTCTTTTCGTTCAGTTCTCAGCTATATTGTTTTACTTAATTATTTTCTTGTTCACATACTTCATTTTTATCCTATTTGTACCTTTTGATTCAAAGTTAAATGAATATCTAATTACCTAAACGTACCATATTGTTCTAAAGTTATTCAACCGTTCCTCATGAAGACGTGTGTAGTAAGTGATATCAACATTTTTCAGTGGAACGCACGTTCCACTGTTAAAAACATCTCATATTTGAGTAACTATCTCTCTTCTAAAAACGTCCATGTCATGCTCCTACAGTCGCTGAATACCATCAAAACCAAATTACCTAAAATATCCGGTTTTTATTATCCACCAATATGTGACTGTAAATGACTGTGGCCGTATACAAACAGCTCTATACATTCGGGAAGGACTGAACTATTGTGAACGAACATCGCCAGTACCTAAATCTACCGCATTAATTTCATCATGTGCAATCATTATAAAAGTTTCCTCATCGTTAGTTGTGAATATGGCCTCTGTATATTTACCAAGAGGCCCAGACTCTGTGAACACTGAATGGCAAAGACACTTTCAAGAACAAGATGACAAGTGGATAATTGGAGGTGATTTTAATGCACATGCCCCATTTTGGGAAAAGTATTGTACAAACATAACAAGCAACAGGTTGATTGAAAGTATTGTAGATTCCAATTTATATTTACTTAACAACGGACACGTTACCCGGATCCCCGATATTCCAACCCACACACCCACAGCTATCGACCTCACTTTAATCTCACCATCCCTAGCCCCAAACGCCACGTGGCAAACAGAGGATGACTTGTTGGGATCAGATCACATCCCCATATGTCTTACCCTAAACCATACTACAGAAATAGACGCCATACCACAAGATAGTTTACCCAAGTTTAATTATAAAAACGCTGACTGGATCAGTTTTAAGGCAATCCTTGAAAAGACAAGAACTGATCTATCTGAAGCAATGAACATAAACGACATGTACGAAGTTTTCTGTAACTCACTCTTAAGGGCTGCTACCATTTCAATTCCAAAACTTGCAGTGTTAAAAATAGGAAAACATCATGGAAATGTCTGGTGGAATGAGGACTGTCAAAAGGCAGTGAACGAAAAGAAAGAAAAATACAAAATTTATTTAGCAAACAGGTCACCTGAAAATCATACAGCGATGAAAAGTGCCAACATTAAGTGTAACAGAATCATAGAGCAAGCCAAAGAACAACACTGGACATCTTTTTGTAAATGTGAAGTAAATGACCACAAAGACATAATAACGATTTGGGAAAAACTAAAATGAATGAAAAACGGGATTAAGTTGCCATCAATTCCAGTAAAGCTAGAAAATAACCCTTTTCCTAGTTCATTGGAAAAAGCAGAAGCTTTTGCAGACGTGTTTGCTGAGGCCTGTGTGTAGAAGGACTCCCTGTCTCTGATAGAAATTATAGGGAACAAGAAGAAAAGAAAGATGTATATAAGGATCCTGCCTCTGACAATACTCACTACATAAATGCATCACTCACACTTCAAGAATTAAAAGATGCCATTCAGTCCCTTCCAAGTAAAAAAAAAAAAACGTCAGTTGGACTAGATGCAATTTCCAATGAGATGCTGAAAAATTTACCAGAAAATTTTATAATCTTGCCACATGACATATTTAAAAAATGCTGGAATAGTGGGAAAATGCCTAACAACTGGAAAGAAACAATAGTGGTTCCTGTACTAAAAGCAGGTAAATGTAATACCGATTTGAAAAACTACAGGCCAATTGCATTAACATCACACGTATGTAAACTAATGGAGAAAATAATCTTAAAGAGACTGATGCACTATTGTGAAAAGAATAAAATAATACCAGTAAATCAGGCAGGATTTCAAAAAGGCAGGTCACCAGTAGAAATCCTAACAAAGCTAACTACTAATATAAAACAACAATTTGCAAGACGTCAATGTGTTTTAGCTACATTTTTTGATATAACGAAAGCATACGATCAAGTGTGGCACTCCCGATTGTTATTCAAATTTAAAAGTATTGGGCTGACAGGTCACATTTTTGACTATATTAAGTGATTCTTAGAAAACAGAGTATTTCAAACGAGGATTGAAAATGTGTATTCCACGAAACGAATTTTTCAAATGGGTATCCCTCAGGGATCCGTTATAGCTCCCCTTTTCATGATATTAATGCATGACTTACCCAGTAAAGTATCAAAGCATGTAGTTTTAGCTCAATATGCTGACGATTTATGCATGTGGATGCAGGTAAATATGAAAAAGAAAACTCCTTTGCGCTGTATCAATTATACACGCAAATGCTACCAATTAGAACTTGATAAAATAGCGCGATACATGGTAGAAAATGGGTTACATCTATCCCTGGAAAAAACAAAAATAGTTTTATTTAATAATGGAGCTAACCCAGTAAATATTCCCACTTTCAAACTGGGAGATACTCTTCTTCAGTTTAACGAGTCGATTAAATTCTTAGGAGTTTTCCTTACAGCAAAATTATCTTGGAATCAGCATATTGAATACTTATTAACCAAAGCTCAAAAAAGTTTAAATTTCTTAAAAATAGTTCGCAAACAGACATGGGGTCAAGATTCATCAACACTTGTTCATCTTTGTAAATCGCTTGTTAGATCTAAATTAACCTATGCCCAAGAAATCTTCTTCAGTGCACCGAAACACTTATTAAAAAGACGGCAGAGCATAGATTGTAAAGGTTTCAAACTTGCACTGGGTCTTCCAATGCATGCTTCCTGTCTTCGGACATATAATGAAATCAAACTGTTGCCACTTGATGAGCAAAGGAAAGTCGCTTCTACTAAATTTTTGTTAAGAAACACCACCGTAGAAAACATCTCAGAAACAGAAATTAAACTGAGATCAGATACCGACTTTCCAAAACGAGCTAAATCAATATCTTCACAGGTCACACTTGCAACATACACATCTGACGTCATGAAAGGCTCAGGAATTGATCTAGACGTAGATCCTGTATCTATAAAACCTTCCTTTTCGCCAGTACCCAGTTGGGAACTCCAAAGAGCACGATTTGACGTACACCACACTAATTTTAAAAAAAAGAGACAATATAAACTTACTGGCAAGTCAGGTTAAATGTCATATAGACGACGTATATTCCGATCATTTGAAAATTTATACTGATGGATCAGTAATTGAAAGAAAAGCAGGCTCAGCGTTTTTAATACCTGCTCTCAAAATTGAAAAATTTTTCTACATAGGACTTAATAAATCTATCTTTACAGCTGAACTCTTTGCAATATTAATGGCTTTAAACTTTCTGATAAGTCTTCCTAGGACAATTTTTCAGATACTTCTTTGCGTTGATTCAAAATCAGTACTTCAGGCTCTTGAATTATCAAAATTACAAACAAGATCAGAAATGATTCTGGAAATAAGTCACTTGATTCATAATTTATCTTTAAGAGGCACTGATATTGCTTTCTGCTGGATACCTTCTCATAGTTCTTTTCGTTATAATGATAAAGTTGACAGGGCTGCCAAACGGGGAGCTAATAACTCACCAGATTCAAACAATATCCAGCTTTCTCTCTCGTTGCACGAGAATTACACTTTAGTGGACAACTACGTCTGGAAGCAGTTCCAATTAAAACAGAAAAAGTATGATAAATGTCACATGAACTTTGAAGTTAGCAAAATACTTAAGCAGCTTCATGCCAGCAGAATTATACAGTCCCTTATGTACAGATGGAAACTTGATGCATTCAAAACAAAATATACCAATAACATAGTGTGTCTGTGTGGAAAGAAGATAACACATAGTCATATTCTTTCTTGCGTTAGGGTAAAACGACATATTCCAACACTATCTATGAGTACAGTTTCTGACATATTTGCCTCATCATCATTACTGTATGAATTTTTTGTTAGCCTGTCAAAAAGTCCTATAGCGAATTACCTTTAAAATGTTATTTCACTTGTTCACTGTTGTGGTTAATCAATTATTAGTTTTACTTTTTATTCATTTCTTCCGGATATTTACTAATTTTGTTTGTTAGTTTGTTTGTTTAAGTCGATAATTATGGTAACATTATTTGTTAGTTTTACCTTCCCCTCTTCAAAACAGTTGTTTTCTGGATCATCTTTTCTCAAATTCAAAATTGACAATTTTCAAATATCCTCTTCACTCCTCCTCTATCACCCTCCCTCCCCTGTTCTCTCTCTCTCTCTCTCTCTCTTTTTTTGGGTCTAAAATCACTTTAGTGAATAGACATTAAATCAAAGACCACACACACACACACACACACACACACACACACACACACACACACACACACACACACACACACACACACACACACACACACGAGTGGAGTAAGTAATTGTGATATTACCAAAAACAGACAAAATGTCAGCATATTTGGTGACAACTACAAAATTTAATTTTTCTGACAAAAACACCGTAATGGCATAGTTTCAACTTTTTTCTTTTAATGCCTGTTTTTTCCTCTTATGAATATATTTCTGACTGCTGGTTTGTTCGTAGATGTATAAAATGACGATACCTTCGTTGAATGGGAGCAACCTTTTACAAATACACAAATGTGTCTTAATGCTCTTGAAAAGAGAGAATACTTGAGTGGTTTTGACCATTTGGAGTGTGCGTGTGTATGAGAGCACGACATGATGTGCGGGTTGATGGGGGGAGAGAGAGAGGGAGAGAGAGAGATTATGTTTTCTGCTCTGTAAGGGTAAAAACTTTATGGGAGTCATAACATATAGAATTAATGCGGTAAACGCTTAAGTTGGAATTAGAATGACTCAGTTTTAGAAAGACGAAAAGTGAAAAGGTAACATAAGCTAGTTTTATGGCTAGAAAGAAAATTTGAAAGAAGCGAGAACGTTTGCATCAGTTTGTAACTTGTGCAACGAAAATTGTCAAAGAAAATTAAAGAAAGGAGAACGATTGCACGTGTTTGTAATTGTTGTGAGCGAATTATTTCTATTTTCTTTCTCCAGGCAACCGAAAAGACTACCTGAACTTGGCCATTAAGGAAGGGGTGATAGTGCTGACCATTAATCTGGGCACTGGGTCATACGAGGAGGTGGTGCCCAAACAGGGCGCTCCACGTTTGGACGACAATCGCTGGCACCATGTTCTGGTCAGCCGAGAGGCCAGAGAGGTAGGTCATCTTGAAGCACTTTCGTTTTGTCTCAGAGCTCTGGTATTTGAGATCGTTCACCTCCTTAACCAGTCCACCAGTTTCCTGGTGAATGTGGTGAGAGAGTAAAAAGATAAAGAAAGACGTGAGATGTTGGAAGGAGGTGTAAATGGATTCGATTTTTTTTTCATGTTTAGCTTCTCATCAGCCTCAGCTCCATTTTGTATTTTTATTTTATTTTTCATGAGATGTTTGTTTTCACCATCAGAAGAAGTCTGTTGCTCACTCCATCCTTGTGTTGATGCTTCTGCACAACCATTGTCCATGTACCTCTGTTCAGCACAGCTAATGCGTTGCTATTCTACAGTATTGTGAAAACTTTGAATATACGTATTGCTTTACATTCCAACATAAAGGATATGATAAGCTTACACCTCTGTCTTCTTCCCCAAAACGTTTAAAAGATTATATGTGTGTCTCATCGTTTCAGCTTGGTACGTCTGTTAGGATGAAGAAGGATACAGTGACTACAATCTGTTGATCTTGTAATAGCTCCTAGGCACATTTTAGTGGGTTTTTTTTAAATTTCATAGATTGATACTCATAGATAGTATTTTGGTTTGATTTGTAAAGTAAAATTATTAGCATGTTTAATATTATCTAATTTGTCAGTAAGAAAGAGATTTTAAAGTATATTTTTGCTGTCTCAAGAAAACATGGTGTTATCAACGAGCTAAAAGACATGTTCCGTGGTCGCTGAAACAGGATTGCCACAAGCAATCCCATCAGCGTACTGAGAAAATAGGACCTTTGTTTTGCCTGAGTGCTCTGGGCGTACTGATCAAATACCAAAGCCATGCTGTCCATGATGAGAAATGATTGGTTGGAATCCATATATGTATATATAGAAAATTTCAGTGTTTGTGGAAGCTGGTGGAACAGATTAGTAACTAATGTACATGGAACAGATTAGTGACTAATGTACAAACAAAGCAAAAATGTTTTAGAGTAACAGGCTTCTTTACAGCAAAATGTGCCTTTGACCTGCTTGTACGTATTGTGGTATAGTCCAGGTCGTTTATGTTTTATACTAGCCTGACATTGATTGTACCTGGTACCTTTACTTTTTGACGTAGCCAGTCATTAAAAGGCCGTATTTACACACCTGTTATTATGAATATCTGTTTTTCACATTACCCTTTGCACTTTGTTGTGTGTGTCATGACAAGCACGAAACGGTCATGCCATCATGTTTCAGCTTCTGTTTAGGTGTGCAGCGCACATGTAGAATGTCCATTACCTGTACTGGGTGACGTTGGGAGTGTCACAGCCACTTTTCACTTGTCGGTAACTTTGGACATGTTTTGTTTTACAGCACAGCAGCTAACGTGGTACTTGCATGGCAGCTGGTGGATTGTTTGTCTTTGTTCTCACCACTGTATCATATTACACTTCCCCATCTTTTTTATATTTAATCATCAGTGTCAGAAATATGCAAGACATTGTATATTTTGCAGCAGTCAGATGACTTGTGATAACTGTTTGTGTGTGAAATGTTTATGTATTTTCTTGTTTTCTGTGCAAACAGTCAGTCTACTGGTTTGTTACATATTAACTTAAGCGGGAGTCCTCCTCACAGAAAATGAACATAAGGTTTAAATTGAAAGAATAACATATCTTTCGAAATTTTACGGTTTGATTTAATATTGACGACATGTCGATTTTTTTCTCATGGAGATGTTTCAAAGAATATGTTTTCCGAAGATCAGTTATTACACGAACAGAAACAACAACTTTTCACAAGTTTGACCTTTCGAATCAAGATTATCACAATAGAACTGAAACTGCGTAGAATATATATTTTGAAATAAAAAGTGTTATTTAGTTTACGATAATTACGTCAGCACAAAAACTGATTACATTGTGCATTAAAACGTCAAAGGTGATCAGGAATTATGTATAATATTATATATTTTATACAATGTTGTATTTTATTGAATATAATTTTGGAATTAAAGTTATGAAGGGTTAGAGTCTATCAGAAATTTTCCAGTTTCCAGTGGATATAATTTTTCGCAATAATTAGGTTAGAGCTGAATTACTAATCATTCTGAAAAATAATATACAGTGTAGAACATTCTGTTCAGAAAAAGTGGGCAAGAGCAGCGAGCAGAGCGTACGTATTAAAATAAGATGCATCCTCAGTTATAATAAACTCAAATGTCAGTGTTTGCTTTTTCATGTTGAAAAAGATTATCTTTGTTTGGCAGTAGAGGCTATCAGTTTTCTTTCGTAAAAATAAAACAGAATCTTTCATTTTTTTACGCAAAAATAAAACAAGTAAATAAAGCAAGTAAACAAGATTATTGAAAGAAAACAAATTAGAATACAAAACAAAACCAAAAATAGCACAGTAAAAATAAAGCCCCGCCTCTTCTTCACCTCCACACACGAGCGAGTGAACAAACAAAACAAAACAAAAATATAACAATATAGCTTCTCAATATAATTGGTTAACGTACAGAAGAATCAAGTCATTGTCTTGTCCTTCCTGTTTTTATGTAGAAAATCTTGATTTATTGTTCGTTTTAAAATCTGGAGAGCATGCCAGGAGTAAAACATACGTTGTCTACAGTAACCATGCTTATTGACAATGCCAGTTTTGGCGATCATGAAGATATTTTGGATGATGTTTTCCTGGTTTGTAAGACGATCTTTGTTTTCCCTTTTATTATTTCTATAGAACAGAAACCCCTAGAAATATTTGTTCCCACACACAAGATTTTACTACATAATGTAGGCCCCAAAATATTGTCTTTCGTCATTACATTTACAATACAATGCCTGTAATAGCACCATTAAATAATCCTTGGAGTCAACGATTTAAAACAATTTAAATGATTATCTGAAATTGAACTTTTAACGTGTGGGGCTTTTAGGATTGTCCGTTAAGTAATTGTATGAAGCGCATACTATATATACTCAATAATTTGACTGTCGTTTGATGTTACTGTTACTAAAACGTATAATAATATACTTAAGAAATCGATCGTAAGTAGCAGTTTGAACATCAGTTTAGATTCAAATGTTTGTTAGTCAAAGCTTGGTTTATCATAATGTTCTCTGACACTTTACCCATTGAAAATAAGAAAAGGTTTGCACTCACTGTGTCACCAGAAATGTCATATATGTTGATGTTGCTTGTTTCTGTTTTTCACTTTCTGTGGACCACCAGCTTACTAGGGGCAGGGGTGTGTGTTCTGTAAGTAACGCTGATGCCTTGTTACATTGGTGTCTTGAATGAAGCCCTGATGTTTTGGTGTCCTGAAGCTTAAATGCCTTGGTGCATGCACTGTGGTGACTATGCCATCGATGGTGTACTGTTTTATCCTTCAACCCCCCATACCTTCCCCCCCCCCCCTTTTTTTTTTTAAAACTATTTTTGTTTGTTTGCAGCATGTTCACTCCAGTCAGGTGATTGTTGTTTCGATTCTCTGCCCCCCCTCCTCCCTCCTGTTTTTTTTTAAACTGTTTCATTTTCTTTTAGGTGCTTCTCAGCAGTTTTAGATATTTCAGAAACTTGGATTTAGTTTTGTTGTTCTTTGTCTTATGACAGACAGTAATGCTCGGGTAACTAGCTGGTGTCTGCAATTTAGGGGTTCACAGATGATGCTATGGAAAAGAAAAGTTTGTCGCAGTTTGGGGTTACAAGAGAAAGACGTTTTAATGTCTGCTTTCTTTGATGCAATCTGTGTTTCAGAGAGAGTGATACTAGATTGTTGCTGGTTTTCGTTTCATTTCAAAGGAATGATTGATTGATGTGAAAATGGTTCAGTCTTACTGATGTGAAAATAGTTCAATCTTACCGTTGACATTTTATTTGTGAAATGAATTTGATGTCTTGAAACAATATCAGCATGAATTTCAAATATTCTCTCTCTCTCTCTCTCTCTCTCTCTCTCTCTCTCTCTCTCTCTCTCTCTCTCTCTCTCTCTCTCTCTCTCTCTCTCTCTCTCTCTCTCCCTCTCTCTCTCTTTCGCTCTCACTCTCTCTCTCTCCTCTCTCTCTCTCTCGTTATTTGTCTGTCTCTGTCTGTTTCTGGTGGATATATGTGATCTATTTTCGCGTTTTTGAAGATATGCACTGGTGATTCAGATCAGCTCAAGGCCTGCCTGCCCCCTCCCTCCTACTCTCTCTCTCTCTCTCTCTCTCTCTCTCTCTCTCTCTCTCTTATATATATATATATATATATATATATATAATGTCTGTCTCTCTGTCTCCCTCTTTTCTGTCTCTGTGATATCAAAGACTGCTGATCAGAAACACACCAAAATAGAATAAGAACATTATTTGATGCACAAAACAAGGCAGGCATGAATTTTCGGCCAGTTGGTCTTTGTCAGGTGTATACAAAAGACAACAAAGAACAGATAACGAATAGACTAGACTCTTTAAGGGGAAAATCAGCAATACTTCCCTGGTCTTTCTTTGAGCAGCAGAAGATGACTTTCAGATGGGGAGACAAATGCAATGTCTCGAGGAAACTGATATGAATTCTAAAGTGTAAAAGTGGTCATGCTATATCAGCAATGTTTTATTCTGAGTAGGATCTAGGTCCGAAATATTGGAAGGTTAATCCGTTTCTAATTTAATGCTATGAAACTTTTCAATACGCCTGCTAAAACAAATCACAAAAGCAGTTTCACATTTTAGTCGTTGGCGTTTTTGTAGAAGATCTGCTTTTGGTCGATTGTTAGATATTTTATGAAATCATAGAGCATTTGTGAATTGTGGTAACGGGGAAGCAGGGGAGACAGATACAATGTTCGTACTTCTTACATACCCTTATGTCCTTATAGGAGGAAAAAGGATTAGAGTATAAACAGACATTTATCATATTAGTTCACACATACAGTGTGGGGAAATGTTATGAACTGTGTACGTGTATTTGATGTGAGTGCTTAAGACACATGACAAAAAGTTTGATAGGATCGATGGTGTAGGTTTTTGTCATTTTAGAAATACCAAATAAAGAAGTGCAAATAAAAGTACAGGTTATTGTATCCTGTACAAAATTACTCGTTTTTTTCAGACATTCCTTTTGATAGGATTTTCGGACAGTTGGAACATTATCTGTGACATAGTTGTGATTTCAAAGTGCATTTAAGTAGAATAACATAATATTGTGTACTTAAGAAATTGTTTTAGGCTCGTAAGCAAAAAATAACTTGAAGTTGCTAACATCATCCACTATCTCAAAACGCAACATAATTTTTAAGGGGTTATATATATTGTAGTAATGTCTATATATCTATATTTGCATCTATGTCTGTATCTATTATCTGTCTACTTATCTGTCGGTAGACAGATACAGATATAGATAGATAGATAGATAGTAGAGGCAGGATAGGGAGAGGCAAGGCAGTGCAGGCACCAGGAGCAGGCATCAGGCAGGCAGGCAGCATTCAGAGAGGTAGATAGATAGGTAGGTAGGTAGGTAAGAAAATAGAGAGTCTTGATGGAGGCAGACACAAGTAGATCACTCATAAGGAAGATTAGGAAAAGACAGGCAACATTTATAGGCCATTTTATGGGGAAGGGGGATTTGGAGCACCTGGTCACAACGGGAAAGCCGGAGGGAAAGAGAGTACCGGGTAGACCCAGGGAGAAAATGCTGGACGGACTTGCAGAGTGGCTGGGGACGAGGAGGGTGGGGGAGATGCTAGGGGCAACGAGAGATAGAGACAGATGGAAGTCCATGATAGCCAACGCCATGCGCCAGGGCACTTGATGATGATGATGAGATAGATAGACAGACAACATAATAACTAGACAGACAGACAGACAGATAGATAGATCGATAGATATACATAGATAGACAGACAGACAGATAGATAGATAGATAGATAGATAGAGAAGTAAAGTAAATAATATATACAAGAATAAATGAAAATAACCGTGTAAATCGGAAGACTTTTTACGTGCTTAGCAGGGATGTTTTCATCCAGCACAGATTCGAAAATGGATCCCAGCGTTTAATATACAAAACAGGACAAGCGTAAGGGGGATATTGTAAACGTTTATAGCGTATGTAAATGTTTTAAAGTCTCCAGCAAAGACACTGAGTTGGTTCTGAATGAATAATGCATAAAGTGAAAGGTAAGACAACACCATTCCGGCAACATTTAAACACAGAAACCGTGCATACAGACAGTTTGTAATGCACAAAGCAAGACCAGAGCATACCCTGTTTTCAAAATTATTTTTCGTATAGAGTGACAGCAAATAAACGGGACATTAAGATCAGGTGCTCTGTAATGGATCAAAGAATTGAAACACACACACACTCTTACAGACACAGAGGCAGACACAGAAACATAGACACCAGACACACACCGCACACGCACACACGCACCACACACACACACACACACACACACACACACACACACACACACACACACACACACACACACACACACACACAAAATCTCCTCTGTCTCAAAACTAAATAAACATACGAATACACTTGTTCAAAATGATTAAATAAAAAAAGATAATAAATAAGGGTGGCTCTTTGAATAAGATTTTGTAATTGGTACTGGAATTTGCATGAACCGGAAGAAAAACTGATCGATCGCGCAGTTTGAAGCTCTGCGTATCTTTGTGTATGACCAGAACAAATTGTGCAGACAAGCTACGTGCAAACAAGGCCAGGAGCCCTGCAGACGCACATATTTACTGACAAACACATATCCCTACCAGACAATGGATGTGACCGCGTACTGTATGAATGTAGGAAAGGTTGAATTATTCAGACGCGTTGGAAAGGAAGGAGGCGAACAAGAAAAGAGGACCAGGTCGAACAGTGGAACCGTGCGATCCCCCACCCCACCCCCCACTCCTTTTGTTAGAGGAGAGGTTGGAAAAACACAGGTCCTCATCTTGAATGCATGAGGTGTACACTAAAGCAGACAAGGATACACACACACAGACACACACACGACACAGACACCACACACAACAGACACACACACACACCCCAAACGCACGCACGCACAGCAACACACACACACACACACACACACACGCAACACACCACACACACAGCACACGCAAGCGCGCGCCACACACACACAACGCACGCACGCACGCGCGCACACACACGCACGCACGCACACGACACGCACCACACACCACGCACGAGCTCGAGACAGAAAATACAAACACTGCAAAGAGAAAAGAGGGGGGGGGGGGGAGGGGAGGAAGAGAGAGCTGAATTATTCAGACGTGAAGTAAGCGAAGAAGGTGAATATGAAAACGAGAACAACTCAAATACTGACCCCCACCTTCTTAGTGGACAGGATCGGGAAAACAACAACAACAACAACAACAACAACAACAACAACAACAACACACACACACACACACACACACACACACACACACACACACACACACACACACACACACCACAACACACGCACGCACGCCCGGAGGACTTTATCGGACAGCATGAATAGTTTTGGACGTACACGCGATAGACACAAACATGTGCACGGAAAGGACACATACACACGGGCAGACACACACACACAACACACACACACACACACACACACACACACACACACACACAACACACACACACACACACACACACACACTGCGCGCAAAAAGCAAAATAATGAACGAAAGAAATTGTATTCACAACTATTCACACACAATGTATCTGCTTCTCTCTGTGTTTGTTTCGTCTCTGTCTGTCTCTGCTTCTCTTTCTGTCTTTGTTCTCTATGTCTCTCTGTTTGCATGTTATTGCTGTTTAAGGCCCAGTCGACTGCGCAGAGCCATATCAGGGGTATAACCATTTAAAAAAACACCATACCTCACTGAACAAAAACAAAACAAACCAAACCAAACCAACAAAAAACACAAACAAAACAAAACAAAACAAACCCATCTTGAAAAGAAAATCATTTACACACTTCAATGTATTTGCGGAGATTTTTCGAAGGATATTCCCATTATTAAGAATAATCATAATGAGAACAACGAGCAGAATCAGAACTGAAAAAGCAGGAGAATCATGTGGACTTGTCGAAGGTAAAGGAATTACTAATGCTATATACATCACAAGAACTCTCACAGAGAGAACAATTGAATTGAATAAGGATTTGTATTTATGTTTTGTTGATTGTCCAAAGCTTTTGTTCGGGTAAGACACGAAGAATTGATCACCCAACTGAAAAAGCTGAACATTGATGGAAAAGATCTAAGAATAATAAGGAATGTGTCTTGGGAACAAACAGCAGCAGTGAGAGCAGAAAATGATATAAGCTCTTTCCTAAACATTAAAAGAGGGGTAGTCTGGGATGTGTTCTGTTACCAAATTTTCACGAGAAGCCTAGAAGAATGCCCTGGGATAAAGGTTGGAAGAAAAATTAAAAACGAAGAATGCCCTGGGATAAAGTTTGGAGGAAAAATGAGATATGTCTTTGATATGCAGATGGCACCTTTCTTATTGCAGAAAATGAAAAATACCTATACAATCTAGTAAATATGATAGAAATTGAAAGCAGCAATAAAGGGCTAGACCTAATAAGGCAAGAAGACTGAAGTAATTGTAATCAGTAAAAATCAAGAAATCCCACTATGTATAATGACAGCAAACTGCCGAACATTGAGACAAGTTGATTAGTTTAAATATCTGGGAATAATCATCTCTCCACCAAATGTACATTAGAAATATCTAGCAGAAATAGGTGAGCTAAAATAGCATCTACTAAAATAAAAACCATTCTTGCCAACAAATTCCTATCAATTAACATCTGGAAGAGAGTTCTTCAGTGTTATAGAACCAGTACTGTTGTGCAGATGCGAAGCGAGGACAGCCAACAGGCAGAGTAAGAACAAGATCAAGGCAGCTGAAAAATTTGTTTTTAAGAAGAATGTTAAGAGTTCAATGTACAGCAAAGAAAACGAAAGAGACAGCACTGAAAGAGGCAAGCACAAAAAGAACATTATGAAGAAGATTAGGAAAAGACAACGTTTATAGGATATTGTATAAGGCAAGAGAAATTGAGGACCTAGTCACAACAGGAAAGCTGGGGGGGGGGGGGGAACCCCAGGAGAAAAGACTGGACAGATTTGCACACACTCAAGCGTGCGAAGACACACACACACACACACACACACACACACACACACACACACACACACACACACACACACACACACACACACACACACACACACACACACACACACCTGCATCTACACTCACAAATATACACAAACACACACACTCATCGAGTGATGAATCACTGTTTCGATTCTACGTCCGCAGAAAGATCAGTCTTATAGAAGACAAGAGTCCTTGCTTGCTGTTTTTATTTCTGGTCATATCGACCTCTTCGTGATGAGTCATCTTTGCTTCCATTGAACAAGAAGTGAACGATCTCATTTTGCTTTTCAACAAGCCTAAAAAAGGTCCACTAGGAAATATTGCTACTATCCCTGAATGATAAAGTGTTTTCATGTTTCATGTATCAGGTTAGTTGGAACTATACTGTGTTAGAAAGTATTCAGAGACTAAATATACCATACATACACATTTTATAGACTTGTCTGTTTTGAATTTGAATTAAATTTGTTTTATACCAATCACAAACATTTCATGACCCACTTGTAGCTTTCTGTTCAAATTTAATACATTTGTAATTATGTGAAAACATACCACGCACAAAAATTGAAAATCATGAATAGGTAAATTGACAAAGGTCATTTTATGCATAAACATTTCTAGAACTTATGTGCTTCACTATGAAATATATATCTGCCCAAATGTTTAAAAACTACTGGTTATTTTATATTCTGTATCGAAATGTGTGTGTGTGTGTGTGTGTGTGTGTGTGTGTGTGTGTGTGTGTGTGTGTGTGTGTGTGTGTGTGTGTGTGTGTGTTCGCCAGTGACAGTTATTCTGCAACATCAAAGGTTCACGCTGTTTGCTGATCCTGTTTACTGTTGCAGCAAAGATAACTCACTGCACCTGATAATGTTTTCGTAGTGAGACCCTCACTGAAAGCTTGTAGCCGGCAAAGAATGATTGTAGACTTTGCAAATGAGACAGTGTGATTGTACTGAAAAATAAGATTAAGAAACAAAACAACTTTCGTGCTGTAACTACTCAGCTACTTTTTGTCCATTGAGGAGTTGTGAATGCGTGTGATGAGTAGATTTGATTTTGGTTCTGTGTTAGATCACTGTGCTGCAAAACCTTAAAAATGTGTCTGTTTTGACTGTCAATAAACAGTTCTTGTTACGATTAATTGTTGATTTTACGTGCGTTTTATGAATTGAATTATTAGAAATGAGCTTGATGATGCATGTCTGGGTAAAGATGATTAGAATGCAGTTTGATTACAGGCAAAATATGAGTACAAGCAGATGAAAGGGGAGAACATTTGACATGGCTTGATCGCTTGTGAATTGTTTGTAACTGTGTGCACTACGAAATTTACACGATGATACATAGTTTTTCTTTTATGTCAGTACTCTCTTACTTACAGTACATAAGCTGTTCCTCACTGCCGTAATCCTGATTTGGTTTTTCTCGACTTTGTTATTCAACACCACCGTAGTCTAGGTCCGATTTATATGGAATTAGATGTCCATGGAGTATGACAACACATAGTATATGATAAGAACAGCAGGAAATGTAAGTAATATGGGGTGTTTGATTAAGTAGAATTGTGCACAAAGATAATTTTAGTGTGTTCAGTCATAAATATAGAACAGTTAGAATGGTGAAATAAGCATATACCAACATCCTCTTTTCTATCCGTAATCTTTTTGTTTGTTTTGTTTTTTGTTTTTTGTCTTCATTTCTTCTGTCACTTTGTAATTGTACCTACCCGGACCATTCAGCAGTAAACCTTCTCTTCATAAAGTCTGTCTATGCAGTCCTTGACATTGCTTATAGTTTTCTTACTCTGACGACTAGGTGCCGTGAATGTGATTATCAGCACTGGCATGGGTACTCGCTGCCTGCTCTGCAATGTTCCATGATGGCTTATTGAAATTATTATTCAATATACTTGTCTTACTATCCTTAATATTGAGTTCATGTAGTAGCGCGTGGGCTGGCTGTTTCAGTAGAGCCTAATTTATTAGCGTTCGGAAATTAGTACCGTTTTAAATATCTGATAGAATGTTGTCTATTTAATGTTTTGATGTGTGGTCTGTAGAAGATGGATTTTGATGAATGGCGGGATTGTGTATGCCCAGACGTAACCTACGTGGCTAGCTGGGAAATAATCATCGTGAAATTTCAGTTCGAACATTCATTATGTGAAATAGCAAATAAATATGCACATTAGTAATAACAAACTTTGTGGTGTTGATCAAATTGCATACTAGAATAAGCAGAGACATAGATCAGTAACAAAGATGACATAAACTTGGAATTTGATTGAATTACAGAACACATAAAAACAATTACAGCATAGCAGTCTTAAATCTTTACTTACTATGTTTTTGCATAAGCAAAAACTTGTCATTAACCAATATAACATCTGAAGTAAGTTTAAGTCGAACTGCGTAATAGAATAAGAACAATTCTGTATTTGGGACAGCTGGCATTGTACAGCCATCTGGCATTCCTAATGTTTAATAGCACAAATAGTAATAAACTGTTTAGTCAGTCCAGTATAGAGAGGACAGATCGATGAATAATAAACTGTTTAGTCAGTCCAGTATAGAGAGGACAGATCGATGAATAATAAACTATTTAGTCAGTCCAGTATAGAGAGGACAGATCGATGAATAATATACTATTTAGTCAGTTCAGTATAGAGAGGACAGATCGATGAATAATAAACTGTTTAGTCAGTCCAGTATAGAGAGGACAGATCGATGAATAATAAACTGTTTAGTCAGTCCAGTATAGAGAGGACAGATCGATGAATAATAAACTATTTAGTCAGTCCAGTGTAGAGAGGACAGATCGATGAATAATAAACTATTTAGTCAGTCCAGTGTAGAGAGGACAGATCGATGAATAATAAACTATTTAGTCAGTCCAGTATAGAGAGGACAGATCGATGAATAATAAACTATTTACTCAGTCCAGTATAGAGAGGACAGATCGATGAATAATAAACTATTTAGTCAGTCCAGTATAGAGAGGACAGATCGATGAATAATAAACTATTTAGTCAGTCCAGTATAGAGAGGACAGATCGATAAATAATAAACTATTTAGTCAGTCCAGTATAGAGAGGACAGATCGATAAATAATAAACTATTTAGTCAGTCCAGTATAGAGAGGACAGATCGATGAATAATAAACTATTTAGTCAGTCCAATATAGAGAGGACAGATCGATGATGGTGGAATAAGGAGTAGTCCTAATTAAAATTTGAAGTTAATTAGCCCGCTGAGTCAATGGTTTACAATGATTGGAGAGGAACTAGCACGCCACATTACACTACACTGCACAGCACACATGTATACACGCAAATACACCGGGCGAGCACGTAGACTAAGTGGGTGAGTGAGTGAGTGAGAGATAGATAGATAAATAGATCGATAGATAGATGATAGACAGACAGACAGACAGACAGACAGAGATAGATAGAGAGAGAGAGTGTGTGTGTGTGTGTGTGTGCGCGTGCGTGTGTGTGTGTGTGTGTGTGTGTGTGTGTGTGTGTGTGTGTGTGTGTGTGTGTGTGTGTGTGTGTGTGTGTGTGTGTGACTAGCTAACAGCTATTTTTCAAACTTACCGTTGTTAATCTACAGATCTACTTTGAATTAAAAAGACTGAAAAAGAAATACACCAACAGATATATGACGTGAGTCATAATACATAAGGAAATCAACGTATTTGCTGATGTTTTGAAATAGATAGGAGAAATGTAAGTAAGAAAATAGTAATAAGTCTGTATGTAAGTGGGTGTAGGGGTTGTGCGAGCATGCGCATGTGTCTCTGAAAGAGAAATGGAGGAAACAGAACGTCTAAGAGGCGGTGTGTGAGAGAGAGAGAGAGAGGGGGGGGGAGAGGGAAAGCTTTCCAGTCATCACGGTAATGAGTTGTTACCATGAACAACAAAATAAACAAGTAAGCAAGAAGGAGAGAAAGTAATGAAAATAGCATGGACGATAATAATTGTGTACTGTTTGTTGTTTAGTCTTTGGCATGCCGTCTGGCGTGCATGTTACGTGTGATGCGTTTTCTCTGTCACGTCCAGCGAACCACTGAATGTCCTGTGCCCATAGGAATCCAAAGTCATTGAACAGTCTGCTGATCTGAAAGATCATTGTAAAGCCCACCAAACACAGTCTTCTGATCTGGAAGATCCATTGTGAGCAGATCATGATCAATGAGAACGAATCCTATGGATGTGTGCCTGCCTGTTGTTGTCTTTCACGTAATATTTTTTTTTATCCATGTTTGGTTGTGTTCAGGCTTGGTTCAGCCTGGGTTGCTCGTGTATATTTGTGTGTGTGTGTGTTGGTTGTGGATTTGTTGTTTGCTGTGCGATGCTGTGTGTACAGCCATTGGTTTTTGGCTGTCATTTCTGTACCTTGTGTTTGTTTTTCGTTTGGCGCTTGTATCTGACCATTTATTCAGGTCCTTTTGAACTGTTCATTTTGTCTGTATTTATTCAATTGATTGTCTAGTATTTATTTACTTTATTTATCTGTTTAGTCTCTTGTTTTCGTTTTATTCACATTTTATGCCATTTTCTATCCTATTCTGGTTGGAAGGGAAGGTGTTTATACTCATTCAATGATATCCATATATTCGTTATTTATCGTTCTCATCTCATGCGTGTTTCTGTGTTTTTCTATGTGTGAGATGGAGCGAGGGTTGTGTTTCAGAATAAGATTTTATAGTATAATCTATTCATCCATCTAGCTAGCTAATAAGATTCTGTAGTACAATTTTATCTATCCATCCATCCATCCATGTAGCTAGCTAATAAGATTCTATAATGCAATTTATCTATCCATCCGTCCATCTAGCTAGGTTATAAGATTCTATAGTACAAATTATCTGTCATCTAGCGAGCTAAGCCGTCGTATTTAACTCTTCTCAAAACAATTATCAGATATACGAGGGTGTTTCAGAAGTAAATGAGACTCCCACTTAAAAAAATTGATTTTCACTTATGTTGAGCACTTTATTTTGCCCACTTCATTTTAAAACCTCCTTCAGACCAGCGACAAACATGTGTTCACTGTATGCATTGTTTAAAGTTTCTTTTGATACATCTAAACAATAGAAAAAAGCATAAACAAAGGCAGAGCGGAAGTTGAATTGTGTCTCGAGAGGGCTTTCTGTAAATTAGAAATAGAAAACAGACAGCATGAAGAATTATCCAAGAAATACGAAAGACGCTGTAAAGTTTCCACGATCGTTTTTCCTTCGAGAGATAACAACTCGTACGTGTGCGCAGGTGCACTATGATAGAGTTTTGTTTGATTGAATAATTTTGGAGCATAATCTCGGTAGGATTCCCCCGTGATTCCTGTTTTTGCGTGATCCCCCCTACCCCTCATTATTATAATGGATTTTGTGTCCACAGTTTTGTGTAAAAATTTTTTAGTCAGCATTATCATCATAAATCAAGTTTTGTATAGCGGTATTATTCAGGGTATTTGGATTCACATCATACATAACCCGACTTTATTGGAGCTCGGAGAATTCAAGCTCTCATGCGAGCTGAAACCATTCCACCATGTTGTTGCACTGTCTCCATCTCTTGTGGACATCTACATGCAGTGTTTCTTTTCTTGTTTCATAAGCCAGCCACTGACATAATTTGCAGGGCCTTTAACGTGCATATTTGATATTCTGCATGCGTATACACAGGCACTGGTTTAGGGTTTAGGCACTGGCAGGTCTACACAGTTGTTGACATGGGAAATATAAAAAAGGTCCACCGGTTACCCCATCACGCCGAACTCTCTGGGCGGATCGAACTGAGGACCTTCCGATTTGAAGTCCGACGTTTATCCGCATGGCCTTTGCTCTTTTGTTCTCGTTTCCACTTTTCAGTGTGCATGCATTGTTCGTTGCACTACTCGGCGGTTTGAAGCAATAGAATTAGCCTTTTTTTTGCTAGATACTAGTTATCAAGCTGCCATGGGTTGCACTTTTATAACCCGTCTGATGGAACATCAGTTCGTTATTGGGGATTAGATTTGCGTAAACGTTGCAGTAGCTGAAGCCTGTTGGTGGTTTGACATCATATTGGAAACTGTCCAGAATGAAGTGTTCCAGACACTGGCTATTTCCTCCAACGAAATGCAAGCGTTTTCATCGATCATACCACACAACCAAGCCTTTACTGTTCTTGATGTTGTTTTTATTCTTGTCCCTGCTATCAACGATGCTTGATTTCCCAAGCTGAAAATATTTCATCCGCCAGAAAATAGTTGTTTTCAAAGGAGCAGATGTCAGGCCTGCGGCTTGCGGAGCAGATTTTTGTTTTGTTTTGTTTTTGTTGTTCTTTTTTTTTGGGGGGGGGGTTGAGGGGAATGGGATGGAAGCGGGGGGGGGGGGGGGGCAGTTTTATCCCAAGTTGACGTATGGCTTGATAGAGAACCAAACGTTAGCGCGAAGAAAAAGATTTGTAGACCTTTGTAGGCAATGTCTATTGGCATCGGTCATAGGGTATGCCAAAACATGAACATTGTAGGCAATGCCTGTTGGCTGTTGGCATCGCTTATAGGGTATACTATAACGTGAACATTTCTTTTCCCTTCTGTTGTGAATTAATACTTTCGGGTTCGTAATTCTTTGCTCTTATCCATGCCATCGTAGTTCTTATGGTCAAGTTTTGTGAAAAATTCAGTGTCTCATTTAGAACAGAGAAACCTCGTATTGATGATGTGTTTATGATGGTTCTTTTCTTGCCCTGTCAGAATCTTTGTAATAAGTATACTATTCTCTTTCCTGACTTGTTTTCCTTTCCTGTCTCAATGCACTGACTAACTATAACGCCGTAAATATGATCTGAAAGTATAATCGACTTGACCTATTCTTCTCATGTTATTGTTTGTAAACTGTTCTGGTATAATCGACTTGACCTATTCTTCTCATGTTATTGTTTGTAAACTGTTCTGGTAATATAGCAGTATGTTACTTTTAAAGGTAAATCTTTTTGGTAGTAAATGTATGTGTTAAAAAATTTACTCGTAAGTCATTTTGGGAGGGAATCTACAGGTGTACTTTAACAGTGGTCTGAAGAATCTGTCAAACAATTCAAATTCAAATAACAGTGATCTTAAGAATCTTTCACAAACAATTCAATTCAAATTACAGTGATCTTAAGAATCTGTCAAACAATTCAAATTACAGTGATCTTAAAAATCTGTCAGACAATTCGAGTAATTAGTCTAAGTATCTGTAACATTCATTAACAGTGATCTAAGATCTGTCAAACAATTCAATTCAAATAACAGTGATCTTAAGATTCTGTCAAATAACAATGGTCTGAAGAATCGGTCAAACAATTCAAATTCAAATAACAGTGATCTTAAGAATCTTTCACAAACAGTTCAATTCAAATAACAGTGATCTTAAGAATCTTTCACAAACAGTTCATTTCAGCTTACAGTGATCTTAAGAATCTGTCAAACAATTCAAGTAACAGTGGTCTTAAGAATCTTGTCAAATAACAGTCGTCTTAAGAATCTGTCAAACTATTCAAGTAACATGGTCTTAAGAATCTGTCAAGTAACAGTGGTCTTAAGAATCTGTCAAAACTATTCAAGTAACAGTGGTCTTAAGAATCTGTCACATCAAGTAACAGTGGTCTTAAGAATCTGTAACTATTCAAGTAACAGTGTCTTAAGAATCTGTCAAACATTCAAGTAACAGTGGTCTTAAGAATCTGTCAAATCAAAGTAACAGTGGTCTTAAGAATCTGTCAAACTATTCAAGTAACAGTGGTCTTAAGAATCTGTCAAGTAACATGGTCTTAAGATCGTCAAACAGTCGTCTTAAGAATCTGTCAAACAATTCAAGTAACAGTGGTCTTAAGAATCTGTCAAACTATTCAAGTAACAGTGGTCTTAAGAATCTGTCAAACTATTCAAGTAACAGTGGTCTTAAGAATCTGTCATAAGTAACAGTGTCTTAAGAATCTGTCAAACAATTCAAGTAACAGTGGTCTTAAGAATCTGTCAACTTCAAATAACAGTCGTCTTAAGAATCTGTAAACTATTCAAGTAACAGTGGTCTTAAGAATCTATGTCAAGTAACAGTGGTCTTAAGAATCTGTCAAACTATTCAAGTAACAGTGGTCTTAAGAATCTGTCAAACTATTCAAGTAACAGTGGTCTTAAGAATCTGTCAAGTAACAGTGGTCTTAAGAATCTGTCAAGTAACAGTGGTCTTAAGAATCTGTCAAATAACAGTGGTCTTAAGAATCTGTCAAACTATTCAAGTAACAGTCGTCTTAAGAATCTGTCAAACTATTCAAGTAACAGTGGTCTTAAGAATCTGTCAAACAATTCAAGTAACAGTGGTCTTAAGAATCTGTCAAACTAATTCAAGTAACAGTGTGTCTTAAGAATCTGTCAAACTATTCAAGTAACAGTGGTCTTAAGAATCTGTCAAACAATTCAAGTAACAGTGGTCTAAGAATCTGTCAAACAATTCAAGTAACAGTGTCTTAAGAATCTGTCAAACAATTCAAGTAACAGTGGTCTTAAGAATCTGTCAAACAATTCAAGTAACAGTGGTCTTAAGAATCTGTCAAACTATTCAAGTAACAGTGTCTTAAGAATCTGTCAAACTATTCAAGTAACAGTCGTCTTAAGAATCTGTCAAACTAATTCAAGTAACAGTGGTCTTAAGAATCTGTCAAACTATTCAAGTAACAGTGGTCTTAAGAATCTGTCAAACAATTCAAGTAACAGTGGTCTTAAGAATCTGTCAAACTATTCAAGTAACAGTGGTCTTAAGAATCTGTCAAACTATTCAAGTAACAGTGGTCTTAAGAATCTGTCAACTATCAAGTAACAGTGGTCTTAAGAATCTGTCAAAATTCAAGTAACAGTGGTCTTAAGAATCTGTCAAACTATTCAAGTAACAGTGTCTTAAGAATCTGTCAAACTATTCAAGTAACAGTGTCTTAAGAATCTGTCAAACTATTCAAGTAACAGTGGTCTTAAGAATCTGTCAAACTATTCAAGTAACAGTGGTCTTAAGAATCTGTCAAACAATTCAAGTAACAGTGGTCTTAAGAATCTGTCAAACAATTCAAGTAACAGTGGTCTTAAGAATCTGTCAAACTATTCAAGTAACAGTCGTCTTAAGAATCTGTCAAACTATTCAAGTAACAGTGTCTTAAGAATCTGTCAAACTATTCAAGTAACAGTGGTCTTAAGAATCTGTCAAACTATTCAAGTAACAGTGGTCTTAAGAATCTGTCAAACTATTCAAGTAACAGTGTCTTAAGAATCTGTCAAACTATTCAAGTAACAGTCGTCTTAAGAAAATAAACAGTTCAGATGGTTTTTTGTTGTTGTTGTTGTTGTTGTTGCTTACACATGAATCTGTTCTACGATGTTCTGTTTTTCTGCCTTTCTGTACACTTTTTGTTTTTAATTTTCTTGTTTCTGATTATGACATACAAATGATGTTCAAAGATAAGGCATCAATTCATGTCACCCAACGTCTAATGACAACAGTTTTGCAGCTCCCCTTTTTCCCCCTTTAGGATAATTCGTGGTTTCTCATCTACTTAGGTAATGAGTGCATTCCACAGAGATTAAAGGAAACGAAATGCAGTTGGACTCCATATTCAGTAAATTGCGGGTCTTTTCATCTGTATCGTGTGGTTGTGTTGTGTGCTATCTTGGTGTGAGCGTGTCTGTTGGATCTGCCTTCGGCGCAACGGGCTTGATCGTGTCACAAGTGAGATTTGAGCGCCTGTTTAGTTGTCTTCGTTGCCAGTACTCTTAACCATTAATCATTGTCATTATTCACCATCATTTAAAGCCATTATCATTATCACCATCAGTCGTCATCATCATCGTAGTTGTCGTCGTCGTCATCGTGATCATCGCCGTCGTCTTCATCGCCGTCATATCCGTCATGTCGCCGTATTGTCATTAGTATCATCGTCGTCGTCATTGTCATCATCATCGTCGCCGCCGTTGTTGTCATTATCATTATTGTGTTTCTTCTTCTTCTTACTCTTATTAATATCATTGCTATGTTGTTAATATTGTTATCATTCTCGTTAATATTATCAATGATATTATTATTGTTATGATTGCTATTATTATTGATAGTAGCTAGATAATGATATGATCATCATCAATATCATCATTATTTTTATTTTCAGCATCGTTTTAATCATTGTTATTTTTTCTTCTTCTATCTATTAACGAAAATGGCATGTGCATGATTAAGATGAAGTGAATGAGCGTTGATTTGATTTCTTGGTTTACTGCTGATTTGATATAGGTAATAATAGTTGATTTATTTAGTTATCTTTTATGTTACAGCATGTTTGTTACGATCTTGTTATTTGTGTTCTTGTGGGTTTTGCTAGCTTGATATAGTACAGAATAACATGAAATGCTCCAGTACGTGACAACAGGCGTCGTATGGTTGTGTCATTTATGTGTTTCTCAGAGTTGCTGTAAAGAAAAAAGGAATCTATAAAAAGATCTGTTATGTCTTTCTATCTCTTAGATTAATTTTTTTTTATAAACATTTAAACGAGACGAAGCCAACCCGTGTAACATTTTCACTTATTGTGAATTTGAATGATTTACTAAGCAGCTGTCCTGATAACATTTCGTGGCAAATTGAATTAAATAAGTGTTTATCTTTTTTGATCCCTCCTCCCTGGTTGTCTGTCTCTCTGTCTGTCTCTCTTTCCTGTCTCTGTCTCACTCTCTCTCTCTCTCTCTCTCTCTCTCTCTCTCTCTCTCTCTCTCTCTCTCTCTCTCTAAGTCTCCGTACGTCTCAAGGAACATAGTAATGATAAAGTCTTGATTTTGACCTTTCAGTATTATAAATCTTCAACTATGAAACACTAAGTAAAACGATGAAAATGTTGCATCTGCTGGTAGAACGAAAATGGTTGTCATGATGACGATGATGGTGATATGAATGATGATGATGGCGATGATGATGATGATGATGACGACGACGATACCCGTGCTCTTAATATCGTATTAATACCACCATACAACCACCGCCGCTACATTTGGCTAGTTTTGCTTTGGTGTTCCATAAATACTGGAGAAGTGGTGGTAATTGATGATGATGATG
>CM060308.1:56288455-56315955 GCA_030674185.1 Monoplex corrugatus
TGTGATGATAATGACTGTGATGTCGATATTGATGATAGTAATAATATAATGATTTGATAATAACGATAATCATCATCATCATGTGCCTTGTGGCATGGCGTTGGCGATCATGGATCTCCACACGAATCTGTATTTTGTCGCTGCAAGTCTGTCTCCTACCCTTTTTGCCCCCACCTACTCTGCAACGCTGATATTTTCTTTCTATGTCAACCTAGTGCTGTTTTCTCCCTTTAGATTACCTGTTGTGACTAGGTACTCAATTTTTTTCATGCTGCTTAAAATGTCCTGTAGACATTGCTTGTCTTATCCTTTTCTTCTACATTGATGTTCTTTTAGTTTTTGCTTCTTTCAAGACTGCTTCGTTTGTTTTCTTTGTGTCCATGGAATATTTTCTTTGTGTCCATAGAATACTTAACATTCTTCTTAGAAACATTTCAGCTGCCTCAATCTTGTTCTGGCTTTGCTTGTTTATGGTCCGATTGGCGTCCATATAACAGTATTCGTTTTTTTAGCAGTGAAAAACTGTCTTCCTAATGTCAGTTGGTAGGCATTTGTTGGTAAGAACGTTTTCATTTTCTCGAACGCTGTTTTAGGTAGGCCAATTTTGTCAAGCTAAAACAGCATTCAAGAAATGGTTTTCAAAGGTCAGGCTGATTTAAGAACGTGCCTAAGATCGATTACTTTCTTCATGAAAGTGTATGAACAACGTTTATCAGGAACAGTTGTCGATAATTTGAAATCTGTTTTTACTGTTAAGATAGTCCTCGTTGAACGTCAAGTTTTTATTTTGAATAGAGCTCTTCAATATCACAGTGTCCTTGAGAAGTGCAAAGACTAAACAGCTTTGGCAATAATTTTTGCCTGAAAAGGAGGATTTTTACAGTAGCTTGACCATTTTGGGATTTTTCCTTGCAGAAGAATCACAGAGAAATTCTTTTCAGTTCAGTAGCTGAATGAATTATAAAACAAATAACATGAAGTATGCGGAAAATATATTTCTTGTCATAGAAAGACATTCGTCCTTGAGTGCAAAAATCTCAATAGATTTATGTCCGATTTACTCCTTGCTGGCAAAGGAAAATTTGAGAGAGACATATTCCACTTAATTTCTCTTGGGATGGATCAAATGAATCGTGAGGATTCTCGGGGGGAAAGTATGAACAGAACAACAACAAAGAAGCGTTCAATATGGAGACGGAAGAGAGAAAGGACAAAACCGATGAGAGGAGTGTCATCAGAAATGTAGACAAACACAATCACAGACAAAGAAATAACACTTTAAGAAGCTGCACTAAAGCAAAACAAAAACTACCACACAGAGAGCAGACGTATTGCAAAAGAAACAAATGACAGCAACTTGAAAACCTGATATTTCACGATACTAAATGTTGATTTTGCCTCAGTTCTGTGCTTGTTATACATGCATCCACTTGCATTCAGCTGAAGTTGTTTTGTTAGACATATTTTCCATTTATTCATGCAAACAAACACGCACGCAAACACACATAAAGAGGGGGTGGAGCTCAAAGGGTAATGTGCTTGGTCAGCGTGCCAGAAGTACAAAGGTCGATAACCTGTGTCTCCAGTGGGTACACTTTTTACGTAGCATCGGTGGCATAGTGGCAGGATACTCCCTTGACAGGCGAGTGGCCTGTGTTCGATTCCTGGTCAATAAGCTGTGATCATTTTGTGTAAAGTTATTTCAGCAGGTCTGTGTCTTACAGACTATAAGAACAGTAGATAGGTTACAAGTTCTGTTCTGCCTTGCTCTGTTCGTTGCACACCCACATGCGTTCTCGTGCGCTCACACCCATCCACGCATGTTCGTATTCGCACACACGTGCATACATGCACAAAGCCTCCCTGTTTGTCTGCTGCCTGCCTGCCTGCCTGCCTGCCTGCCTGCTGCCCGTCTCTGCCTGCCTGTCTGTCTGTCTCTCCCTCTCTCTCTCCCTCCCTCCCTCCCTCTCTCTCTCTCTGCATGTCTGTGTCTCTCTGCCTGCCAACTATCTGTCTGTCTGTCTGTCTCTGTCTCTATCTTTGTTGTTTGTCTGTCTCTGATCTGTCGCTCTCTGTCACTGCCTCTCTCTCTCTCTCTCTCTCTCTCTTCTCTCTCTCTCTCTCTCTCTCTCTCTCTCTCTCCTCTCTCTCTCTCTTGTTTTTCTTTCAGCCTTTTTTCTGTTGATAAGAATCAGGTTTCCTTGTCTAAGAGAGAGAGAAGGGGGAAGGGTGCTTTTGTGGAAGCTTGACTGTTTGACAAGGGCGAAATGATGCGTCAGGGCAACGGCTTCATTGTGTAACAACAGCAACAGGTTGTTGATCTGGCCAGGCCCTTTTCCGCAGAGGATGCTTTCACCCAGCAGTAACTGTCACCTGACACTGTCTTGTGGCACGTTACAAAACACGGAATGACGTATGTATAGAACTACAGTGAAAGTAGCAATAGCAGTAGGCTTATAATGAATGGCTTTCCGCCTTTATCGGCAAGATCTCGGGTTAGGGTGGGGGAATCTGATGCGTCATTGCAGTTTTTTTTATAAATTTGTTTTGTTTTTATTAATTCGAAACTCGTCTATTTTTATCAAATAGAAATACAGGGAGAAACGCAGATAAACTCTTAATGTCTCAGATGCTGAATAAATCAGACATACCAGAATACTAAAACTGTATGAAATCTGAAATTCTTGGTGTAGGGATACGTTTGACTTTTATGTGTGCAAAACTGAATAAATTCATGTTTGATTGACTGCAAACTGGTACGCGAGAGAATCGGAGAGCAGGAATTTCCACTTAATTTCTCTGCTTCTTTGCATGGGCTGAATAATTCTTCCATCTCGTTGGGGATGAATACATCATGAACAGCAACAACAAGGGTGTATTGAAAGGAGAGAAAAAAAAAAAAAAAGTAAGGCAAGTTCCACACATATGTAGACAAGCACAAATTTACTCAAGGAGAATATATGTAAAGCTGTGTAACAGAACCAAACGAAGCGGACATGGCAAAGAAACAATGCCACATGTAGAAAGCAATGTAAAACATGAAATTTCAGGATAGTGTCAATTCCAAACATCCATTCTGTGCTCACTGCTGCATGCACACTCCTCTATATCCCTCCAACGCCCACCCGATCTGTTTTTACAGCATGAACAAGCCCCAGGAGAGATTTGAGAGCTGAATGAGGAAATGAAGCCCCCCCCCCCCCCCCTTACAAAAAAGGATTTGGTCAAACCATACAAAATAGCCTGTTTATACCGCTGTGTCGTCCTTCTGTTACTTGGTGAACTGGGTTTGTCATCAAAGACATTTGGTTGTTCTAACTGTGTTGTCGTTTTTGACGTGGTGTTGGCCCTGATATGGCTGTAGTAGTCGGCTGGGCTATAACTATGAACTTGAACTTGAATTTGGTTGTTCTGGTTGGTTGTTGACATTTAGTTCGTAACATGATACTCCATTTTGCTTTCTTGATATATTATGTTACTTGGTTGTTAGGATATTTAGTTTGGCATTTGATTTGTTTGTATATTCTGTTGTCAACCTGTTAAACAACAACAGTAAACACAAATGCGCAAGTGCAGATTGCTCCACCAACATAACACACTTGATCACATTGTCATATCGACAATCAGTTTCATCAGCATTGTGCACACAAACACAACAACATAAATAACCATGATTAATCCTTTGACTTCCGCACCCTGTCCACCAGCATCTTGCATTATCAACCATGCTAGCAAAGCAAAAAACTATACCCTTTGACTGCCTCACCCATTCTACCAGCTTCCTGTAGGAAGCTGGTGGACAGGGTGAAGGAGTCAAACGATTAAGTTTTTGCAATTAGTGGTAAGGATGAGGGAAGTCAAAGGGTTAATGATATAGTGATGTTGAATATTGGATCAAGGATCCAGCTAACATTGGGACTGGAATGAATGATTTGATTGGAATTCCATCGATTTGATTGAACCCAGTGAAGGTTCGATTATAAACACACGGGCTTTGTTTAGCATACTTGTATTGGGCAGTTCCTATACCAGTCTCCAAATGACGCTACGCCCCTTTTTTAATTTCATAATTGATGATGATGATGATGAGATGATGATGTGTGATGATGATGGAATGACGATGATGATGATCAGAGATCGCTCATTAATCTACGTGCCTAAATCCAGGGGAAAATATGTCAGATTTGGCAGAAAATGTGTATTAAGACAAACAGGGAGAAGCTGCTGATAAATTTGTCACATGGACCTAGAACTTGTGACTTTCAGTTGAGTGAAACATGTCTCCCAGAGTTTGTAAAGATATACCCGTAAATAGCCGGGAATAACTGATGACACGTTATTAAACAAACACACACACACACACACACACACACACACACACACACACACACACACACACACACACACACACACACACACCACACACACACACACACACACACACACACACACACACAACGATTTCATTCTCCTTCCAATCTGTAAAACAAAAATTCCCAATTAGTAATAAACAAGTTCGCGCGCGCTTGTGTGTGTGTGTGTGTGTGTGTGTGTGTGTGTGTGTGTGTGTGTGTGTGTGTGTGTGTGTGTGTGTGTGTGTGTGTTAGAGACAGAGAGACGAGGAGGAAGGGATATATACATGTAGATAGATATAGATAGATACATAGGGAGGGAGGGAGGGAGAGAGAGAGAGAGAGAGAGTCTGGCTTTTTGAAGTTTCTATTTCAAAGCATGTAGGTAAATGGAGAGAGAGAGAGAGAGAGAGAGAGAGAGTCGGGCGTGTTGGAGTTGCTATTACAAAGCCAGGCTGTTTGACCAGAGTGGACTGATGCAGCAGTGAAACAAGTTTGACTGTGTAACAGCAACAGGTTATCGATCTGGCCACAGGCCTTTGCCCCAAGGGACACCCAGCCGGCAATGACTGTCAGCTGCTGGTGTCTCCCAGTACAACACATACTGCACGTGCACAGTAACAGTGAGAGCAGCAGCAGTAGCGCAAGGCTGTTGATAGTTTGTTCTTTGCTTTTACCGATGCATTCAGCTTGATTCCATTAATATCTGTTAAGTTTTCTTGATTCGTTTTAGGTTACGGTCGCATCGGTTTAATAGAAATGGTAGTTTATTAGAGATAGGCTTTTGTGTGTAGAATATCAGATGGAATTTGAGACAGAGATTCAGATGTCACAAAGAGTTATCAAGCAGCCGTCTCTTACAGAGTGAAATATTCTGTATCCCCCATAAGCCAGTCTATTTATCAGTTAGAATTACTTATACTATCGTATGTAACATACATATGTGAATGTACTTTGGACGCTCCACAGACAGGCAAGTATGTGAATGCATGCGAGAGAGAGAGAGAGAGAGAATTGTATGATTTATTGTCATTTGAAGCACTTAGCCCAAACAAGACAGGGGGGCTGATGTAAAAATAAGCAACGGTAACACTGAAAATGACAAAATTCGGTTATAGACACGTTAATCACAACGAGAGAGAGAGAGAGAGAGAACACTCAACACATAAACAGAATGGGAGATGAGAAGAATAAACAGAAATGTAGACAAAAGAGCACAGTCTTGAAGACATTATCATGAAAACTAAAACTTTACCAAGAGAACCAAACTACGTAAAACAATTAACCCACCAGAAGGACATCACGCAAGACCACTTTAACAACCATGCCTAACACCACCCCTTGTTTTCCGTTCAAGCTGCTACGTAACCCCACCCCCTTTTTCCAAATCCAGCCAAACTACCCCCAACAACCGACTCGATAATTCATTCCTTAAGCTCTAAAGGTGCCTCAGGCATTGAGGGTTGCAAATAATAAAAGAACAGATTGTAAAGCCATACTAATATTTTTCCTTTTTAAGACTATTTGCACACCAGTTCAAGTGATGCTCTTAAGCGATGGCTAGATACAGATTTACTTCACTGTTGTTATACTATTTGCGTAATTATGACCTAAAAGGTATATCATATGCGTACATTATTAAACGTCTTCTGAAGATGTAATTGAACTTTATTGTTCAAAAACCACTCATAAAAGGATATAAAGATTTTTGAAATTTGGGATCACAAATGGGCAATTTCTGTGTCAGCTATTTATGCATCAGAAGTTTTTTCCTTGGGGTTATATGGTTCAGATTTACGCTCTCTCTCTCTCTCTCTCTCTCCTCTCTCTCTCTCTCTCTCTCTCTCTCTCTCTCTCTCTCTCTCTCTCTTTCTCTCTCTCTTCTCTTCTCTCTCTATCTTCTCCCTCTCGCCCTCCCTCTCTCCATACACACACACACACACACACACACACACACACACACACAACACACACACACACACACACACACAACAACAACAAACAAGCAAAAACAAATACAGAGAAAAACAGACAAACAGACAGATAGAGACAGAGACAGACAGATGATCTTTGTTTGAAATGAAACAACAAATACCTACGTACAGAGAGAGTAAGAGAGAGAGAGAGAGAGAGAGGCAGAGACAGAGAGATTATCTCTGAAATAAAACAACTACCCCATTTTTCAGGAATGGAGATTTAATATGGAGATTTAAAACAGAAGGCTCCATCCCGGTGTTCTTATTGACTTAAGCATGATGAAAGGAGGTGTCAGGACGACAAAGTAACAGTGACAAGTTGTTGATCTTGCTCGGTGTAACCTAGTTTTTGTTGTTGTTGCTGCTGCTGCTGCTGTTTTTATTGGTTTGTGTGTTGCTTGTTTTGGCCTTTCTTTTTTATCGATACAAATCTGCGAGGTATATTCGCACAAACACAAGAGATGCTTGAACAGATGCATAGGATCCGATTAACCAGATTTAATTATTGCGCAACCAAAAGTTTCAGTTTCTCAAGATGACGTATCCGCGCTCGGAATTAATATGTACTGATGTCACTGCTGCCATGTGATGGAGAAGGTCCAAAATGGTCACGGCCCAAGTCTTAACTCTGCACATAAACCCTATGAGCTGGCCAGCCAAAATCAGAGGCATATCTTCAGTGTATGGCCTTTATACACAAAATTCATCACGCCACCGAAACTGCCTGTAATGTGTTGGTTTTACTATCTATATTAATCTGTTGCGATATATGCTTAATGATCTTCACACGATAAGAACTAATTTATCTCCCCATACTGAACTTGCTTTGAGGATAAGAATGTGGTTCTACTGTTGTTGGGTTTCAGTAAATAAGCATGATTACCACAGCTGTAAGATGTGTGTACAAGTCCTTTCTCCCGAAGGACAATGGCTTCTTTGTAGATGCAGTCCTTAAAAAAGTCATCACCCTGACTGAAAAAATAGAACAAAACACAATCCCACGAGAATGAGTGTAAGTATGATAGTGTGGTTTGGGTTGGGATACTTTAGATAGATCGACTAGTGAAAAGGGAAGGGGGAGCTCAGATTTGAAAAAAGTTCTGTTGTGGTAAACGTGACAGTATGTGCAGTATAAACCATTATAAACAGTGTGACAGATATTGTGGTATGGCTGTAAACCCCGGTATCACTGTAGCCTCAAGCTGGAATTTGAGCCTCCAATTAAATTTCAGAGACATGGAGTGCACGTGCGCGTGCACACACATACGCACGCACGCGTGTGCACGCACACAAATACACGCACGCGTATGGACTTACACACACACACACGCACACATATGTGCATACGCGCGCACACCACACACACGCACGCACACACGTACGCACACACATACACACATGCACACACACACTCGCGCGTGCACACGCACGCACGCACGCATGCACACACACGCACGCACACACCCCCCACCCACACACACGCACACAACACACACATGCACACACATACACATACACAAAACAACACACAGACACACGCACACACACACGCACACACACATGCACACACGGACGCAGGCACGCACGCGCGCGCACACACACACACACACACACACACACACACATACACACACACACACACACACACACACACACACACACACACACACACACACACACACACACAAACACACACACAAAGAAATTAAGATCAGGTCTGATACTGACTTTCCAAAACGAGCAAAAAACATTTCATCACAAATTACAGCCGCAACTTACATATCTGGCCTGATCAAACAGTCCAACATAACAATGGATGAAATAGCCGAGAAACTAACGATAACGCCTATCCCTACATGGGAAATGCTAAAGGCAACATTTGATCTCGATTATGCAAACGTTAAAAAAGATAATAATGTCAACATTACGCTATCCACAGCTTGTGAACACATCGATGAAAAGTACCGTACCCACCTCCACATTTTTACCGATGGGTCAGTCTTAGCAAATCAGAGCGCTGGAGCAGCCTTTTATGTTCCAAAATTTAACATTAAAAAGTCTTTTTTCATTGGGGCAAATGTATCTATATATACAGCAGAATTGGTCGCTGTTGTTCAAGCGTTGCATTATTTAATAAGCCTTCGGCCTGTGTCATTCAAAGTAGTTTCTTTGTTGATTCAAAAATCTGTATTATATGCCTTACAGTCTTTTGATATTGACACAAGACCTGACTTAATTATTGAGGCAAATCATCTAATACATTGTTTAAAGATAAATGGCTCGGAAATCAATTTATGCTGGGTGCCTTCTCATGTTGGTCTTCATGGCAACAACGTAGTTGACAGAGCAGCTAAATCCGGTGCCCTCCATTCTGAAAATTCCATAGAATTACATGTTAACACCTCAGTAAAAGAAGCTTATAACTCGCTAGAATTAGCATCATGGATTCGGTTTCATGAACATTTAAATGAAAAATTTGTGTCTCAAAGAAGAATCAAACTTTCAGTTCAAAATATCTGTAAAAACTTGCAGTATTCCTCGTTATATCATTTGAGATTAATTGTTATGACATATTTTCGCATTCAACTGAATGCTTTGAAAACAAAAATTGTAACAACGTTTTATGTATTTGCGGCGAACAATTCACATTGTAACATTGTATCACTGTTTGTTTTACTGCAGAAAGCTTCGTTCCTTTTTACCAAAGACGTTTACACAAGGAAACTATCTTGAAACGCATTTTAAAGAAGTAGTATCAGATCAAGTTTTGTTAGTTAAAATTTCAGAATCATTGGTTCACAGTCCTGTTAATGCGTTTCTTTAAGATTATTATTATAATTATGATTATTTTTGTTTTGTTTTGTTGTTATGACGAATTTTCTTTTACATTATTGATGTTAGCGTTGTTCTAGTTTCATTTCTCTGTTCATTCATATCCTTTTTCTTAAGACCTTGCCGCTTCCTTTTAATTTTTTTACGTCCCTTACTCTGTTCCCCCCCCCCCCCCCCCCTAATTTCATCCTCCATGCCATTTTCCCCCGTCTAATATCACTTATAGTGAAAAGACGTTAAATCAAGCAACGAACGAACACACACACACACACACACACACACACACACACACAACACACACACACACACACACACACCACAACACACACACACACACACACACACACACAACACACACCCCACACACACACAGAGCCTTTTTGATGTTCGTTGTTCAAAGCAACACTGTTTGACCACGATGGATTAATTGCACGAAAGTAACAATTTGACAGTGAGAGGATTTCGATCTGGCCCCATATTTACACTCACCACTGCGGTTTGACACCTTCGGACTATGGATGTGGCCTGGTATTGAAACGGGAGCACACCAGCTCAGCCATTTTACCCCCTCACCCTGCGAGAAGCCTGCGAATCGAATGAGGTAGTGAAAGGGTTAAGAGCGACAGCATATCGATCTGACCAGGATCCTGTCCCCGGGGTATGTCCTCACATAACAGTAGGCGTTAGGTAACTGTGTACGGCACTGCGTTGGAACAGCGACGATGCACGTTCATTTTGAAAGAGGCAAAATACACAGGCATAACGAGAGAACACTTAAAAGTGCAAACAGTCTGTGGTATGATTGAGGTATTTGATTCATCGCCTGGTTAGCTGCCACAAAGAACAAAACGCGTCCAGGCACTGTTTCGTATGAAGAACTAATATAACATGATATTTAAGCAGATATTAGGGCTTGCGTAATTCTTACTTGTGTTGAAAAATATGGTCATTATTTGTTAAATATAAAAACGTTATACATCATATAGACATATCTTGCTATTGATGGTAGCGTGGTTTGTGAAATCATGCAGTGATTTACTCTTCATCGTTTCTTCACTTGTCATATGTAGCATTTTATTGACGTGTTTCTCATTACAGTGAGTTCAAAACGTCAGAGGGAAGACGGTTATCAGTGAATTATCAAGAATTTGTTGGTGAATGGATAAGTCATCGTCAGCACTGATGCTCAGGAAATGATCCTATGATATTTTAGCGTAATTTATATCTGAATGGGCCACGTACTGTGTATCTGAATGACATTTTAAATGTGAATGACCCAGATTTTGGGAAATGTTTGTCCACAAGTGAATTGAATTTTTGTTTTGTTTGTTGGATCGATTTCCAATAAGCTTTTGTTTTTGCATGAACCAGAAAAAAAAAAAAAACCGCGAAAAAAGAATCAGAATGCGTGTTTAATACAACCAGACAAGACAGGTGCAAATTTTCGGCTAATTGGCCTTTGTCTAGCGTGAATGTAAGATCACAAACAAACAAACACCAAATACAAAAAATAGGAGAAAAAGACTGAAACTTCACCGCTGGTTCGTCCTTTTCTCACACTGGACGAAGCAGCAGGGAAGTTTGTCTTTTTCTCCTAATTTGTTTTTGTATGTGGTGTTTGTTTGTGATCTTACGCTTGACAAAGGCATTGCCCAAAATTTGTGCCTGTCTTGTCTGGTTGTATTAAAGACACGTTCTGATTCTTTTTTGGTGTTTTTTTCTGGTTCCTATTTGCTTGAACGCCGGCAGTCACATTTGTTTTAGATTTTGATTTTGTAGTTTATGTATATATTTGTTAATTTTCTGCTTCTGCTTAACAAACATTGTAGCCCTTCATTTATCATTATGCGTTGTTGTTTACATGAAGCTTTAAGCTCTCTACAGCTTCAGCTTATGCATTGGTAAACACACTCATTTTATGTTCAGTTGACGATTGATTCTTTTTCTACCTTGACAGTGTTGGTTCCTTTGGTTCCTTGGTTGTGCATTATTTCGTTCATGCGTAACACAGGATAGAAAGGGTTTAGGATACAGAAGGTTAGAAGACAGATGGACGATTGTAAGTAAGTGGGGTTTAAGTATTATTTTGGTTGCAAAGAAACCGAGAATTGCAAATGACTGTGTTTGTCGCACTGTTTTTTTTTTCTTAACCTGTCATGAAAACAAAAACAAGGCAATGTCTGCGAAAGACTTTTTTTTTTTTTTTAGTTTTTTTTTTTAGTATAAATTAATGTACTTTGTATGCAAGAAAACAAATCACATGACAGTTCGAATAACAATAAATATGTGTTGATTAATAGAGCTGTTGTTAGAATGAGTGTTAAAACATGCAAAATGTCAGAATGATGTGTGTCAGGAAGACAAGTATGGGTGAAAATAGATTTCCCTTCCTTCTAATGTTGTTTGGGGTTGGGTTTGCACAGTTAACAGCTTGTTTAAACTGTGGCTTGTTTAACCCTTTTGAGTTCCGAACCCTGTCCACCAACTGCAAAAACTTAACCCTATGATTCATTCATCTTATCTATCAGCTTCCTGCAGAAAACTGGTAGATAGCGTAAGAGAATCAAAGGGTTAAGTGTTTGCTTTGCTAGCATGGTTGACAATGCAGGATGCTGGTGGACAGGGTGTGGGAGTCAAAGAGTTAAATACCTGAGGTCGTTGAGCTTCACAGACAACTGTGCCTCAAAACTGTTTGGTCTTATGTTTTATCGATGACAGATGCAACAATGTACAGCAGGTATTTGGTAAGATTCAGCACTATTCATGTAGGTTAAAATCCTCCAGTAGCAAGTTCTGAACACTGTCGGAACCACCAGTAGGCATCTATCAACACACTTTTAAAGCAGCACGTTTTGATTAGATATACTGGAAGTCATCATCATCATCATTCTCCTGCCCGTGATGGGCGTAGAGGAGAGATGAGAGACACTCTTGAAGCCAGCCGTCGCCAACCGGTCCTGTCCTCCGCCTGTCGCACCAGCGTGGGGCCATCCAACCTGGTCCATTCTTTGATGTTGTCCATCCAGCATTTGGCTTGTCGTCCCCTTCGTCTGCCGCCTCCCAGTGTACCCTGGAGGACCGTTTTGGGCAGTGAGTTGTGGCGTGTGACATGCCCGAACCACGACAGCTTCCTGTTCTTGACTGTTGCCAGGAGGGGTTCTTGTGGGCCTGCGAGTGTTGTTATTTGGCTCCACACAAAGTCGTTTGTCTTCCGATCTTGCCAAGAGATCCCGAGCAAGCGCCTGAAGCATTTAGTTTCAAACGTCTGGATTCTCTTGGTGGTCTCTGCTGTCATGGTCCAGCTCTCGCATCCATACAGCAGGATGGGGAGCACCAGGGACTTGTACAGCTTCATCTTCGATGGAAAGCCGATCTCTCTGCTCTTCCAGATCTTGTTTAGCTTTACCATCGCTGCTGTTGCGATCGCTAGTCTGGTCTTGATTTCTGTTGTAGAGCGACCGTCTTTGGTGAGAGTGGCGCCAAGGTATTTGAAAGCGTCCACTTCTTCAAGCTGTTGCCCGTTCATGTAGATTTCAGCATGGGTGTTGGTTGTGCTGTTGACCAGGACTTTGCTTTTTTCTGTGCTCACTTCCATTCCGTGTGCACCTGCACTTTCTTCCAGTCTCATGGTCAGGTCTTGTAGTTCTTCGTTGCTGCCTCCCATCAGGTCGATGTCATCTGCGAACCTCAGGTTGTTGATGGTTCTTCCTCCGATGGAGACAGTGGAGTGGAAGTCATGGAGGGCTTCACGCATGATGTTCTCCAGGAAGAGATTGAACACAACGGGAGAGAGTAGGCAGCCTTGACGGACTCCAACTGTGGTCTTGAAGTAGTCCCCTATCTGGTTGTTGAGGAGAACTGCGCTGCTGGCAGTGTTATACAGCGCCTGCATGGTTTGGACGAGACCTTCCTCAATGCCAAACTTTCTTAGCACCTGCCACAAACCCTTATGCCACACCCTGTCGAATGCTTTTTTAAAGTCTATGAAGTTGTGGAACAGGTCTCTCTGATGCTGCAGATGTTTCTCCATCATTATCCGGCAGGTGAAGATCTGTTCTACTGTGCTTCTGCCCGCCCTAAATCCAGCTTGTTCTTCCGCAAGGTGTTCTTCCGCTTCTTTCTTCAGTCGATTCAATATGACTCTGAGCATGATCTTGCTGGTGTGGCTAATGAGACTTATTGTTCTGTAGTTGTGGCATTGGCGCATATTTCCCTTTTTGGGCAGGGGGATGATGATACTGGAAGTAAAATCTTCCAATAGCAAATTACGAACACTGTCACAGCCACAAGTAGGCATATATCAACACACTTTTAAAGAAGCTTGTTTTGTTACAGTGTTAGATATACTGGCAGTAAAACCGTCCAGTAGCAAGTTATGAACACTGTCACAGCCACAAGTAGACATATATCAACACACTTTTAAAGAAGCTTGTTTTGTTACAGTGTTAGATATACTGGCAGTAAATTCATCCAGTAGCAAGTTATGAACACTGTCACAGCCACAAGTAGACATATATCAACACACTTTTAAAGAAGCTTGTTTTGTTACAGTGTTAGATATACTGGCAGTAAAATCGTCCAGTAGCAAGTTATGAACACTGTCACAGCCACATTTAGGCATATATCAACACACTTTTGAAGAAGCTTGCTTTTTTTTTTTTTTACAGTATTAGATATACTGGCAGTAAATTCATCCAGTAGCAAGTTATGAACACTGTCACAGCCACAAGTAGGCATATATCAACACACTTTTAAAGAAGCTTGTTTTGTTACAGTGTTAGATATACTGGCAGTAAAATCATCCAGTAGCAAGTTATGAACACTGTCACAGCCACAAGTAGGCATATATCAACACACTTTTAAAGAAGCTTGTTTTGTTGCAGTGTTAGATATACTGGCAGTAAAATCGTCCAGTAGCAAGTTATGAACACTGTCACAGCCACAAGTAGGCATATATCAACACACTTTTAAAGAAGCTTGTTTTGTTACAGTGTTAGATATACTGGCAGTAAAATCATCCAGTAGCAAGTTATGAACACTGTCACAGCCACAAGTAGACATATATCAACACACTTTTGAAGAAACTTGTTCTGTTACAGAATTAGTTATACGGGCAGTTTAATGTCATTTCATTTACAACGGTTTATGATTTAGTGCCGTTCAGATCATTTCAGCAACTGCTACGTTGACGAGAGATCCTTTCAGCAGCTGCAGCGTTGACGAAGTTTTAAAGAAACCCATTTTGTTCGAGACTCCGATAAACTGACAAATATTTTAAAGAGATTTCTTTCATTGCAGCACTTGCTTTGCTAGTTCAGTTTTTCACAAAGAATCGTGGGCAAACAAGTATTCATGCTGATTTGAATTATTCACTGTGGGTCAGGACAACCTGCGCATGCCTGGTTTTACAATGCAAATATTCTTGTTCATCATCCATCCTCTTCCCAGTTGTTCGCTTTTCAACGAAGATTTTTCAAATGAACAAAACGTCACAAAAGGCATGCTGCTGATCACCGTCAAATAACATTCCTGGAATTTTGGGAATTTTTCGTCTAAAATCAAATTTGAATTAAACAGCAGGTCGATACAGAAAGCTTAAAGGGTGCTTCTTGCTTCCGTTTTCTGAAATGTATATTTTCATTCTGCAAATATGGACGTTAGGAAATAAAGAACCGTTGGAAATATTTTGAATACTGGAATTTAAAAATGAATTAAACGATGGAGAAAGAAATTAAGATGAAATGTGAAAATGAATGGTGAAGTAACTGGAATGAATGAATGGATGAATAAATGAATGAATGAATGAATGAATGAGAGAATGAACGAATAATTATATAAAACGTTTTGAATAATGTTTTTATTCACTTTTTACTCCACATCAAACGGACACCAAACATACAATATGGCATCGAAAAAGATAAAAAGTAATGTACATATGAAAAGACATCGCGACATACGAACTTCACACAACATACAGACACAAATAATGATATTTTATACATCGGAGGCTCAAAAAAGAAACATCAAGATCCAAGCATATGTCAACATCATTGTATGAATTTTTTTTATCAAGCTATATCTTTTTGCCGTACGACAATCAAACATATCTATGTAGCTGTACAAAAAGTTAACCATTTTAAATGCCGTCGATACTTTTTTTTTTTTTTTTTAAACATTGTGTACTTGATCGAAAAAAGACTTAAGTTCGTTGAATAATATGCTGTTGTGAGCCGTCAGAAGGTTGAGTATGTCATCTTTAGTAAGTAAAAATGCATCAGTAGGTAACTAAAAATCGGCGATTTTTGTATTCATTTTGTATGGCCAGTGTGCCCCACAATGACAGTAAGCTTCACACGCTGACACAATTATGATTTCCTCTTGTATCCAGCTTAAGGGCCATCTCCTGGTTTGATCCATTTCAAAACAGCCGTCATATTGTTGCCTTTACATGTCTGCATTTTAAGTCTGTTCACACACACACACACACACACACACACACACACACACACACACACACACACACACACACACACACACACACACACACACACACATCTCTCCTCTCTCACCCACTTACACACACACCCGCGCGCGCGCGCGCACACACAGACACACACACACTCACACTCACACACACGCCACACACTCTCTCTCTTTCTCTCACACACACAGACACACACATCTCTCTCTCTTTCTCTCTCTGTCAACACCCACACACAACACACACACACTCACACACACACACACACACACACACACACACTCTCTCTCTCTTTCTCTCACACACACAGACACACACATCTCTCTCTCTTCTCTCTCTGTCACACAACACACACACACACACACACACACACACAACACACACACCACACACACACACACACACACACACACACACACACACACACCACACCACACACCACAGATGGTAGGGGATAGAGTGAAGTTATTCATGCCCATTCAGATCTTTATATGTATTACCAAAGTAAAAAGAGCAAAAGCTCTGAAGTCTGCTGACTTCCTGACAATCCTCTTTGATACATATTTTTTGTTTGCAGACATTTGTAGCTGCCATCGAAGATGTGAATCAGTTCCCTTAAGAGACAGACTAAGAGACACATTGTCCGTCATAGACTGGCTTTACATTAGCGAGTTTTTGTATGGTTGCCTGATGGGGGCTGTATTTAGAAAGAGGGATTCAAGTTACTTTTATGGAAAATGTGATAGTGTTGAAAGATGCATTAACAGACAGTCCGATGGTTCTGCCTTGATATTGCTTTCTGAGATTATGTGCATTCTGAAGAAAAATCATGTTGATGTTGCTCCTCTGTCTCCCCCCACCTTTCTCCTCTTTTCTGTTCTGTTCCTGTCTGTCTGTCTCTGTCTGTCTCTCTTCTCTCTCTCTCTCTCTCTCTCTCTCTCTCTCTCTCTCCTGTGTTTGTGGTGTGTGTGTGTGTGTGTGTGCGTGTGTGTCCCGTCTCATTCTTTGTCTGTCTGTCTCTCTCTCTCTCTTCTCTCTCTCTGTCTCTGTCTCTCTGTGTCTGTCTCTCTCCGTCTCTCTCTCTCCACCCTCTCTCTCGCCTCCATGATATATGTATATATGTACACACACACACACACACACACACACACACACACACACACACACACACACAACACACACACACACACACACACACATATAAATATATTATATATTATATATATATATAGTGTGTGTGTGTGTGTGTGTGGGGTGTGTGTGTAGTGTATGTATGTATGTATGTATATGTGTGTGTGTATATGTGCGTCAATTCAAGGTTTATGCTGATAAATAGCGAAAGTAAATATATAAAATGTCTACTGAAAACATAAGTTATGAAGTTGTGTATGTTGGCCTGATGACTGTAATGTATTTTGTCAGATAAAATTTATTATTAATTTAGTCTACATGTAGTTTCACGTCACTGTATGTGTTGACTGTCATTTTGACTAATACCATAACAGATTAAAAGAAGCATGCAAGCAAATAAATTAAACAAACAAGGAAAAAAAGAATTAAGCAAGGAAGCAGACAAACAAAGACACAAGGAAAAATAAATCGGAACGCGTATTTGATCTAACAAAGGCGAGAAAAAACAAGACAAGACAGGCACAAGTTTTCGGCGAATTGGCCTTTATCAGTTCAGTTCAGTTCAATGTCGAGCTTGTTCGGCTATCCATGACACGTTTCCTCCATTCTTCTCTGTCAGGCATTGCAGTAGGTAGTTCATTATACTGACAGCCCATATCATCCATCAGTTGGTCGATGAAGGTCTTCTTTGGACGTCCTGGTCTTTGTTTGCCTTGACTGGGTCTCCATAATAGAACATCTCCTACCAGTTCTTCTTTCCTACGCCAGCAGTGTCCCGCGAAACGCAGTCTTTGTTGACGTATTGATTTACTGATTGGTGGGATCTTACCATATGACTCTTTGTTTGTTGGATGTTCTCTCCAGGATTTGTTCAGGGCTGCAGGTAGCAATCGTGTGTATGCTCCATCAATCTTCTTCTCCAATGTCTTTGTTAGGGTCCAAGAGATTGAGCCATATGTTTCTCATCTGTCTCGATTATGTGCTGAGGAAAGTAGTGGATAAGAACAAAAAACTCGGCTTTACCCTCACAGAACAGAAGAGCAGACGTTACCCTGCAGTAAAGATAACAGATACGGACTACACTGATGACCTGGCTATTCTCGCAGACCACCTAAAGGATGCAACATCTCTCCTTCACAATATCGAAAGGCCTTTATCAAGCTCAAACAAAAGACAAAGAATAAATTCAGAAAACTTGATAAAAGAAAAAGAAAGAAAAACAATACTAAAAAAAAAACCCATAAAACTACGGAGCACATGAAAATGACGTAATGCGATGTAATGAAAATTGATGCAATACTGAAACAATGTAATACAAGTAGACATCAGTAATTGAAATAATAAGAAATCCTAATCAAAGTAACCGCCAGCGTTCAAGCGTGGAGGAACCAGAAATACACACACAAAAATGAATCAGAACGCGTATTTGATATACCAAAGACGAGACGAGACAAGACAAGACAAGACAGGCGCAAAATTTCAGCCAGCTGGCCATTGTCAAGCGTAAATCACTCATTCACTCACTCACTCAATCAATCAATCAATCAATCAATCAATCAATCAATCAATCAATCAATCAATCAATCAACCAATAGAATAAAACAAAACTAAATGCACAAAACTTGACTAAAAAAGCAGTATTCGATACTTATTCTTTGTCTCATTATGAATTTACGCTTGCCAAAGGCCAGTTGGTCGAAATTTTGCGCCCGTCTTGCCTTGCCTTGCCTTGTCTCGATCGTGTTGTCTCTTCTTGTCTTGTCTTGTCTTATCTTGTCTTGTTCTGTTCTGTCTTGTATTGTCTTGCCTTGTCCTGTCTTGTCTTGTCTCGTCTTGACTTTGTTATATCAAATACGCGTTCTGATTAAAGTAAGGCGAATGTACGAGTATATAGACATGTATTGCTTCCCTTTCAAAGGTAAGAAAAAACAACACAAGGAGACAAAAAATTAAAAACAAAATAAACTTTTTCCTCAACAGAATAAAGTAATAGACCTACAGAATATAGTGGCCGGTCTAAAATACGAAACTAAATACAACAGAAACCTTTATGGAAGACAGTGGAAAGAAAAAAAAAGGAAGAAGAAAAAGTGCTGATGGCTGGTAATAATTGAGCAGACCTGGTTAGTTTGTAGATCTTTGTGTAGCGTTCTGTAAGGACTTGCGCTTCAGTAGCAAATGGCGCGTTTCGTTTTGTGTAGAACTCATCAAACCAGCTGCCTGGTATGGCAAGTAGACAATGGTATCCACGCGTATGCAGAGCAGGTCATCTAAACTAAAGGCATATTATTTTTGTAAAAGAAGATAACTTCAGGCATGTTTTTGTTGTTGTTGTTGTTGTTGTTGTTTTAAAGGAAACAAGAGCGCAACATAAATACGGAAGCGACATAATTCCACGATGGCTACCTATATATACGCAGTTACGTCCCTTGAAATAGAGTCGCGTTCCTTGTTTCTGTGCACAGTGTAATATAGACTGACTGTGTGACCTCTTAAAGTTGGCTGGCCTCTTTCAAACTGAAGCAATGTCGAAATGAGATTATTTCAAACGTCAGGAATATTCTGCACAAAGACAACGAGACAGTTTATTATCGTGTTGTTATTGCGTCCAGGTTACAGTAACAGGTCTTGTAAAAAATGCACACACAGATTCTTTGATCTTGATCTAAAATCCTGTTCAATGTCTTTGAAGTTTACTCTGTGAAAACGATAATATAAAACCTGATACCGAGACTGTGTAAAAAAGCTGTTGATAGTTTGAGAGTATCTGGTTTTCTGCATAAGGTCAAATGGACCTCGAGTGATTGGTCATGACCGTTTAAACTTTTGGAATTGAATGCTTCTAATCCAGAAGTATCTCTTTTAAAGTTGGTAAAAGACCTTCAGCAAGGAAGTAGGAAATCTCTAGTAACATGTCTTATGCGCACACACACACACACACACACACGCACACACACATACATACATACATACACACAACACACACACATACACAACACGCACGCACACACACACACACACACACACACACACACACACACACACACACACACACACACACACACACACACACACACACACACACACACACACGTATGTGAATAGACGTTAAAAGAAATAACGAACGAACGCAGACACACACACACAAACGCAGACACACACATACACACACACACACACACACACACACACACAAGCGTGCAGACTGGTCCTTATTTCGAACTACTCTTGCTAATCAGGATTACAGACATTATGAAAGTGAAAATGTAGACATTATGTTTTCTAAATTCCAAGAGTCAATTCTAGCCGCTGCAGACATATCAATTCCGAAACTCAAAACTTCTAGATCGAATAATCGATTGGGTAATGTTTGGTGGACAGAGGCATGTGAGAAAGCAGTTCAATATAAAAGGGAGAAATTCAAAATCTACATCAAAAGCCGGAAACCTGAAGATCATGTGGAAATGAAAAAAGCTAACATCCAATGTAACAAAACCATCGCTGAAGCAAAGAAAGATTATTGGGCATCATTCTGCACAAAACAAATTTCAGATTTCAAAGATTTTCATAAAGTCTGGACGAAAATGAATCAAATGAAGAATGGAACCAACCTACAAAGGTGTCCGATAATAATAGAAACATGTAACACATTTCCTTCAGACATGGACAAAGCAGAAACTTTTGTGGAATTATTTGCTAAAAACAGTAAAGTTGAAGGTTTATCTTCAGACTGCAAACATCACAGAGAAATGGAAGATAACAACCCAATCTACACTGATCCAGTACCTCAGAATGATCTCTGGTTTAATTCTCCAATCACCTTAGAAGAGCTAAAAAACACAATACTGTCTCTACACAACAAAACGAGTTCGGTAGGTGTTGATGCAGTTTCGACTGAAATGATTAAACATCTCCCTGAAAACTATCTTATTTTCCTACACAAAATTCTGCAGAAATGCTGGGTTAACGGAACTGTACCACAAATCTGGCAAAAGTCTATAGTTATACCGATATTAAAAGCAGGAAAATCGAAAACTGATAAAAACAGTTACAGACCCATTGCTTTGACGTCCCACACGAGCAAACTAATGGAAAGATTGATCTTAAACAGACTTTTACACTACTGTGATAAAAATAATGTTATTCCGGTAAACCAGGCGGGTTTTAGAAAAGGGAGATCTGCAGTTGAACACCTGGTTAAACTTACAACTCAGATCAAACAACAGTTTGCCCGCAGAAAAAGTGTTTTAGCTACTTTCTTTGATGTAAAAAAAGCTTACGATCAAGTTTGGCATAAACGTCTATTGTTCAAGCTAAAATCTGTTGGTTTATCTGGTAATATGTACAATTACATTAAATCTTTTTTAGCTAATAGAACAATACGGGCTAGAGTGGGAGCTAGTTATTCTACTTCACGATGCCTTGACATGGGGATTCCACAAGGTTCAGTGATAGCACCTATTTTGTTTAATATCCTTATACAGGATCTTCCTAAAGCTCTTTCAAATCGTGTTGTTTTAGTACAGTATGCTGATGATATATGTACTTGGATGAATATCACTTTAAAAAAGACAACTCCACAGAGAACACGGAATTACATCAGGAAGTTGTATCAAATTGATCTTGATAACCTTGGAAACTATATGTTAGAAAATGGTCTGTCATTGTCGGCAGAAAAAACTAACATGATGCTGTTTGATCCTGGTGGTAACTCAAATAACTTACCTACTTTCAAATTGCTTGGTGAAGTGTTAAATTACAAACAGGTCGTAAAATTTCTGGGAGTTTACATCACGTCGAAATTAAGCTGGAATATCCATTTTGATTATATTTTAACAAAAGCACGAAAAACCTTAAATTTTCTAAAGATAATAAGCAAATTACCCTGGGGAATGGATACAAATATACTGATTCATCTGGCAACAGCGCTGGTCAGGTCTAAATTATCCTACGCGCAAGAAATTTTTTTCAATGCACCTAAATATTTACTAAAAAAGATTCAGAACTTGGACTGCAAAAGTCTTAAAATTGCACTAGGTGTACCAACTCATGCTTCTACTCTGGTAACGTACAAAGCTGCTGGAATTCTACCTCTAAACAACCATCGTGAGCTAGCTACAGCAAAGTTTGCAATTAGAACTACTTCACAAGCGAATAATTTTGTGAGCAAAGAAATTAAAATCAGGTCTGATATTGACTTTCCAAAACGAGCAAAAAACATTTCATCACAAATTACAACCGCAACTTACATATCTGACCTGATCAATCAATCCAGCATAACTATGGATGAAATAGCCAAAAAACCAATGTTAACGCCTATCCCTACATGGGAAATGCTAAAGGCCACGTTTGATCTCGATTATGCAGACGTTAAAAAAGATGATAATGTCAACATTACGCTATCCACAGTTTGTGAACACATCGATGAAAAGTACCGTACCCACCTCCACATTTTTACCGATGGGTCAGTCTTAGCAAATCAGAGCGCTGGAGCAGCGTTTTATGTTCCAGAATTTAACATTAAAAAGTCTTTTTTCATTGCGACAAATGTATCTATATATACAGCAGAACTGGTCGCTGTTGTTCAAGCGTTGCATTATTTAATAAGCCTTCGGCCTGTGTCTTTCAAAGTAGTTCTCTTTGTTGATTCAAAATCTGTATTATATGCCTTACAGTCTTTTGATACAGACACAAGACCTGATTTAATAATTGAGGCAAATCATCTAATACACTGTTTAAAGATAAATGGCTCGGAAATCAGTTTATGCTGGGTGCCCTCTCACGTTGGTCTTCAAGGCAACAACGTAGTTGACAGAGCAGCTAAATCCGGTGCACTCAATTCTGAAAATTCCATAGAATTACATGTTAACACCTCGGTAAATGAAGCTTACAACTCGCTAGAATTAGCATCATGGATTCGATTTCATGAACATTTAAATGAAAAATTTGTGTCCCAAAAAAGAATCAAACTTTCAGTTCAAAATATCTGTAAAAAAATTCAGTATTCTTCGTTATATCATTTGAGATCAATTGTTACCACATATTTTCGTATTCAAATGAACGCTTTGAAAACTAAATATTGTAAAAACGTTTTATGTATTTGCGGTGAACAATTCACATTGTATCACTGTTTGTTTTACTGCAGAAAGCTTCGTTATTTCTTACCAAAGATGTTTACACAAGGAAACTATCTTGAAAAGCATTTTAAAGAAGTAATATCAGATCAAGTTCTGTTAGTTAAAATTTCAGAATCATTGGTTCACAGTCCTGTTAATGCGTTACTTTAAGGTTATTATTTTAATTATTATTATTTTATTTTGTTTTGTTTCGTTTTTTTATGACGATGTTTTCTTTTACATTTAATGTTAGCGTTGTTCTAGTTTCATTTCTCTGTTCATCCATATCCTTTTTCTAAAAACCTTGCCGATTCCTTTTAATTTTTTTTCCCGTCTCTTACTCTGTTCCCCTCTGTCCCCTCTCCCCTCCCCCCCTCCCCCCCCCCAAAAAAAAAAAAATCAAAAAAAAAATCATCCTCCATGCCATTTTTACCCGTCTAATATCACTTATAGTGAAAAGACGTTAAATCAAGGAACGAACAACACACACACACACACACACACACACACACACACACACACACATACACACACACACACACACACACACACACACACACACACACACACACACACACACACACACACACACACACACTAGCATTCATTCGTTCAGTAGAAATAGATTTGTATTTTTATGAGATAGATAATTGACAGTTTCATGATTTCTTGTTTTCAAAAGCATTTAAACTAAATAAGACAGATGGCTGATTTCAAAATAAACAATAATACGAATCAGAGAGAGAGAGAGAGAGAGAGGATATATATATATATATATATATATATATATATATATATATATATATATATATATATATATATTATCCCGATTATTTGACCATGATGTATTGATGCCTTAGTTCAATACTTTCAAAAAACAGCATCACGTTATTGATCTTCCTATCCCATTCCCTAGGGGATGCTCTGCTGTGTCTTGCAGCACTGTGCAGCAAGGTTGCACGTGCAAAAGCCATCCGTGTAAAGTAGCTGTAACAACAGGCTCTTGATGGGTTTTCTTTGTGCTTTCGAAAAGGTATTCAGCCAGATCTTATTAACAGATTTTAATCTTTCAGGGATGTTTTAAATTTAAAACTCACTTATTTCTTAAACAAAAAAGTAGTGTCTAAAATTTTTTAGTGAGAGAGAGATGAAGATGCGGTGGGATAGATAGTCAGGATTATATTCTAATATAAGGTGTAGCCTGTAATGAAAAGCTCGACAGACATGTTGTTTTTATTAAATACTTTATTTTAGTCGCTGTACAAAATTGACTGTATATTCAGTGTGAATGTTATTTCTTAAGATTTGAGTAACATTTCAAAAATGATGCTTGAGTATCAAAAATTACTTGCCATATTGTATGAAATGAATCACAAATTGTTTGACTCTGGATCACTGCTATTTTGCTATCATTCTTAAGAGAAGAGAGAAAGTGAGAGTTCCGTAAACAGCTTATGAAAACATGGCCCAAAACGAGTATCAGCAGAAATGTAGGCAAGCACACACAAACACAAAATGATATCACCCACGAAAAGAAACCAAACAAAACAGTAGACAAAGCAGCAAAGCAACATGAGAGACTCCTTATCAGAAATATTGTCAAACATCATTCTTTCTCTTCCATGCAGGCTGCTACGTGCACACGCCCTCCCCCCCCCCCACCCCCACCCCCGGGTTCCAACCACAATATCAGCTACCGCAGTCATCAACGTGATAATTCATCCCCAAAGCATGAAAGGTGCCGCATGTTAGGAAGTGGGGATTTCAAACAAAAAGAAGGATTATGAAAGCCACGGATATTTTCTCTCGTGAAGAATCTGCACATTATAAGAAAGAACTTTGAAGGACCATCCATAATGAAAGATGAAGTTAGAGCAGCATTGAAAAAGATGAAACCAGGAAAAAGCCCCAGGACCAAACAACATTACTACAGAAATGATTGAAGCCCTGGAGGAATTTGGTATAGAAAAAATAACAGTCCTCCTAAATGAAATTTATGACACTGGAAAAATCCCCAAAGATATGTCAAAATCAATTTTCATTGCACTTCCAAAGAAGACAGGTGCTATAGAATGCGAACTCCATCGCACAATCAGTTTGATGAGTCATGTAACCAAGATCCTATTAAGAATAATCATGATGAGGACAAAGAATTGAGTCAAAAGAGAAATAGCAGATGAACAGTGTGGATTTGTGGAAGGGAAAGGAACTATTAATGCCATATACACCCTAAGAACTATCATAGAGAGGTCAATCGAGATGAACAAGGATTTATATCTGTGCTTTGATGATTACACCAAGGCTTTCGATCTGGTAAGACTTGAAGAATTGATCAACCAACTAGAAAGACTCACTATTGATGGAAAAGATCTACGAATCATCAGAAATATGTATTGGGAACAAACAGCTGCAATGAGAATAGAAAACGATGTAAGCTCTTTCCAAAACATCAAAAGAGGAGTCAGACAGGGTTGTGTTTTGTTACCAGATCTGTTTTCACTTTACAGCGAAAACGTCATGAGAAACCTAGAGGAAGACCCTGGATTAAAGGTTGGAGGGAAAATGATAAACAACATTCGATACGCAGATGACACCGTGCTAATTGCAGAAAGTGAAGGGACCTACAAAATCTTATGAATATACTAGAGATAGAAAGCAAAGGTAAGGGGTTGGAACTAAACAGCAGTAAAAAACATGAAATCCCCCCATGCAAAATAACAGCAAATGGCACAACCTTGAGACAGGTTGATAAGTTTAAATACCTGGGGACGATTATTTCACCAGATGGCAGATGCTCATCAGAAATAGCCAGCAGAATCGGCCAAGCCAAAACAACATTCAAGAAGATGAAAAGCGTTCTTACCAACAAATGCCTATCAATTAACATCAGGAAGAGAGTTCTTGAATGTTATATAGAACCAATACTGTTGTACGGCTGCGAGGCGTGGACAGTCAACAAAGCCAGAACAAGATTGAGGCAGCCGAGATGTGGTTTCTAAAAAAAATGTTGAGAGTTCCATGGACAGCAAAGAAAACAAACGAGACAGTCTTGATGGAGACAGACACAAGTAGATCATTCATAAGGAAGATTAGGAAAAGGCAGGCAACATTTATAGGCCATTTTATGAGGAAAGGGGAATTGGAGCACCTGGTCACAACGGGAAAGCTGGAGGGAAAGAGAGCACCGGGTAGACCCAGGAAGAAGATACTAGACGGATTTGCAGAGTGGCTGAGGACAAAGAGGGTGGAAGAGATGCTTGAGGCAAAAAGTGATAGAGAGAGATGGAAGTCCATAATCGCCAAGGCCATGCGGCAAGGCACCTGATGATGATGATGAACACAACGAGCTGTTTTGACACATCATGCTAAAACAGTTTTGTTACCTGCAGAATCATCTTTTCGCTCGTCGGAGATGATTCCACTGCACACCCGTTTTTCACCCCGACTGTATTTTGCACACTGCCAGACTACAGAAATGTCATCGTCAGTAAGCAAAAAACAATATGAATGTCATCAGTGTTTTGTTTTGATGGAAACTAGCTCTGTTGTACCCCCGTGGGGATGCCAGGGGCTTTTTCAGTATAAACAGTATCCCCACCTTCTGAAAATTCTGTGCTAGAAATTTCCTCTTTCTTGTCACTCCCTTTCTTTCTGCCTTGTTCCTTTGCTTTCTGTCATATCTACCTATTATTTTCTGCCTTAATGGTCCATTCATCTGTATGTGTTCGATAAAGTCTTGCCTACTTTCTCTTAGCATTGATAATGGGATACATGTATCAAGCGCATTTTTGGCTCAAGGGAAATGAGATATGCAGAAGCAATTTTAGATAATGCATGTTCGTTTTTATACATGTTTTAGTGTCTTTAGTTATGTTTAAATTTGTGTTCAGGTATATTTATTAAATCCCCTATGCGATAAATTGGACGGAGTGGTCACCTCAAGGGGCATCTCCTCAGCTCAGATTATGTGCGCGAATGCATTGATGTCTATACTTAATTTTCTGTTCCATTTTTTTCCTGTTGAAGTATTGTGTATGTTTTGAGGCTCTTATATAGCCCTGATATGGCTCTAGGCAATCGGCTGGGCTTTAAACAAAAAATGACAATAACAATAGTTTTGCTGTACACGCAGTAGTCCCGTGTTGACCAGGCTGACAGAGAATAATGAAATAATTATCGCTGATAGCTGTAACCTTGTAATTGAAAAAGTTATCAGAAATAGTTATCGCTGATAGATGTAATCTTATGATTGAAATAATTATCAGAAATAGTTATCGCTGATAGATGTAATCTTATAATTGAGATAGTTATCAGAAATGGTTATCACTGATAGATGTAATCTTATAATTGATAAAGTTGTCAGAAATAGTTATCGCTGATAGATGTAATCTTATAATTGAAAAAGTTATCAGAAATAGTTATCGCTGATAGATGTAATCTTATAATTGAAAACGTTATCAGAAATAGTTATCGCTGATGTAATTTTGAAATAGTTAGAAATAATTATCGCTGATAGGTGTAATCTTATAATTGAAACAGTTATCGCTGATAGCTATGATCATGTAATTGAGATAGTTATCAGAAGTAGTTATCGCTGATAGCAGTAACCTTA
>CM060308.1:56320955-56323455 GCA_030674185.1 Monoplex corrugatus
TGTGTGTGTGTGTGTGTGTGTGTGTGTGTGTGTGTGTGGCTTGTGCTCTCCTTTCCTTGTTTCTTTTCCTCCCTCTCCCTCCATATTATTTCGTTGTGATTTAGAAGTTCTGGTGCTAAGTGTGGTTGTTGGCCATTCGTTCATTTTTTTTAAAACGTTGTATAATACAAAGGGATGCTTGTTTCAAGCAGGACTACAAGCCTATATTTATGACTGCATGTTTAGGTAGGGATTGGATACTGTTTTCTTTACATCACCGTAGTTTTGCTGTTCCATTTACGTTTATATAGTCGTCGTGTCTCGAACATAGTACTTACGAACATGATTTTGCAGTGATTATAAAGGGTTATTGACCATGATTTTGCAGTGATTATAAAGGTTATTGACCATGATTTTGCAGTGATTATAAAGGGTTATTGACCATGATTTTGCAGTGATTATAAAGGGTTATTGACCATGATTTTGCAGTGATTATAAAGGGTTATTGACCATGATTTTATAGTGATTATAAAGGGTTATTGACCATGATTTTACAGTGATTATAAAGGGTTATTGACCATGATTTTATAGTGATTATAAAGGGTTATTGACCATGATTTTACAGTGATTATAAAGGGTTATTGACCATGATTTTATAGTGATTATAAAGTGTTATTGACCATGATTTTGCAGTGATTATAAAGGGTTATTGACCATGATTTTATAGTGATTATAAAGGGTTACTGACCATGATTTTACAGTGATTATAAAGGGTTATTGAACATGCTTTTACAGTGATTATAAAGGTTATTGACCATGATTTTGCCATGATTATAAAGGGTTATTGACCATGATTTTGCAGTGCTTATAAAGGGTTATTGGCCATGATCTTGCAGTGATTATAAAGGGTAATTGACCATGATTTTGCAATGATTATAAAGGGTTATTGACCAGATTTTGAATTGATTATAAAGGGTTATTGACATGATTTTGAATGATTATAAAGGGTTATTATCTTTGCAATGATTATAAAGGGTTATTGACCATGATTTTGCAATGATTATAAAGGGTTATTGACCCGATTTTGAATGATTATAAAGGGTTATGACCATGATTTTGCAATGATTATAAAGGGTTATTATCTTGCTATGATTATAAAGGGTTATTGACCATGGTTTTGCAATGATTATAAAGAGTTATTATCTTGCTATGATTATAAAGGGTTATTGACCATGTTTTGCAATGATTATAAAGGGTTATTACTTGTATGATTATAAAGGTTATTGACCATGATTTTGCAATGATTATAAAGGGTTATTGCAATGATTATAAAGTGTTATTGACCATGATTTTGCAATGATTATAAAGGGTTATTTGCAATGATTATAAAGTGTTATTGACCATGATTTTGCAATGATTATAAAGGTTATTATCTTACAATGATTATAAAGCCAAGGTTATTGACCATGATTTTGCAATGATTATAAAGGGTTTATTATCTTGCAATGATTATAAAGGGTTATTGACCACGCATTTTGCAATGATTATAAAGGGTTATTGACCATGATTTTGCAATGAATATAAAGGGTTATTGACCATGATTTTGCAATGATTACAAAGGGTCATTATCTTGCAATGATTATAAAGGGTTATTGACCATGATTTTGCAATGAATATAAAGGGTTATTGACCATGATTTTGCAATAATTACAAAGGGTCATTATCTTGCAATGATTATAAAGGGTTATTGACCATGATTTTGCAATGATTATAAAGTGTTATTGACCATGATTTTGCAATGATTATAAAGAGTTATTGACCATGTTTTTGCAGTAATTATGAAAGGTTATTGACCGTGATTTTGCAGTGATTATGAAGGGTTGTTGAACATTCATGTAATTTCTTCTCAGTGAAGACACGTTCTCGATCTGCATATTCCATACGAACAATGCGCGCGCGCGCACGCCAGCCCACCCACCCCCCACTCCACACACACACACACACACACACACACACACACACACACACACACACACACACACACACACACACACACACACACACACACGGATGGCTGTGATGACGGTGGTAGTACGCACACACTACCACCGTCATCACAACCACCCGTACCTTGTGACTCCTTACCCCCATGCTAACGCACTAACTCACCAGGGTAAGTAGATTTTGAATAAGATCGAGAGAAACGAGGACTTGTTTGTGTTGCCGCCTGTTAAAAGGGATCCTGGTTGGGCTCTTAGAGACCCCTGGTGCGATGAAGAATAAATAATAGAAAGTTTGTTGTTGTTGTTTGTTTGTTTTTGTATTTCGTTTGTTTGTTCCGATGTTGTTTTTGTTATTGTTGTTGTTTTTGTTTGTTTGTTTGTTTGTTCATTCGTTTTTGGATGCACGTATACACTTTGTTTTGCCCACATTGTGCAGGCGGTATGTTGCTGCACACACACACACACACACACACACACACACACACACACACACACACACACACACACACACACACACA
>CM060308.1:56328455-56333455 GCA_030674185.1 Monoplex corrugatus
AAATACTTTAACAAATAAGTCATTTTCGGGGTGTCAGCCATTCTGGAAATACATTAACAGCAAAAGAATCCAGTGATCACGTCTAATTCTAGGCTGAAACCTTGATAGGCAAATACAAAACAAACAACTCGTCTTGAATGTTTTGAGAGGTAAAAATTATTTTGTTCTGACAAATTTTATTCTCAAATGATAGTCTATGAAACTGGTAAATGTATGTCCAATTTTAGAAACAGATTTTGTAATGGATACGATGGATGGAGAAGCAAAGTCATAAAATTGTCTTTAGTATGCATTTTCTTATGTTATCTATATCTACCATTTGTTCGTCATGAAAACTGTTTACCTTGAATTCTGAAAACAAGTCTTACCACTTCCTAAAGTTAAAAAAGTTTATACATTATTAAGCAGTTTAATTAACTCAGTTTAAAACCAGTCAGATGGCATTTCACTTATTTTTCTGACAATGCTCCATCATTTATTAACAGCTCAAAGCTTACTGCTGTGACATTTCTAAGATTTCAGAGAAGTTTTTTTTTATCTTTCTGACAATGAAATATTTCTTAAGAAACTGCATATGTATCAAACGAGCCCGCATAGAATTGTGTTCCTCAATTCTTACTTGAAAGAGAAAACAAACATCCTAATGGACATTTCGTTTTCATCAAAATGGAGTATGAAAATAGGTTTCCCCAAGAATCTGTACTAGGTCTTCTACTCTTTAATATTTTTCCATTATCTTCAATCATATATCATCTCTTGATGTGACATGACATGACTAGTCCTGAAATTTGTCACGCGTTGTTCCATACCCGTATCATGACTAAAACAATATATGTTTCAAATATATGAAATACTTTTGCAGACCCTTTCTTATGAAGAAAGCTGAACTTTTGTATAATCGTGTCCTGAAAATCTCACGCGTACATTATAAGTAACATATAGGCAACAAGATACGTTGCCGATGTCTCTTCCATTGTCTAATCATCTCAGTTGTAACAAGCGCATTTTAATGCATAAAATTTTTCAAGATTAAGCTCTTTCATATATTGGATCTTTATAGCGCTAGTCTAGTTTATTCTGATACAGTCTATTCGAATGATATGCTAAAACGCCTGAAAGGTCCACTGTTTTTGTAATTAAGCCTTTTCATTACATGCATACTAATGCCCATAATTATTATATTATTATTATTATTATGAACATTTAGTACGCCTAATCAAATTAATGCCCTAAGCGTTTACAATGGCAAAACATATAACCAGAATCACAAGCACACACACACACGCCCACAGAAGCACCCACACACACACAAACACACACACACACACACACACAAACACACACACAGCATGACATGCAAATACAATGACACATTGACACTAAGACACTATAATGTCACCATTACATTACATGGGGGGAAGGGGCAGAGATTACCAGTTTTGGGAAACAGGTGAGTTTAACAGCATTATATGTGCTTTGTTTTGTTCCTGATCATTTCTGTTTACAAAATGTGTGCGCATCTGTGTGTGAGTTGTTACCCACACTGGTATAGTTAATTACTGAAATAATCCAAATGTGCTCATGTTTGAATACAAGCATGGTTAATGTGTCCATTTCAGTATGATCAAGGCACGTTTAAGTAATGTTTGTAATTTCACAAGTGAAATGATTTAATGATTGGTTGATGTGTCCATTTTAATATGATCATAGGGCACCTGAATCATGTTTGTAATTTTATGTGATTTAATTAAAAACGTATTGTTGTCATGCAGTTGACTATTAATTCTATCCTATAGCAATGTCTTGCTCTCACACTCATATGATGCAGACACGCACACACATACGCGCGCAGACATCCATCATTCATAGGTATATCTGCATTCGCTTTTATGTATTAATGATGAAATATCTTACTTTACTTCTTCTCTGGCGATAGTTTTCGTTTGATTCCTTAGATTTAAAGATTCTGTCCCAGTGTCTGTCTTATTTTCTTGCTTTTTGCCTTTGTTTTGATATGAGTATATTAGTAACAGCAGATATGTTAGTTGGACTGTGTAAAAGTATCTATATCATTGCGAAGTATTCATTTCATAAATGTCGATATTCATTTCATTTCTCTGCCTTTGTCTCTGTCTGTCTCTGTGTGTGTGTGTGTCTGTCTGTCTCTCTCTCTCCCTCCCTCCCTCTCCCCCTCCCTCTTTCTCAATGTCAATCTCTCTCTTTCTCTCTCCCTCCCTCTCTCTCTCTCTCTCTCTCTCTCCTCTCCTCTCTCTCTCTCTCTCTCTCTCTCTCTCTCCCTCAATTTCTCAATTTCATTGTCTCCTTGACTACCGATCCCCGTCTCCCGTGTTCTCTTAAGAACGAGCTGACAGGAATGAAACAATACATCATTCTGCTTTGTCTGTCTGTCTGTCTGCCTGTCTCTCTGTCTGTCTGTCTGTCCGTCCGTCCGTCTGTCTGTCTCTCTGTCTGTCTTTCCGTCTGTGTGTCTCTGTCGGTCTGCCTGCCTGCCTGTCTGTCTCTCTCTCTCTCTCTCTCTCTCTCTCTCTCTCTCTCTCTGTCTCTCTCCCTCCCCCCCCCCCTGTATTTCTCTTTATATTTATATATACTTCCTCTCTTTCTCTCTCCGTTTGTCTTCCTCTCTGTCTGTCTCTCTCTCTCTCTCTCCTCTCCTCTCTCTCTCTCTCTCTCTCTCTCTCCTCTCTCTCTCTCTCTCTCGTCGTATTCAACAAAAGCTAGATGAAAAAAAAATCTGTTAGCTTATCTTTTACATTAGGGAAGAAACATTGTGTCGTATCGTGTGTATGTGTGTGTGTGTGTGTGTGGTGTGTGTGTGTGTGTGTGTGTGTGTGTGTGTGTGAGAGGATGGGAGGGTAAGTGGTTGGGAAAGTGTATGTGAAGTAATTCGCTAACAGTCCTGTGAACAGGAAATGTTTAACTTCCTCTTTCGGTAAAACAGTGACAGTTTTACCAAAACGCATCACGATAAACGACTGTTCCACACGCTATATTGATTTTGAGTTGTTAGGTAAAACTTCAGGTTTTGCTTTCTTTGTTGTTGTTTGAACTTACGCATACACACGCACGCACGCACACACACACACACACACACACACACACACACACACACACACACACACACACACACACACACACACACACACACACACACACACACACACACACACAAACATCACCACCACCACCACCACCATCATCACCACACTCACACACGCTCGCACGCGCCAACTTTCACTGTATACACGTGTGCGTGTGTCTCCCCCTCTATTGTCTCTTTTCTTTTCTTTTGCGATCCCTGTGAGAATGAGTGTTATCAGTAAGTTAATAAGAAATACCCGAGGGTGCTGGATTGGACCCAGCGCACCAATGCCTCACCACTGTCCGGACAATAATCTTCCAGCTCCCGACACCACACAGTAGCCATTTCACCATGCAAAGGAGGGCTGTCCATGCGCTGCATGACCCACCGGGACCCAGCCATCAGTGACACTGTTTACAAGCCGAATGGCAAGAAAGCGATGTGACAAACCCTGGGAACTATCCACACAGCGCATACCAGCCAGGTCCAACCCAATAACGAACCAAGAGAATGAAAGAGCCCTACCTCGCCTTACTGTGGGACTTCATCTCTCTGTTGGGCGGCCTACCCAATCGCCAGCTCGCAAAGCTGCAAGTTCCTCTTCCCTTACCACAGTCTTGAGCACTGAGCAGTCTGTTATCAATAACAGACATCGAGCCAAAGTGATGTCTTTAAAGAGCATTTTAAAAGAACGCTGTGACACGCTTTTTTGTGTTCACATGCAAGTGACTATTTGGCAGAAAACGTGTTGAAATATGCTTGCTTTCTGTAAAGTAGGATGACCGTCAGGAATAGTAATTTCTCTGTGGCTGCTGTCTGTCTTTTAAATTTAACATGGACGGCGCAGAGATTGACTGATTTTACGTTTGTGACTAACTCAATATACAGTTGAAACGACAAAAATACCGTATTTCAGTCCGCCCGTCTGACTGCTTGACTGACACTTCCAAAAACATAGCAACTGTTAAATTAGCCCCCACCCCCACCCCCCTTTCTCATCACACTTAACTGGCCTATTGGCTGCCCATCTTAATGTTTCTCTCATTCTGGTGGTGTCAGCTTAATGTTTCATAGGTTCCTCTTCCCCGTCCCCATTTTAAGACCTGTGCCAGCGCTTAGGGTTTTGCATAGGCTGAGGGAATCCGCTTAGTAATTGCTGGTAGATTTGGGTGGAGCGCATATGGAATTGTCGGAGTGCAGTGAATCCCTCTTGAACACATCCAGACACCTGCACAATATTCAGACACGTTACTTCGAGTACTGGACCTCGCGCTAAGAAAGCAGAGCAACGTACATCTCTATCGTGTTGCTACATCGCCTGGCATTTATGAAGCTAAATATAGAATAAAGCTGACTGAACTTATCTTCGTATTTGAGCAAACTTATGTACTGAAAGCAGGACACCCTCATTCCTGAATTGACTCTTAAGAAACAACACAACGTTTGCATAAAGTCGTCTCACTACTAGCTTGTAATGTCAGATCAGTATTGCACTAAACTTAACCCATTTATTTTTTTTTTTTTTGTCTGTTCTTCAGGTCCGGTACAAAGCGGACAGCGTGCAGATGGACCTGACAGAACTGGCACGCTCCAAGCACCCCTTACTAAAGATCAGCGGCGACGTCATCTACGACAAATGCCAGGAACTGTCCGACTCGCGCCCCATCACCTTCACAACGCCACAATCCTACCTCACCGTACCCACCTGGGATAAAGCCCTCGACAAAGGCTCCATGGCCTTCCAGTTCCAGACTGTGGAACAGAACGGACTGCTCATGTACACCACGGGGGTTTCTGCCGGCAACGGGGATTTCCTTGCTCTTGAGCTGGTGGATGGGTACCTCAACTTGGTGCTGAGCCAAGGCCTTGAAACCATTCGCCTGATCTCCCGCAGCCATCC
>CM060308.1:56338455-56343455 GCA_030674185.1 Monoplex corrugatus
TGAAATGAAGTGTCAGCTGAAAACATTTCGATTGGCATGAAGTGATAGGGAAAAAGTCTACTGAAAGTATTTGATGAAATGTTGAAATGAAAAAAGTACTCCCACACACACGTGCGCGCGCATGCCCGTGAAACCATGATAATGTTCTTAACTCTTAAAACTTGTGTAAATGTTGGTTTTAAACTCACCGCCTTTTAGCCTAGCTTGTCTAATGGAGAGACAGACAGACAGACAGACAGACAGACAGACAAAGAGAATCTGAACGCTAGCAAAAAGTAAGTGAGCTTTAAAAGAACATAGGTTTTTTTTCTTTGGAGGATCTGGTTTCAGTTGAATTTACATCAATAATGAATCGGTTTTAACCTCTTTTTTTTTTGGCTACACATTTGAATTACAAACATTTGCTTTTGCTTTCATTTTATTTTCTACCATTCCTGTTTGTCTCGAATGCGTGTATGCGCGTTGTTTTGCAGTTGGTATGTTGCTACACAGTCTGCAGACTCCCGTCTTTTGTGGGTGTGTATTCTGGGTATTACCATGTTTCCATAAGCCAGTCATTGACATGACAAACACACGAATCGAGTTTGGACACCGACAGGATTGCACGCATGCTGCAGACCTGTTTTGTGTTTTTCGTATTCGCTGGAAATGATCCTGAAATCGATTTGGGCATTTCGGATTTGAGAAGAAAATCCCAGTCAAAACAAAGGTGTTTATCGGAAGGCTATTACGTATAGAATAATTGTATGACATTCAGTAAAAAGACATACGTGTCTTGCACTGTCTGACATGTACGGTTCATCAGTTTCCGTCATGAGTGCTTCAAGGTAAAAGCGATCTTCGATCTCCAGTTGGGGAGCAGACGTATCATCTCAAAAGAAAATGCTGCAGTTGTACATGCGTAACAAATAACTGCAATGAATAACGGCTGCGCTTTTCTCTGCATTTCAGAAGGGCGAATACTAGTTCAGTGTTGAGTGTGTGAAGTGGACGTCTCATGATCACATGACTGAAACCATGACACTCAACGCCACGTGGACAACACACATGTCAAAGTATCATTTGTTGACGAGTCAAACCGTCAGTTGCTGTATACCACATTACCATATGATAACGTAACACCAAACACACAGTAAACAGACTGTATGTAGTCTTCACGATTAGTACTGGCGAAGAGTATGGATGGAGACTGGCAAGGCTGTATATGTATGTATCTCTGCGTGTGTGTGTGTGTACATATAACACACACACACACACACACACACACACACACACACACACACACACACACACACACACACACACACATATATATATATATATATATATGTATATATATATATATATATATATGTATATATATATATATATATAAATGTGTATATATATATGTATATACACAAACACACACACACACATATATATTATATATATATATATATTATATGTATATATATCTATATCTGTGTGTGGTGTGTGTGTGTGCATGCGCGCGCGCGTATACACAAAGATTTATTTGCCAGATTAACAAACATGATTCGGTGCGTAATCATTAATCCCACAAATAGTGTTTGCATCCCAGCGCATACTCGTTGATGCCAGGGTTAAGACGATTACTTCACGTTGAGATCAGTATGCATACCCACAGAAGGATAAACCTACCATCATTCTTGTTGTTCCTGGGTGAACTACAGTGAATTTCTCTCTTCTCTTTCGTTCCTTTTTTTTAAAATCTCATTTTAGATACACAGAAAAAGGATTGATCTTTATTGACCGAAGAGATGTGTGCATGCATTAATGCCGTGAGAGAAAGAGAGAGAGAGAGAGAAATGTGGGATATGTGATCAAGATTTTCGCAGCTCTGTATGGGTGTGTGTGTGTGTGGTTTTTTAATGAAATTTGATCAGAGCACTGTGGAATGTTAAGGAGCCACAAAACCATAAGTGTGGAAGGTAAAATTCCGAATTTAAGGTCACATGGACTGAAAAAGTGTCTACAACGAGTATTTTGAAGGAAAAGTGCGCGAACAACACTTTTTCAAGAACTTCTGGCAGCATTTAAATCTCCTTTCACTTCCATATATATGTATTTTTACAGACGTGTACGTATTTCACATGATTAAATTTCGATTCTGTAAGCGTCATTGCCCTCCATGCACACTAAGTTTTATTTCAACCGAAGCTTTTTTAAAGACGACAGGAGGTTAAAAAATACAATCTCTGGGGTTCAGCAGTGATTTTGTATAAAACGGAAGATTGTGAAATATCTGGACCGTTTTTTTGTTTTTGTTTTTGTTATTGTTTTTGTTATTGTTTTCAGATTTCTACTTTGTTTTGTTTCAAGTCAGTTGTGGCTTTTTGATGTGTTTTCATGTAGGGTGTGTTTTAAAGCGTGTTTCTATATTATGAAACAATTCAGCAAATAATGAAGTGAAGTTGGCCCAACTTGAATGTTTTATCATGTCCAAAAAGCTTTGCCTGAGTGTTCCTTTTTTGCTTTCCACTCTGTCCTCACTTTCCTTTCTGTTTGATTTTCTTTTTATGTTATTTCTGCATTCCAGTCTGTTGACTTCCATTTTCCGCCCTAAAAAGTTCTCCCTATTGTCTTCGGCCTTTTGGATACTGGCAATTTTTGACAGGTCCTCTACTCTGGCGCCCACGAGGCGTGATTTCAGTTTGGTTTACATTTCAGTTCGTTTATGTATGTCCATCATGTTTTGCTTTCCTCTTTTATGCATTGTTTGTTTCATTGGCTTTTCTCGTCGTTCTTTTGTTTTAAAGCCATTGTGCGTTGAATAGCAAGACATACTGGGAGGATTGGTGCATGTCTGTGTTAGGTACGGTATTTTAGGAAGGGAGGTCATTGGTTAGTGTCTAGTCTCTCTTTGACGTGAGTTTGATTGGTGCGTGCGTGTGTGTGTGTGTGTGTGTGTGTGTGTGTGTGTGTATGTGTGTGTTGTGTGTGTGTGTGTGTGTGTGTGTGTGTGTGTTGTTAACATTATTCCATGAAAATTTTAATTAACATTATTTCATAAAAAAAATTTTAAACTGTGAATGGAGAAATATATATTTTACCAGACGTGTACGTATTTCACATGATTAAATTTCGATTCTGTAAGCGTAAACTGCCTGTTTAAGTTATCAGAAAGTATGGAATTCCAAGGGAAGATAGAAAATGTACATGTTATTATTGCGATATGGATGTCACTGACTGTAAGTAGCATGTAATTCTGAACTTCCAAAGTATGTTGCCGTGATGAGTACTTTATCACATATAGGATTAAATATTTGCCCACTTAAGCTATGTTTATATTGTGCGGTTTAATTTTTAGATAAGTGAAAATAGGTATTTCTTAATTTGCCTACTTCTTTTTTAAATGTCTCAAAAGTTGCTTGAAGCTGACGTTTCTTTTCTTCAAGCTTGTTTTGTTTGTTTTCGACATTGATATCATGCACAACAGTGACGTAATGTGTAAACTGTTGTTACGGTCTTTTTGTTGTTGTTGTTGTTTTGTTTTGTTTTTCTTTAATCATGTATTGATTTCTTAACATTTTGAACATTGTTAGTGGTTACTTTAAAGCCATCATCATCGTCGTCATGTGCACTGCCGCATGGCGTTGGCGATCATGGCCCTCCATACGAATCTGTCTTTTGTCGCTGCAAGTACATCTCCCACCCTCTCTGTCTCCATCCACTCTGCAAGTCCATCTCATTTTTTTTCTCCCTGGGTCTACCAGGTGATCTTTTTCCCTCCAGCTTTCCTGTTGTGACTGGGTGCTCTGATTTCTCTCGCCTCTATAGCCCAGCAGAGGCAAAATATGATTAACTTTTTTCATTGTTCATCGTGAGTTAAGAGAATGTGTAGCCTGTGGTAAGGTTGTCTGGATAGCTTGGTTTTGGTATTAGTTTAATATCTTCAAAATGGCCATGGTATGGTTGAACGGTAAACACATCATCATCATCATGTGCCCTGCCTCATGGCGTTGGCGATCATGGCCCTCCACACGAATCTATCCCCTGTCGCTGCAAAATCCCACCCTCTCTGTCTTCAGCCACCTTGCAAATCCGTCCAGTATTTTCTCCCTGGGTTTACCTGGTGTTCTGTTCTCTTTCCCTCTAGCTTTCCCCGTTCCTGATAAAATGCCTTATCAATGTTGCTTGTCTTTTCCTAAGCTTCTTTACTAATGATCTTCTCGTGTCTGCCTCCACCGAGACTGTCTCGTTTGTTTTCTTTGCTGTCCATGGAACTCTCAACATTCTTTTTAGAAACCACATTTCAGTTGCCTCAGTTTTGTTCTGACTTTGCATGTTGACTGTCCACGCCCTCAGTTTTGTTCTGACTTTGCATGTTGACTGTCCACGCCTCACAACCGCACAATAGTATCGGTTCTATATAACATTCAAGAGCTCTCTTCCTGATGTTAATTGTTAGGCATGTGTTGGTAAGAACGCTGGTAAACACATAAATATTGAAATTCAGAAGATTCTACTTGATCGTGCATCATTCTGTAATTACATTAGGTGACGCGGACGGTGGCGTGTGTACGTTATTGTTGTTGTTGTTTGTTTGTCTGTGTGTTTGTGTGTTTATTTGTTTTATTTTGTTTTGTTATGTTGCTTTGTTGCTTTGTGTGTGTTGCTTGCTTAATTACTAAGACTGGAAAAAGGAAACTCAGTGAAGTGTGTGTTTGTGTGTGTGTGTCCGTCTCCCTTGTTTACTTCGATCGATTATTTCAATTAAATTGAGAAAGGAAATTGTGAGTTGTTGTTGTTGTCGTTATTGTTGGTGTTTGTCTTTTTATTGTTATTGTTGTCATTGTTGCTGTTGTTTTTGTGGGCTGATTGTTGTCGATACTGTCTGTTCCTTAGTTTTAATTACATTAGTTTATAGCTGTTAACTATCCAGGCGCTGTAATGACAATTTCCGACAAGGAGGAAACAGAAAACATATCGTTTTGTTGGTGGGGTTGTTCAGATTTCATAAATGTCGGAACACAAGT
>CM060308.1:56348455-56350955 GCA_030674185.1 Monoplex corrugatus
TCCTGTTGTGACCAGGTGCTCTAATCCCAAATTTCTAAGAAAATAGAATGAAAACTCGATCCAGTACACAAAACAAGACGGGCGCAAATTTTCGGCCAACTGATCTTTGTCAAGTGTATAATAAAGACAAGAAATTCAAAACAAACAACAACAAAAAACATGGGGAAAACCCACGAGATTCCCTGATGTTTTGTCCACCAAGAGACAATGACTGATAGGAAATCATAAAGTGTTTGTGAATTATGGTAGCTGGGGAGCAGGAGAGATAAATGCGATGTCTTGGGGGGAGTGAGATGAATTCTATAATATGAAAATGGTCGTGCCATATCATATAATTGTTGTTTTATGCTGAGAAAAGTAGAGGTACGAAATACCGGAAATCAGCATACTTGTATTGGACTTGTTGAGTGTCTTTTCATGAACGAATATACATATACATGTATATTCATATCTATCTATCTATCTATCTATCTATCTATCTATCTATCTATCTATCTATCTATCTATTATTATATATATATATATATATATATATATATATAATATGTGTGTGTGTGTGTGGAGAGAGAGGGTGAGAGAGAGATAAACATATAGATAGATAGATAGATAGATAGACAGACAGACAGACAGACAGATAGATAGATATATGTACACACACACACACACACACACACACACACACACACACACACACATATATATATATATATATATATATATATATATATATATATATATATATATATATATATATATATATATACTGTATATATATTGTGTGTGTGTATTGAGAGATATATATACACGCACATACATTGTGTGTGGTGTGTGTGTGTGTGTGTGTGTGTGTGTGTGTGTGTGAAATATACACGTATTATCGAATAAATGGAAAAATAAAAGAATATCAGAGATACAGCTGACATAAATGGATTGTGCTAGTGCAACGAACCCAGTCTGACTTGGAAGAAAAAAAGACAGAACATCTTAATCCAGCAGCCAAGAGGCTGAGAGAAAAGCCAAAGTACTGGTAGAAAAATCGTAGTTTTTATATAGAATCTAGGTCCCATCCTCCACTCTAGTGTCAATACAACGCTAGAGCATAGGATTTTGCACAAGCTAAGGGAGTCAGCTAGAAAAAAGTTGATGAGAGATTTGGGTAGATTACGTATATTGAACTGTCTGACTGTGATGAATGATTCAAGAAATTCCAATTCCAAGTAACAGGCTCATCAGACTCGAGTTAAATCATTTCTGTATGAAGAAATGTGACTCTATCAGGACTCATGTGAAAGTGTATGAAATAAAAGGGTAATATTGGTTGTGGGGGCCAAGTGTATGAAATAAAAGGGTAATATTGGTTGTGGGGGCCAAGTGTATGAAATAAAAGGGTAATATTGGTTGTGGGGGCCAAGTGTATGAAATAAAAGGGGTAATATTGGTTGTGGGGCCAAGTGTAAAAAATAAAAGGGGTAATATTGGCTATGGGGCCAAGTGTATGAAATAAAAGGGGTAATATTGGTTGTGGGGCCAAGTGTATGAAATAAAAGGGGTAATATTGGTTGTGGGGCCAAGTGTATGAAGTAAAAGGGGGTAATATTGGTTTGTGGGCCAAGTGTATGAAATAAAAGGGGTAATATTGGTTGTGGGGCCAAGTGTATGAAATAAAAGGGGTAATATTGGTTGTGGGGCCAAGTGTATGAAGTAAAAGGGGGTAATATTGGTTGTGTGGGCCAAGTGTATGAAATAAAAGGGGTAATATTGGCTATGGGGCCAAGTGTATGAAATAAAAGGGGTAATATTGGTTGTGGGGCCAAGTGTATGAAATAAAAGGGGTAATATTGGTTGTGTGGGCCAAGTGTATGGGCCAAGTGTATGAAATAAAAGGGGTAATATTGGTTGTGGGGCCAAGTGTATGAAATAAAAGGGGTAATATTGGTTATGGAGGGCAACTCTTGTGATAAATATAGATCATCAGCGTTCAGATATTTGGTTTGCTGTCTGTCTCGCTTAATAAATCGATGAATTAATAAGGTCTGTGTATGGCACTTGGGGTGTGTGTATCTGGTTTTGCATGCGTCTAGAGCAAACAGAAATAGACTGATTAGAAGTTTTGAGTTCAATCACATCCGAAACATAAGGACCAGTCTGCTTTCTCCCTTCATCAGTATTCCTCTTATTTACTCTGGCAGTGTCAGCTGATTGTTTGATCTGCTAAATCCAAAGCAAGTGTGACTGCCCGTGTTCATACAAACAAGAACCAGAATACACGCGCGCGCCACACACACACACACACACACACACACACACACACACACACACACACATACACACACACACACTAACAAACACACACACACTAACAAACACACACACTAAACACACACACACACACACACACACACACACAACACTAACACTAACACACACACACACCACACACACACACACACACACACACACACACACACACACACACACACACACACACACACACATACAC
>CM060308.1:56360955-56403455 GCA_030674185.1 Monoplex corrugatus
CATAACAATGGAACTCACTTGCTTAAAATCCTCTTTTAAGATAGCTCTAAAAACTTAATTCTTCAAACAGTAGTACTGGTACTAGTCGCACTTTGTTCTTCTATCTTCCTTTCGCCCTATCGTCCCATTCGTCCTGTTATACTTGAATGATTGGTTGTGTGAGAAAAGGTTTCATCGATCTGCTTGCAAGACCTGTGTGGATGTACGTGCGTTCATAAGCATGAGTCTTTTTGTCTGTGTGTACGAACATGCCTGCGGAAGTGCTTCTCTCTCTCTCTCTCTCTCTCTCTCTCTCTCTCTCTCTCTCTCTCTCTCTCTCTCTCTCTCTCTGTGCGTGTATGCGTGCGTGCGTGCGTGCGTGCGTGTGTGTGTGTGTGTGTGTGTGTGTGTGTGTGTGTGTGTGTGTGTGTGTGTGTGTGTGTGTCGCGCCTGCCAGCCTGCCTGCCTTTCTGTCTGCATTTATTTGTGCTTGTATTTCTGTTTCTGGGTGTATACGTATGCGTTCATTTGGAAGCATGTTCTTGTATCATTGGCGTACGGTACTGTTTTCTCGTATTGTTCTATATCATGCTTATATCATTGATTTATTATTGACTTATGTTTTTATGCGTATCATCATCATCATCATCATCATCATCATCATCATCATCATCATCGTCGTCGTCGTCGTCGTCGTCATCATCGTCGTCATCATTAATAGTAGTAGTGGTGGTGATGTAGTAGTAATAGTAGTAGTCGTGGATATATATCCAACTTTATATTAAAGATAATTATATAGAAGTAAAGCAAACTAAACTAACCTAAACTAACCTAACCTAATCTAAACTAAACTAACCTAAACTAAACTAAAATAAACTAAACTAAAATAAACTAAAATGAAAATAAACTAAGCTAAACTAAACTGAATTTAGCTTAAACTGAACTAAATTGAACAAATCTAAAGTTAGCAGTAGGAAACTATAGTAAACTAAAGTAAAGTAAACTAAGATGAGTTAAAAATAAAGTAAACAAAGTCAAAGCTGATTTAAACCAAACTAGACACATAAAAAGAAAACAGAAAAAAACTCTAGAAGCAGCACATGACTCAATCATCTATACCATTCTTTTCCTCGCACTTCAGCGCTCAGTCAGGTTGACGCTTCAGACTGCTCGTGCCTGGTTTGACTCCCACTTGACTGAACGCACATTAAAAGTTTGTGAACAAAGAAAGTTCACTTAGACCCCATCTCCCTCTTCCAGCCCTTCCCTCCTCTTCCTTCCCTTTTCTTCCTCGTCCCTTTTCTTCCGCTTCCAGTATGCTTTCAGCATTGTCGGCCTTGGGTTTCAATTTTTTGTTTGTATTAAAATGCAGCCTTGCAAGCAGAAGCTGAAGCTGTGTCCTTGCACTTTTCTTCTCTCTGTCTCTGTCTCTCTCTGTGTCTCTATCTTGTCTGTCTGTCTGTCTGTCTGTCTGTCTCTCTCTCTCTCTCTCTCTCTCTCTCTCTCTCTCTCTCTCCCTCCCTCTCTTTCTGTCTGACTCTCTCTCTCTCTTTGTCTCTGTATCTCTGTCTGTCTGTCTCTCTCTGTCTCTTCTCTCTCTCTCTCTCTCTGTCTGTCTGTCTCTCTGTCTCTCTCTGTCTGTCTCTCTCTCTCTGTCTCTCTGTCTCTCTCTTTCTCTCTCTCTCTCTGTCTCTCTCTGTCTCTCTCTGTGCCATACCCCTTATCTCTCTGATTTTGAATTAATTTTTTTTGTTTTATATGCATACATATTTGAAACCCTCGTCTCCGCACTTGTTTTTGGTGAATAATTGTGTGTGTGTGTGTGCGTGTGTGCGTGCGTTTGTGCGTGTGTGCATGTGTATGTTTGTGTGTGTTCGTTCTTTATTTCTTTTAACGTCTATTCACATATGTGCTTTTAGACGAGAGGGTGTGTGTGTGTGTGTGTGTGTGTGTGCCGTGCGCGCGCGCGCGCGCGCGCGTTTGTCTATCTAGAGATGAGAAAACTTGCCTGTTTCATTTTCTTCCTTTTATATTTGAATCCTGGCTGTGACCTCATTGTTAGGTAGTAGATATGATGTTGTTTTCTTCGTCCGTAGCTCAACGACTTTTCAACCTGTTTCTAAGTGTTTCACTTTTCATTGTGCAGCGGCAGCCACTCTGCAGTTTGACGGTACGCAGTACGTCAAGGTGACGCAACCCGAGGAGTCCATGACGCAGGCGGAAGAGATCTCACTGAGGTTTCGAACCATGCATCCCAACGGCCTGCTGTTCATGACCACCTCTGATGTGACCTCAGACACACTGGAGCTCTACCTGGAAAACGGTGCCCTCAACTTGAGGGTCAGCGTGGAAGGAAGTCGAAAGGTGAGTTGTAGTGAGACTCCTGTAGGAATTTGGAATTGTTCGGAGTTTGGAATTTATTTGAAAAGGGCATTACACTCAGCCAGTTCCATATGCGTTTCCCCAAATCTGGCGTCTGTTGTTTGGTAGACTCAGCTTCTTGAGCCTGCGCAGAACTCTGTGCGTTGGCAAGGCCTTGAAAGAAGAGAGGACAGGACACGAACCTGGTTGACGAAAAGGTCACTTTTTTATGTTGCTTGGTGAGATTGGGATTGAATTCGAGACATCAGGTCGTGATTCCACGGTGCTACCACATGAACCAGCCATCCTCTATATAGTACGCCCAGTGTGGGACACGAACCCACAATCCTGTAATAAAGAGTGCCGTGCTCTATCGACTTGAAGTGACCGTCAGATTTGAATAAAAAAAAAAAATTTCTTTAAAAGAATTCCAGTGAACTAGAAGAGTTGTATATGCGCTTCACCCAAATCCAGCAACGATCATCTAGCAGAGTTCTTGAGCTCTTGCAGAATTCTGTGCTCTGTTGACGTCTTGAAATATATAGAGGAAGAGACTGGATTTACAAGCCGAAACCATCAAAGTAACTGGCTAGTTAGATCGTAGTAAACAGCCCAGTTTTTGTTGTTGGTTTTTATGTTGTGGGCTGGGATCTGGGGCGTGATATCAGGTCTCTGAATCCATGTGGTTTTTTTTTTCAGTCGAGCTATTCAGCCCGTCAAGTCACGAGCGCAAATTACTAGAACCATACAGCTTAAACAAATGGGAATTTTGAGTTGCCCAGAATCCGAGTTTGGACTACTGTCAGACATCTGGAAGAGCGCTAAACCCGATGATGCGCCTGACATAGCACAATGCTAGATTTGCCACCACGAAGGACAACAATGCCTAAATCTACTTGGATTTCGCGCATTTGAAAGGTCACTGTGCCTTACATATATCCAGATGTTAAGCCAGAGCCCAGGTTTTGAACTGGGTGGTCCCTTCTTTTGTACGTCTATGCTGGAGCTGGTTGTGTTGTATTGATGTTTTATCATACATCGACGCGCGGGCGTGTAGTGGGGATCGATAATTCACGATGTTAAAATGTCATATTCGCTCATGCAGCAACACATAGTGCAATACATTCTCGTGTCACAATAATGTTCCAAAATATGCAAATTTATTAGAAATGAAAAAGGAATAAAAGATTCAAAAGAATAAGACGGAAAAACTTTATCTGCAGATTTTATTGTTTTTCAACAAAATTATGGGGTTTCAGCAAAATGATGGGTAAAACAGACTGTGGATTGTAATGTGGTCACTGCAATGTTACAGTTTCTGTCTGTGGTCACACGCTGAAACGATGACGCTGGCACACTGTGTTCATACAAACGCCGTGGTCATCGGTGGCAACTGAAGATTGACATTCTGAGGCCTGTGGCAGGTGGAGTATTATGTGTTGGGAAGCTGGATGTATATATATATATAATATATATTATGATATTATTTTAATATTTATATATATATATATATATATACACATACATGTATATATATATATGTACAGGGGATCCAAGTGTGTGTGTTTGTATGTGAGTATGGTGTGTGTTATACGTGTGGGGGGAGGGGGTTCTAAAAGTGTGTGTATGTGTGTGAGAGAGAGAGGGAGGAGAAAGAGAGAGAGGGAGGGAGAGAGAGGGGAAGAGAGAGAGTATAATAATAATAATACTTACAATATTTATATAGCGCAAAATCTTGATAAAATCAAGTCTAAGCGCTGAAACAGACACACACACACGCACCGCAGCACGCACCATCACGCACAGCACGCACGCACGCACACACACACACACGCACACGGCTATAAATGAGGAGAAAGAATAAAAGCAATGGAAAATTATAGAGAGCATATATACAATTATATATTACAATGTGATTGAGAGTATTGTAATAAGCGTCGGCCTTCTGCCAAAATCCAAACCATTATGTGGACGGAGCGGATGTGTCAAACCAAATCCAGTAACATATACAGTTTTGTACTACTTTTACCGCATTGTGTGGAAATATCAATATATGCATGCGTATACAGTGTGATTATGAAGCGAAAAATCAATCACAAGAATAATAAATCATGTAGTTTCACTACTGAGTACATGATATTTATATTTTAACATATGCACCGTTGCGACGCAAACGCCATTTGTAACATAGTTATCAAGACATCTCACCATCCTGCGCATAAAGTCTGCATCAGTATATTATCATTATATTATTGACAATATGATATGCATCATGCCACAACGTTTCTTATTACTTGCAGCATGGTACACACATCCTGAATAACACATAAGTGGAAGAGTACGTTTTCGTTCACGAGAGTAAGCTAATAAGTAGCTAATGCTGTGTGCTTTTCACACATGTGGCTTTTGCAGCATCTGCACGATGCATATCAGATAGCATCGTTAAGAGTTTAGTATCATTAATAGTTTAGTGTCAATAATTCAAAATAATGTTATTAAACTTATAAAGCCGATTTAAAAGAGAAAATTCGGAGTGACGAACATTTTAGTCCAAAGATGAAATAATTGTATCAACATACAGTTTGACCGTGTAGACATACGTGTTGTATTGCATGGTTCCATAATTTGTTAGAAAGCATCTGCAGGCCTGGTGCCTCTAACTTCAGCCCTTCAGGTTTTTGTGCAAGAGTTATCCCGCCGTTTCTTTTGTTTGTAATAGTATCCATTTGTTATACAATCGTAATTTTCCGAATTTACGTGAATGGTATGCATACAAAAAAGTGCAATTGTGAACATGTCCATTGATTTGTTGACTTGAACATCAACATTCTTTTGTTTTATTACTTGGAAAAAAATAAACTAAAGTTACATGTAGCTATAGGAAACTATAGTCATCTTCATCATCAGGTGCCATGCCACATTTCGTTGGTGATCATGGACTTCCATCTGTTTCTGTCTCTTGTTGCCTCAAGCACCTCTTCCGTCCTCTTTGTCTTCAGCCACTCTGCAAGTCCGTCCAATATCTTCTACCTGGTGCTCTCTTTCCCCATCTTTCCCGTTGTGACCAGGTGCTCTAATCAATTCACCTTTCCTCATGAAATGGCCTATAAATGTTGCCTGTCCTTTCCTAATCTTCCTTATCAGTGATCTTCTTGTGTCTGTCTTCCTACATCAAGACTGTCTCGTTTGTTTTCTTTGCTGTCCATGGAACTCTCAACATTCTTCTTAGAAACCACATCTCGGCTGCCTCAATCGTGTTCTGGCCTTGCTTGTTGACTGTCCACACCTCACAACCTTATATCAATATTGGTTCTATTAACATTCAAGAACTCTCTTCCTTATGTTAATTGATAGGCATTTGTTGGTAAGAATGCTTTTCATCATTTTGAATGCTGAAACTATAGTAAATAAAACTAAAGTAAAGTACGATAAATTAAAAATAAAGTAAACAAAGTGAAACTTCGTTTTATAACTTTTGTTACTTTTATTACTTATTTCATTTATACGTGTTGTACTATTTCGTGCATCAGTGATTTTTTGTTTTGTTTTGTTTTATTCTGGTGTAATTCTATTTTATCTCTCGGAGACTTTGTGTACAAATGTACATGCAATGTATTGGGTACAGTTATCATGTGTTGAGTAGAATTATCATGTACTAGGTATAGTTATCATGTATTGGGTAAGTTATGTATTGGGTATAGGTATCATGCATTGCGTATAGTTGTCATTATTAAGTATAATTATCATATAGTGGGTATAGTTATCATGTATTGGGTATAGTTACCATGCATACCAACTCCATTTGATTGTATTGATGTGTTTCAGAGCTGCTGAGTGGCACGGATAATTCTTTGGCCGTCAAAGCGTTCTTCATCGGCTACCCGTCTGTCAGAGAGCGCCCACCTGGTATGTGAAAACACACACACACACACACACACACACACACACACACACACACACACACACACACACACACACACACACACACACACACACCACACGCACGCACGCACGCACGCACGCACGCACGCACACACACACACACACACACGCACGCACGCACGAACGCAAGCATGCACGCACACATGCATGCATGCACATACGCACGCACGCGTACGCTCACGCGTGTACGCACGCATATCATGCATGCACGTTCACATGAATATCCATATATGCGCGCGTCTGCGCTCAATCGCTCTCCCCTTCTTCACGGCTCTGTTGTGTGTTCGTCGGTTATCGCGTATCTTGCCTGTCATACGGCATGGTAATTTTCTTGCCACGTCGTTGTTTTACAGTAATATCGACCACATTGTGTGTGTGTGTGTGTGTGTGTGCGCGCGCGCGCGCGCATGTGTGTGTGTGTGTGTGCATGTGTGTGTGTGTTTGTGAGTGTCTGGTTGTGTACGTGTGTGTTAGTGTGTATGTATGTATGTATCTATGTGTGTGAACACGACTTTTAGTAAATACTGACACTGACGTCCTGATATCCACTTCTAAATAGTCTTCTATTTCGGTTTTTCCAAATCACCCATTACGTCCAGGGTGCTTAAGGTGCATGCTCAGGCAGAACGTACACGAAAAATAATCTGTTCTTGGCGTGTTATTGTCACATGGTAACTCGAGAACGTGAGCATTATAGGGTAAATGACTGTGTGTAAGGTACCCTATGTGAAACGTTCTGTCTTCGAGAAACACGGTGTCTTGTTCTTTTTGTCTGTTATTTTATTTTGTTATTAGTAGTAGTATTTTCTCTTTTGTTTTGTTTTGTTTGGTTAAGGTTTAGTTTGTTTGTTTGGTTTGGTGTTCCGATAATTCTCGGATGCGTATACGCACATCGTTTTGCCCACGCTGTGCAGGCGTTATGTCACTACAGAATCTGCGTATTTTGTCTTCGGTGGACTTGCATGTTTGCTGTTTTCAAGTTTCCATAAGCCAGACACTGACATGACTCACAGACCTTTGCAGTTTTGATATTCTGCATGCGTATATATTGTATATATGACGGGATTTGGGCACAAGTAACTCTTCACACATGTTGACCTGTGAGATCAAGAAAATGTCTATCCTTTACCCACCAGGCACAGGTGTCTAGGCGGAACTCAGGACCTCACGATTAAAAATCTTGACGGTAACCCACTTGACTGCCGTGCACGTATCGCTTGTTATTTGCTTGGGTGGTTGGTTTGCAGTTGAATGTTGTCTTTGTTTATTTTCTTCAGTATCTCCTCTGTTCCACATCATCATCATCATCAAATGCCTTGCCACATGGCGATGGCGATCATGGCCCTCGATATGCATCTGTCCCTTGTTGCCGCAAGCACATCTTCGACCCTCTCTGTCCTCAGCCATTCTCTGTTCCCCGTTAGTTTTAATTAAGGGGTATGTTTCATATCGACAGGGGGTACTTTGTAAATGCTTCTTCGTATATTTATGTAATTTACGAGGGATAATACCCTTTATTCAGTTTGTCTAGTGATCAGTGAGGCCGTTTGGGGCATGACACAAGACCTGGCAGCAAGCTGTCGCCACATCTGACAGTTTTGTAGTCTGACTTCATTTTGTGTCTGGCGCAAGACCAGCCCAGTCCATTCGTTTGGCGTTTGTGCCCACTTTTTAACGTCTGCTTCTTTGCTTGGTCGGCACTATTTCTTTGGTTCATCTCTCTTTGTAAGTTTGGGATTTTGTGACCTTTTTGTTACTTCATTTCTTTGTATTCTGTCTCTTTTAATAAGACCTGACTCAGGTTGCCTTAAATGTTTCCCTTACATGCGCACACAGTCTAACAGTAAAAGCAGGACAACAAACACTGAATATTAACGGAGCAAAGGTTTTGAACCAAACCTGCATAGTTACATGGTTTGTGCTGTGTGCAAAAAAAATTGGGGGAGGAACGAATTTGAAGTGGGAACAACTCTGGCATATTACGTCGCATGGTGTTATCGATTTGGTTGGAGGGTATGTTGGGAGAGGGCATCTCTTCATTGTGCTTCGGTCCGTTACCAAAGGGTCTGCTTCTTGTTGGTATTGGATTTTTGTTGTGTGTTTTTTTTGTTTGTTTGTTTGGTTGGTTTGGTTTGGTTTGGGTTTTTTGTTTGTTTGCTTGTTTGTTTTCCTTGATGCACTATACACAAACTACGATTTGTTGTTTTTGCTTTTGCTTTTTGTTTGTTTTTCCCTTATACACTCTACACAAACTACTATCCGTTCGCCAATTTATTAAATGGGCGTTTTGTTGTTATCATTAGTGATTCACAGTTATGACTGTATTATTCCAAATATGCATTGTTTAAGAATAATGTTATTTTGCTTGTATGTATGTTCTGACATTCTCCTACAAAATTTCGATTCGTCAACAGTGGTAGGAGAACTGATTCTTGGAGTAGGTGTTTGTGAAGGAACGGCTCAATCAGTTTATTGAATTGAAAACCTGTTTGCATCACAGAGTTTTCTTGACTGCAGATACGAAAAAAATTGACAGCAGCAAATCAACCAGTTGGAACCGTTCTGTCGTATTACATCATATGGTATTATCGATTAGAGAAGAGTGGCGGGGTTACAGGGCTTCCTTCAGTGTCCATCGGTCCGTTACCAAAGTGGCTGCTTGGTATGCCCATCACACATCGTTACCTTCGCTGTCTGATTGCTCAGCCAGCCGTGGCATTGTCTTCTTCCCTTTCGCTATAACTCGCTACTTGCAGCACTGAAAAGAAAATTATACCTCGTTATCGATCTTTCCGCCCTGTTTGTTTGGTTTTTTGGTCTGCCTGTCGGTGGGTCTGTCTGCAACGTCCAGTCTGCCTGTTGGTCTTCTGGCCTGCAGCCTACCATTTTCTTTCCGATTGTGTGCTAGATATGTGCTTCCCGGTCGATTCCGAAGTTTTTCTTGATGTTTAAAGCAAACGCAGAGAAAAATAAGATGGTCACACCATTTTGATAATCTCTTTTTGTTAAAAGAAATTATAGAAAATCGAGGTTTGTTTGGTTTTTGTTGTTGTTGTTAAATTGTTTTTTTGTTTTGTTTTGTAATCCAAGGTCACTGTGAAATTGATGAAAAACCAATTGAAATAAAATTTGCTATAAAACGAGTCAGTACATTGTCCCAGCGGTGTAAACAGATTCTGAATATTGTCATAAGTTCCTAAAACAGCAGTGTTTGTTCAAACACCTCCTCAAAAAAGGTGTTGATTATAGGCACTTTTGGGGTCCATATGACCCAAATCTTGGCACAATAATTTCCAAACTCATGCATTCGTGATTCCACAACGGTCTACACCGAACCGAATGTATATCCACAAAGGAACAGCTGAGAAAGTTTTGCTTACACATTTTTGTCACACACACACGCACGCGCACCACACACACACACAACACACAACACACACATACACACACACACACACACCACTCACACACCATTCACACACACACACACACACACACACACACACACACAACATTACACACACACACACACACACACACACACACACACACACACACACACACACCCCACACACACACACACACACACACACACACACACGCTGGTATGAAACAATCTTCACTCACTATTTTTACAGAAAGGGGAGTGACATTGTTAAAGACTGTGCAGGGACTATCTTCATTGTATATGGGCCCGTTATTTAATTGCTGATATGTTCATGATCATCATCATCGTTGTCGTCGTCGTCTCATTATCATCATCATCGGCGTCATCATCATCATCATCAACATCGTAACTATACATATACATGGGCCCGTTACTGAGTTGCTGGTGTGATCATCATCATCATCATCATCATCATCATCATCATCATCATCTCGTCGTCGTCATCGACGTTGTCGTAAACTGTATACGGGCTCGTTATCAAATTGATGGTGTGCTCATCATCATCATCATCATCATCATCATCATCATCATCATCATCATCCGTCGTCGTCGTCGCGTCGTCGTCGTGTAAACAATCTATGGACCCGTTTTGAGTTGCTGGTGTGTTCTTCATCATCATCATCGTCGTCGTTGTCGTTAAGTATCTATGGACCCGTTATCAAATTGCTGGTATATTCATCATCATCATCATCATCGTCATCGTTAATTGTATATGGACCCGCTATTAAATTGCCGGTGTAATCATCATCATCATCATCATCATCACACACCACCACCACCATCACCATCATCATCATCATCAACATCATCATCATCACCATCACCATCATCAGTCGTAAACTATTTATTGTCAGGTGAACATTTAAGATGTACTGATTAGGTATAGTATGCCGATCATACTGACACATATCTCTGTCCAGACAAGCGTGACATTGTTTTTCTTCCCTTTTGTTGTTGTAATTCGCTACTGGCAGCGGTAAAATGAAAACTACACCTTGTAATCGACCTTTCTGCCTTGTTTGGTTGTAGTATCCATATCAGTCTGCAGGGGCTGTTGTTCTCCTCGTCTACAGTCTGTTGCTTTTTATCTGATTGTATGCAAGATCTGTGTTTCTAGATCGCCCACTTGTTTCTTGGCATGTTTGTTTGTTTTGTGAAGTCTGAGCCAGACATTAAGCAGAGACAGTAGGTTGGATCAAGATTCTAAAGCATAGGGTTGCTGAAAATATTGCTAATAAGAGAAAGATACAGGGATACAAAGAAAGAAAGAAAGAAAGACAGACAGAAAGAAAGAATGAAAGGAAAGAAAGTAGCAATATCAGACGATAACTTTCAGTCTTAAGAGACAATTTGAACAGAGCAATGGTTGATACTTCAGAAGCGACATCTTAGAGTGACTCGTGCTCAGTTTCAAACGAAAAACAAAAAGACAACAAAACTTAATAGGAGATGATGTCTAGACAGCTGCAAGAGTTCTTTATGAACTTCAAAGCCGACATAATGATACACAATACAATACAATACAATACAATACAATACAATACAATACAATATAATACAATATTTTATTTATATAGCGCAAAATCTTGATAAAATCAAATCTAAGCGCTAAAACAGACACGCACGCACACACACGCACTCACGCACGCACGCACGCACGCACGCACACACACACACACACACACACACACACACACACACACACACACACACACCACGCACGCACGCACGCACGCACGCACACGGCTATAAATGAGGAGAAAGAATAAAAAGCAATGGAAAATTATAGAGAGCATAATATACACAAAGAGTGCTTCAAATAAATGCGGCTTATATTGAAAACCATATAAAAAAAAACTTAAATGCCTGCGTACAGACACGAATGTCTGTGTGTCTGTAAATGCAGTTGTATGTGCAGTACGTGTCATTGTGAGAGTGCGTGCGCACGTGTGTATGCGCATGTGAGTCTACCCACCTGAAGTGCAGTGATTTTTTGTTTGTTTTGGTCTTGTGATTCTTCAGTCGTGTACAATTACTTCCATAAGTTTGGCAAATACTGAATGTCTTGTTCTTTTGTTGGTTTTGTTGATTTTGTTATCACCAGAGACAAGAACACTTTGCTCAGCTTGATTTTGTGATTTTTTCATCTGCATAAACGTAACCTACATTCTGCACGATTCTTTTCGTTTAGTCTCCTTTTTTTCATGAGGGGAGATTTCATATTACCCTTGAAGGACGTATGTATGTGTCTTGTGTTTGTCTTTCTATAATCAAAAAGCGTTTGGAAGATCTCTGTTGTTTTGGGGTGGATCTTTGCCAAATTGTGATCAAAGGGACTGACTACTGAGGAATTGCGATTACATATGTTTGGGGAACAGGGGGGGGGGGGGGGAGTGTTCAAAGGTCAGGGTCACAAGGATCAAACACGTGCCTAAAAATACTTTTTTTTACGAAGTTGTCATTTCACTGTTCTGTGCATGTCAAATTTTATTTCAGCTGAATCTTTCTTAAGGTCACAGTCACCTTGAGAAGTACAAAATCTGGATTTCTATTGTAGTTTTGATATAGAAAGAATGGCGTGTTGACCTAGCCAGTACTTTAAGTGCAGGGATGGGGGGTGGGGGGTACTTTACCTCTTTTTTTTCTAGTGTGGGTTTTGATGTGTTTGTTGGTTGGTCTGGTTGTGTTCTGTTTGTTTGTTTGTTTGCTCTTTTCAGTGTCTCCTCCTTTGATTTCTGACCCAAACAGCGTGATTCATTATCTGAGGGAAGCTGGCTCTTGTGGGGTGAAGAGGATCAAAGTCAAGTAGGGTTCAAGTGTTTTGTGTAAACCCCATGACAAAAAACAACTATTGCGTTTGTATTCTGGACTTCACGTCGTGTCACAGCTAAATTGAGGAGGGTGTTGTCCGCAAAAAATCAACATTTCAATCTCGCTCGATCAAACGTGCTCAACCCCCACCCCTTCTCTCTCTCTTTCTCTCCCTTTCTGTCTCTGTTGTTCTGTCTCTCTCTCTCTCTGTCTGTCTGTCTGTCTGTCTGTCTCTCTCACGTTCTCCCCCATCTGTGACTGTCCCTGTCTCTGTCTTTTTGTCTGTCCGCCCGTCTGTATGTCTGTCTCTGTCACTCACATACACTCACTTACACACACACACACAAAACACACACACCACACACCACACACACACACACACACACACCACACACACACTCTCTCTCTCTCTCTCTCTCCCTCCCTCCCTCTCTCTCTCTCTCTGTCTCTGTCTGTCTGTCTGTCTGTCTCTCTCTTTCTCTATCTGTCTCTCTCTCTCTTTTTCTCTGTCTGTCTGTCTTCTCTTTCTCTCTGTCTGGTGTTTATTGCACTCAGTGTCTCATTCCAGTGGCAGCTCATGAGTTTTGTTTTGTTTCGTTTTGTTTTGTTTGAACTAAATCAATTGTTGCTGGCTTTGTGGTTAAAAGGCAGGGCCGTGTCATGTCAATCTAGCTGTCAGTAGAGCTGTGTTGCTTTTAAATCATTTCAGCGTCGACTTGAGTTTTTGACCCGCCCAGAATTGATTCCGCAGAATCAGCTTTCTCTGTCTGTTCGTTTTAATTTACTGTCGTGATATTCGCTGTCTTCCCTCCCACAGCCGTGCTGTCAATGTACTGATGTTATTGTTTGTGTGTGTGTGTTTTTTTTCTACCACTAATGAGATATCAGTTTACTTGTATGATATCTAGTTTATTCTATGGCGCAGCTGTAGAAGAAGTAGGCGTCCTGAGGTCACGGGGAATCATTGCTGTTGGATAACGTGTATCATGACTCTGAAATGGTGTCATGGTAGCTGAACAGTCTCCCGTTGGAGATGCAGTGTCTTTGGTAGTGATCATGGATAAAATGTTTGGTTTGCTGATCTTTCTGCACTTTTTTCTTCTGTCCCTTCAAAAAATTTCTGAGTTCGCTGAACACCATCTGCCTCCATGAGCTGTTGTCTTGTATAAAGGCTTCTCAGGTATTTGGTGTTACTACCTAACACCTGCAGGCCCCTCTTGCAGATGTCAGTGAACCACAGCTATGAGCGACCGGTTGACATTTTCCCTGATGCCAGCTGGTCGTAGAAGACGAGTTTGGGAATTCTGCCATCCTTAATCACACATGGGATTTCAAAAAATATACCTGAATACAAATGTCAACATAACTAATGACACTAAAACAGAGAAAAAATAAATGTACACATACATTGATGTCTCAGCCGGCAAAGGAAACAGAACATTATCATTTCACTAAAGTGATATCTCAGCTTGTGCATCGACTAGACAAACGTTGGGAAAGTGGCCACTATACTCGCCAAACTGACAAAGACAGGATGGTCACACATGGTCGATTCAGCGCAGACGTCTCGTGTTTTAGAAATGTGGCTGTATGTCCGCAAGCGCTTTTCAATTGCAAACCTTGTCCTTCCATAAAAAATTGAAAATTGATATGGTACAGACCTGAAGCCGCCTGATTTGGTGATTTCGGAGTGTCCTTGTCTCAATGCATACATGTACAATAGGGTGTTGAAGACTCAACCTTAGTACACTTGCACTTTGGTGTGTTCTGTCACTTTTTGACCATCCCGTCTTTGTCATCCTGGCGAGTGTAATGGACACTTTTCCGACGTTTGTGTAGTTGTTGCACAAGTTGAGATATGAGTTAAGTGATATGATAGCGGTTCTGTTTTCTTTCCCATCTGAGATTCGTGGTATATGATTTGACTTTTTTGTCGCACAGTTCAGGTGACACTGTATTTATTGACTTGGTGTTTTTCCTCTGCACTAAGATATCAATGTATGTATATGATACTTGTTTTTTGTCTTACAATTTCAGATGACGTTGTATTGATTGACTTGGTGGTTTTCCTCTGCACTGAGATATTAGTGTATGTATATGATACTGACATTTTGTCGTACAGTTCAGATGAAATTGGTTTGATTAACGTGGTGTTTTTCCTCAGTAGCTGAGGTAGCAATGTTTGTCATCATCATTATCGTGTGCCCTGCTGCATGGCTTTGGCGATCATGACCCTCCATATGCATCTTCCACCCTTTCTGTCGTCAGCCACTCTGCAAGACCGTCCAATGTATTCTCTCTGAGTCTATCTGGTGCTCTCTTTCCCTCCAGCTTTTCTGTTGTGACCAGGTGGTCAAATTCCCCTTTCCTCACAAAGTGGCCTATAAATGTTGCTTGTATTTTCTTAATTTTCCTTCTTGTGTCCGCCTCCATCAAGACTATCTCGTTTGTTTTCTTTGCTGTCCATGGAACCCAGGGTATGTATATGATATTTACTTTTTGTCGTACAGTTCAGATGACAGTGTATTGATTGATTTGGTGGGGTTTTTTTTCTGCAGCTGAGATATCACGACGAGCAGCCAAGTTCGACTTCCGACACGTGGACATAGGGGAAGTGCCACAGGATGACAAAGAGCCCAACCAGTACAAAGGCTTCATCGGCTCCATGCAGCAGTTTCTCTTCAATGACCATCTCTTCTTCGAGATGGCCAGAACAGGGCAGGTGGAGAACATTCAGCTGACAGCCAGACTCAGCTCGGAAGGCTACGTGGTGGCTGACCCTGTCACCTTCAAGTCCATGGACGCCTTTGCCGTTCTCCCGCGTCTTCAGGCTCACGACACCTTCTCCCTCTCCTTCCAGCTAAAAACCACCGAGACGGACGGCTTGCTGCTGTACAACGCTGGCAAAGGACAGGACTTTCTGGCCATGGAACTTACCGGAGGCTTCCTCTACTACGTCTACAACATGGGCGGAGGACACAGCGCATCCGGGCCAACGTCAATGAAAAACTGAATGACAACCGCTGGCACGAGATCCGGCTCTTACGCACGGAGACGTACAAGCAGTTGATACGGGTAGATGACAACACACCCACTGTGGATGACTTGTCCGGGGCGGCAGCTATATATTTCGACCTTCAGGACCACCTGTACCTGGGTGGGGTGAAGAAGACTATGTACCACACCTTGCCCAAGAAGATCGAGGCGCGGCACGGCTACATGGGCTGTATCGGGTCTTTGGACCTCAGCAACTACCAGCCCAACGTTCTGCGTGATGCCAGCCCCGTGCATGAAGCTGTTGGAGACGGCTGTCAGGGTACTGTGTTGTGTCATGTTGTGTTGTGTTTTGTCGTGTTGTGTTGTGTTGTGTCATATTGTGTTGTATCGTGGTGTGGTGTGTTTTGTCGTGTTGTGTTGTGTTATATTGTGTTGTGTCGTGTCATATCGTGTCGTGTCGTGGTGTGTTGTACCATATTGTGTTGTGTCGTGTTGTATTGTGTCTTGTCGTGTCGTGTTGCGTTGCGTTGCATTCTGTTGTGATGTGTTGCGTTGCGTTGCATTACGTCGTGTTGCGTTGCGTTACGTTGTGGTGTGGTGTGCTCTGCTGTGCTGTGTTGTGTTGTGTTTTATTTGTATCGTATTGATATCTTTTCAGTGGATTTTTCCGTGTTAAATTCGGACTGTTCCATTCCAAGGCCCCAAGTAGAGTGAGTTGCCCTTGGACCGCGCTGTATTCCGTGTTGTTTATTGTATGGGTTGGTTTTTGCTGTATTTTGTTTTTGTAATCTATTAGAGCGAATTTTAGAATATAATTTTGCTAGAACAGTTTCTTTGATGTCTGTTTTCTTATTTGTGTTTTCACTTTTTCTTTTCCTTTTTTTTTGTATTTTTAGCATGCCTGCTTTTGCCCAGAAGCTAAGATTTTATTGCAGTAAATCTATAGGACTGGAAGATTTCTTACAGTTTTTAAAACGTGCTTTTTGATGTTTATTTCTTTCTTTTCTTAGGAATTGTATGCGATGCATGGCACCCCGTTCTGTCACTCAGCGGAAATACTGGCATGCCAGATGCCTTCTCAAAGTTCGTTTGGGGTGGGAGAAGTGGATGATAAGGTGTTTTCCAAGTAAATTTCGGGCTGCTACCCAGTCGCCGTGGTGTAGTGGTTAACGCAAATGGACTATCGACTGGAAGGTTGTGAGTTCGAATCTCCATCAGTCCCTTCAAAAACTATATCATTGTGGGATTTTTCGGCTCTAACCGGCTCCTACCCAGAGATGGGCGTGTTATGGGTTCATTGGGAAGACTGGGACCACACAGTCGAGTATCATCCACTTCACGAATGCCTCATTGATGATGTTGCTCAAATTTTTTGACCAGCACAGCAGGTGTCTGTATTTATCGGGTATAATATGATAGTACGTGTAGAGTACAACCCTGTCATGCAGTCTCAATCCTTGATGGAATTCCACAGCATCATGATTGTCATCCTCATCGATATCATCATCATAGCATTGTAAAAATAATAACTGTGCCAGCTTCTGTGACCATTAAAATGGCGTAGAAAATGGGACGAAAAAAAGGTGAGCACAAAGGTAACCTACCTGTGTGATATGATCCTTAAAAATATATATAACAAATTTCGGGCTGCTGCCTGGTAGTGCGGGAATCGAATCCGGCTCTTCCCAAGGCGGTCTATCTAACTACCACAGATAGTGTTTTTATAGCTAATAATTCATCATGTACATTTTTATGTATCAAGCCCTCAAGGGCCATTTGGTGAACGTCAAACCCAATGCAAGTGAAAACAAACAAAAAAAGAACTGTGTGTCAGCATTGAGTAAGAGCGTGTCATCACATCCCGAACACTTACAACCACCCTGATCTGAAAGAGAAATTGACCATAGATAGCATCCTTCCTTCCTTCCTGTATTTTATCAGATGAAGAAATGCCTCTGGCGCCGCAGTTTTATGTGGCTGCTGCGAATTGTTTGAAGAAAAAAGTAATGCAAAAACAGAAAAAAGTATAAATATAAAAAGGTGTAATTTCAAAAGACAAATAAAATGCATATTACGTATCTTTATTTTTCATATTGTTTGTTTTGTCTTTTTTCTGTGTGTGTAATTAACAAAATGACTGGATTGTTCTCGAAAGGTCGGTCCGGATGGCCAATTAACTTAATGAATGTTGATAATTATACCAGGCATGAATTAGCAGAGCAATTTGTTGTGCAATTCATCCCAATTTGGCAGTTCATTAACACATTTTACACTGAATCAGACACAAAATATGCCCTTCTGAAGTCACACACAAAAGTCAAAGTAATATAGACCTATTACCGCTATAGCGGGTTGGGATGCTAGTTTGGAGTTTGTGGTTATCGCAGAAGGGATTCGTGGCACTCAGACATTTCCATATGAGCTCCACCTGAATCTACCAGCGATTATCTGGCAGACTCCTCAAGCCTTCGCAAAACCTTGTGTTCTGGCAAATTCTTGAAATTATTAGAAGGGGAGAGAGATTATAAAATACTAAGTTTAAACTTCCAGCCTCTACACCGCCGGCTGGGATACCAGATCCAGATTTAATTGTTAAAATCCTACCTTCGAGGCAAAAACTGGCATGTTGAAAATATGTTTGTCGAAAAAATAAATGGACAAAAGGAAATATTGGGGATGAACCACTAGGAAAAGAGAGAATGAGAGAAAAAAAATTAACACACGAAAACGTGTGTGTTGTGTGTGTGTGTGTGTGTGTGTGTGTGTGTGTGTGTGTGTGTGTGTGTGTGTGTGTGTGTTGTGGTTATGTGCATGTCTTGTATGTGTGCGTTTTGCAGGACCAACGTCTCAATGCCAAAACGACTCCTGTGCTAACGGAGGTCGCTGTGTTCAGCAGTGGACTACTATCACCTGTGACTGTGACATGACCTCCTACACCGGACCTACCTGTACGAAAGGTCAGTGTGTCCATACCTTTATATAGATGTACTGACTTGTGTTATTGCGCGTATATGTGTATATACACATATATGTGTATATATATATATTCATGTGTGTGCGTGTGTGTGTGTGTGTGTGTGTGTGTATTTATACACATATGTATGTCTCACCTCACCTCACCTCTCTCCCTCGCCGGGATGGGCGGTAAGAGCCACGCTTGACGTCACAAATCTTCTCCAAGTCACACGATTGAGACATCTGTGGGCGATCCGCAGACCAAGACTTCAGCGATGTTGTTGAAATAGGTGTCCGGTCGTCCCTTTCTTGTCCTTGCCTCAGCTTTCCCCTGCAGGACCGTTGATATCAAATATGTTTTTGGTGTTTCTGATCACATGGCCTACATATGTCAGCTGAAAGCTGAAATATATGTATATATATATAGTGGGTAATTGCATGTGTATTTGTGCGTCAGTAGGTGTGCAGATGTCTTCTTACGCGCTAAGTACGCGTGCAGCTGTTTTTATAATGTATCATAATCTGTTGTTGGAGTGTTTAAATTGTTTCGTTGTTGGTGTTGTTGCTGCTGCTGCTGAAAAAATTTCAAGCAGTTATGTATTTCTTCTTCAGTCATTTTTGGGAATTTCTTTTATTAAATTGTTTTTGTTTTTAAATGTTACACATTTGGCCTTTTCATTCGAAGTTGAGAGTTTGTTCAAGAGGGATTTATTGCACTCGGATAATTCCATATGCGTAACAACCAAATCTGCCAGCAGTTATCTGGCAGATTCCCCGAGTATTCGCAAAACCCTGTGCGCTGTAAATCATAATGAAACCGTTTATTTCATTTTAACTTATTTTCAAATGTCACCAGATAAGGTTAATCTGACAGTGAAAAAAGTACTAGTCATAACGATCGCACATTGGATAGTTTCTAAAGCTTGAAAAAGTGATTTCATAGTGAAAATAATAACTATGTGCTCGGTTAGCGCCTTCATGCATACATCTCTTGTTTCAGAGAGTACAGGGTACAAGTTCGGGCCGGGTGCAGGTCTGCTGACGTTCAATTACCCGTCCTCGAGCCGTCCGTCCACCACCCGGGAAAACCTGGCTCTGGGCTTCAGGACATCACAGGACTCGGCAGTGCTCGTTCGTATCGATAGCTCCACCTATGACGACTTCATCGAGATGGAAGTGGTAATCAGCGTAAAGCTATGTAGTAATAAAGTCAACAGAAAATTCATCAATAATTTCACCACTTTCGCCACATTTCAAACCCTCATGATAATAGAGTCTTAATTCACTTTCGGTAACATTGCGTGCTTTTTGTATGCATACTTTTTGTAACCTATTTTGTCCTTGGTCGGAGACTGTTGCTAAAATTTTACGTTTTGGTTTTCTGTTATGTGATGTATGGCGTAAAGCTAGCAATGGCAAAAAAGTGTTTTGCAGTCATTGGATGCTATTGATCAAGCAATCAAGTCGGAAAAGTCGCTGCCCTCAGCAGATTCGACCATCATCCTGGTAGGCGTAATTATTCAGAGTTAGAAACTCACGTAATTTGCGATTACTAGTTGATAACGTAAGGATCGTGGGTTCCACTCTCAGGCGGGTCACAGGTTTTGGTTGGTTGGTTTGTTGTTGTTGTTACTATTGTTGTTGATGATGTTGTTGCTGTTGTTGTTGTTGTTGTTGATGATGATGATGATGATGATTTCTGCAGGCTGGCTTGCTCTGTTGATAGAGCCGGAGGCTTAAGATACGATGTCTCGAGTTCAGTCCCAGCCAGTAACTTAAGAATTGATTTCTCTGTTAACGGTGTGGAATCTATTCCTTTGAGGCAGCATAGAGTTTGGGTCAGGAACAACAAAAATGTTAATGGCCCCTTTGCGGCCCATCATAATTTTACAATCATTCTGGTGGTGTCAGCATAAAATAATGTTCCTTAGTTCCCTTCTGTCCCGCCCACCCCATTTCAAGATCTTTGTAGCGCATAGGGTTTAACGCAAGCTCCAGGAGTCTGCCAGATCATCGCTGTCAGATTTGGATGGAGCGCCTATGGAAATGTCTGAGTACATTAAAAACTTAACTGCCAATTTCTGAATTTTGAATACTTGACATCCTATCAGAAGGACTGTCTTCTTTGCAGAAAACGTTACGTCATTGTAACCTTGTGTGTTCACGGTTTGCTGCAACTGGCACAGTGCTGAGCGTGCTTTTATCACTGTAATGGGTGAATAGTATAGTCACACCACGTCGTAACATCAAACGCTCGGAACCTGTAGTATTCAGAATATAAACCATCCAGTCACCATCACCTTGTTGGAACCAGGTCTGGAATGTGGCGCTGTATATGTTTTGAACAGTCAATCAACACAGTATGTAAGCTAGCTCGAATAGAAAAATAAAATCTCATACGTACTTCTTTCGTTTGCAGACCTACTCTCTAATAGCATATAAAGACATGTTTTTTGTGAGAACAAAAAGTAGTCTGGTTGAGTTAGTTGACACAGACCTGCGGACCCAAAATCTGATATTTGGAGTTCCATTACCTAGACTGTAATATAAAAGTTGCCCTGTAATGTTTCCGTCATGTGGTGGTCTTCGCTTACGTGTGAATATAGAATCGGTTTCATCCTCTCTTATTCCGCAATCCTATTTCAAAAGTTTGCTTGTAAATAGGATTTGGCTCGGGATCAAGTGGTTCACTGCTGGTATTTTTGGATGATGCGCATATTAAAGTATCTTGAGAGTTGCGAATCTACGTTGACATTTTCAGAATTCCAGTCTCTTCAAGTTTCGGACAGTTTTCGCGCCGAGTGTGGAATTGAAATGCATGCAGTGATTGATGATGCCTCTTGAGACATCGAACGACTGACAGTGAAGTCAGATAACTTTGATAGAAATATACAGTGGGACCGAAACATTGACAGCGAAGTCACACAACTTTGACAGATGTATGCAGTGGGTATACTGCTCACGTAACTCTGTCCCCTAGGACACGTTTCTCTCTCCTTCTCTTGTTTGTCTGTCTGTCTTTGTCTGTCTGTTCTGTCTATCTCTCTCTCTCTCTCTCTCTCTCTCGCTCTCTCTCGCCTCTCTCTCTCTCTCTCTCTCTCTCTCGCTACTCTCTCTCTCTCTCTCTCTCTCTCTCCACACACATACACACACACTCACTCTCTCTCTCTCTCTCTCTCTCTCTCTCTCCTCCCCCCCCCCCCCCCACTGTCTCACAACTGCTCTCTGTCTTGTCTCTCTCTCTCTCTCTGTGTCTCGGTCTCTCTGCCTCGGTCTGTCTATCTGTCTGTCTCTCTTTTCTTTCTCTCTCTCTCTCTCTCTCTCTCTCTCTCTCTCTCTCTCTCTCTCTCTCTCTCTCTCTCTCTCTCTCTCTCTCTCTTGTTTTTCGCCTGTTAGCCTTTGCAATGAAAGTATACTTTTTGAGAATGCACGCACTACATTATCAAACATCAGCAAGAAAACTCACTAATAGAATATTCTGCCTGGGAAAACGATGTATTTTAAATTAAAATGATTCATATGACACTGTATATTTACATAACATTATATACTTATGTCAGAGCATTAAAGTGGGCTAATTTAAAAGATGTAGACTTTCGGCTTAAAGTGTTATACATATTTCCGCATTAATCCTCTCCTGAAACACTGACGCGAGTCCTTCATCAGAAAAGTGTGTGTGTGTGTGTGTGTGTGTGTGTGTGTGCTCGTCGTTTGTGTGTGTGTGTGTGTGCACGTGTGCTCTCGTGTGTGTGTGTATGTGAGAGAGAGTGTGTTCTTTGTGTGTGTTTGTGCTAGAGCGTGCGCTCATGTGTATGTGTGTGTCTGTGTGTGTGTGAATGAGTGTGTGCGCGTGCCTACATGTGTGTGTGTACGTGTGTATGCGTTTGTATGTGTGTCAGAAAGAGTGTGTGTGTGTGTGTGCGCGCGCGAGCGCGTTTTTAGGTTATGTGCCCGTCTGTGAGTGTGTGGATGTTTGTGTGTGTGTGTGTGTTTATGCGGGCTTGTTTGTTTCTGTATGTGCGTGTCTGCATGAATGCGTTTGTGAGCGTGTGCGCACGCACGTGATGGGGAGAATTGTGTACCCAAATGATAGAGCTGTAAGGTTCCAATAAGCTTAAGAACAATTTTCTTGCCCTTTAACATTTGCTGTGTCCATATTTACCGTTCTGCAGTGTTTGTCTTTTCCGATTTGTATTTAACCAGAGCACCTTTTCCATCTTTGACATTTTCTATGGTAGCTTCTTAGATAGGCTTTCTTACAGGACCTTGAATATTTTCTTTATCGCTGTAGGGTGGACAGGTGAAATGGCAAAGAGATAATAGGTGGTAGGATAATGTGGGTGTAAGGATGTTCGTAAGTGTAAGAAGAAATCGGATTTGTTTGTTTGCTTTTTCTTAGGTATGTGTCTTGTCTGTATATTAACTCACTGACTCCCGCACCCTATCCACCAACTGCAAAAACTTAACCCTTTGACTCCCGCACCCTATCCACCAATTGCAAAAACTTAACCCTTTGACTCCCTCACCTATCCACCAACCGCAAAAACTTAACCCTATGACTCCCGCACCCTATCCACCAACTGCAAAAACTTAACCCTTTGACTCCCTCACCCTATCCTTCCAACTTCCTGCTGGAAGCTGGTGGAAAGGATATGGAAATCAAAGGGTTAAGTTTTTGCTTTGCTAGCATGGTTGGTAGTGCAGGATGCTAGTGGACAGGGTCACCTGTCACCTGTCACCTGTCGGCGTCACCGGGAACAGTGTTGGCCGCTGCACATGATGTCCTCACAAGTTGCCTCCAGCACTCTCGATCTTGGCTAAGTCTGACCACCTCCTGGAGTTTCCTGCCACTGATGTTTGTGATGTTTCTAGCAAGTGATGCAGGTGGCCGTCCTCTGTTTCTCTTTCCTTCCACTTTACCTTGGAGGACAGTGGACATCAAGTCTGTTCTCTCATTACGGATTGCGTGTCCAACATATTTCAGTCTCCTCCGTTGTATGAGTACTAGGAGCTTGCGTGTAGTACCCAACTCATTCAGTATGCTTTCATTTGAGCGCCTATCCGTCCATTTGACCCTCAGCAGTCTTCGGTAAAACCACAGCTCTGCTGCTTCCACTCGTCTTTCATCCTCTTTCTTCATTGTCCATGCCTCGCAGCCGTATAACATCACTGGCCAGACAAGACATTTTAAGAGTTTTATCTTAAGGTCTGCTGTTATGCTGTGGTCTTTCCAAATATTGTTCAATTGAACCATACTGTTCTTGGCCATTCCAATTCTCATCTTTATGTCTTTTGAGCATGTTCCATCGTGTGTCTTGACTGAACCTAAATATTTAAAGTCCTTGACATTTTCTAGAGGGACTTGGTTTAGCATGATCTGGTCCTGTCTAGTGTTATATTTGCCTGCAACATGCATAACCTTTGTCTTCTTTGAATTTAAGTCCAGCCCAGCTGCCTTTCCAACCCGGTCTACCCTGCTTAGGATCCTCCTAGAGCCTGTAATGTTGTCTGCCAGTAATCCTGTGTCATCTGCGTAGCGTAAATTTGACAGGTTTCTACCACCAATATTTACTCCCATGTCTTCTATGTCTGCTTCTCTCATGATATGTTCAGTGTATATGCTGAAGAGATGTGGAGACAGGATGCATCCTTGCCTTACCCCTTTAGTGATGTTAAAAAATTTGCAGTTTTGATTATTCCATCTGATTGTTGCTTTTTGATCATTATATAATGAAGCTATGAGGGAAACCAGATGTCTTGGAAAACCCATTTTGATCATGAAGTGGAAAAGACTTTGGTGAATCACGCTATCAAACGCTTTGCTGTAGTCAATGAAAACGATGAACATCTCTTGGTCTGTGTTTCTAATCTTTTCTATCAATATCTGGAGTACAAACAGCATATCTACTGTTCCCCTGTTTTTCCTATAGCCTGCCTGACAGTCGGATAGCTCTTCCTCTACTTTTGGCTTTAACCTGTTTAAAATTATTATCAGCAGTATTTTACTGGCATGACTGATCAGTGCAATTGTTCTATAATTGTTGCAGTCTTTGACATTTCCCCCTCTTATGTAACATGACAAATTCTTGGAGCTTCCAGTCTGTAGGCCATTGACAAGTCTTCCATATCTTGCAGCATAAGTGATGCATTACTTTGAGTCCACCATCACCTGAGTGTTTCAACAACTCTCCAGGAATATTGTCAAGACCAGGAGACTTTCTGCATTTTAGATCTTTAATGGCAGATTCAACTTCGCTGAGCAGAGGTTCAGGTTCCATATCTCCAGGGGTCAATTCCAAATTTGGCTCTAAATTATTTTCATGGCTATCAGGCTTGCCAAAAAGTGATGTGCCATATTCGTTCCACCTATCCAAGACATCATCTGGTTCAGTCAGTGTGTGACCATCCTTGTTGTTGATGCATTGGTTTGTTGCTTTGAAATTTATTTTTTTCACTTTTTTTATTTGTTTGAAGAGCTCCCTCGACTTCCTGTTTTCGTTGTGTTCATTGATTTTACTGCATTCTTGTGCCAGCCAATTTGCTTTGTCTCTTCTGACTTTACTTTTTATTTCCCTTTTCAGTGCTGAGTATTTTTCCCGCTCTCCCTGCTTTCGAGCTTGACTTTTCTTTTCTGCCAGATCTATCACTTCCTGACTTATGTAGGGCTTAGCTTTTTTCCTTTTCTTTTCTTTTCCTAGTTTTTCTTCAGAGATTTTGGTCAGTGTGTTTTTTATGTCTGTCCAGTAGACAGGGTGCACGAGTCAAAAGAGTTAATGGAGATACTGGCGTATTGGTCGATCAGATTACTACCTAATAAGAACGCCTTTTGCAATACTTGGATATTTATTAAAATGACGTTTCGTGTTTCTGTTTGGTGTCTGAATTCATTGGGTTATAAATTCTTTCTGCTTAATGTTATCTGACTGATTCTGTTGGATTTTTGTTTCTGCGTAGTTATGGTCCATGGCCCAGTTGGGGTTTGAGGATCTAATAAACATGATACATTGACTTCTGTACGATCTTTTAAACACTGACGTTCTGTACGATCTTTTAAACACTGACGTTCTGTACGATCTTTTAAACACTGACGTTCTGTACGATCTATTATACATTGACGTTCTGTGCGATCTATTACACATTGACGTTCTATACGATCTTTTAAACACTGACATTCTGTACGATCTTTTAAACACTGACGTTCTGTACGATCTTTTAAACACTGACATTCTGTACGATCTTTTAAACACTGACGTTCTGTACGATCTTTTAAACACTGACGTTCTGTACGATCTTTTAAACACTGACATTCTGTACGATCTTTTAAACACTGACGTTCTGTACGATCTATTATACATTGACGTTCTGTGCGATCTAATATACATGGACGTTCTGTACGATCTTTTAATCACTCACGTTCTGTACGATCTTATATACTTTGACATTCTGTACAATCTTTTAACCATTGATGTTCTGTACGATCTTTTCAACACTGACGTTCTGTACGATCTTATATACTTTGACGTTCTGTACGATCTTTTAAACACTGACATTCTGTACGATCTTATATACTTTGACGTTCTGTACGATCTTTTAAACACTGACGTTCTGTTCGATCTTTTCAACATTGACGTTCTGTACGATCTATTAAACACTGACGTTCTGTACGATCTGTTAAACACTGACGTTCTGTGCGATCTAATATACATTGACGCTCTGTATGATCTTTTCAACACTGACGTTCTGTACAATTTTTTCAACACTGCCGTTCTGTACGATCTATTAAACACTGACGTTCTGTACGATCTATTAAACACTGACGTTCTGTGCGAGTGGCCTCTAGGCTATGTAAGGGTAAAAAAAGCATGGATTTTTCCTCAGAACTCAAAATATTCTTTGGGCTGTCACGTGATAGAACAAACTCTTTGTCCTTGGGCTGGTTTTTGATCTGCCCATTTCACTTTTGCCCTGTTCCACACACAACACACACACACGCACCACGCACACACACACACACACACACACACACACACACACACACACACACACACACAGACCACCACCACCACCACCTCGCACGCGCACACACACGCACACACACACACACACACACACACACACACACACACACACCACACACTCACTCACACACTCACACATACACACAACACTACACACACACACATACACACACACACAACACACACACAAAACACACACACACACACACACATACACACACACACACACACACACTACCACACACACGCACACACACACACACACTAACACACACTAACACACCATCCCTCTTCCAGCTCCTTCCTCAACATCACGTTAAATAAATTGTCCCGCTTACTTCATTCCGTCAGGCCATTTGATCCGGGAGATGGTGAAGTTGGTCGGAAACTACTGGTGAAACAGCACTGCACGGCTGAAAAGCAGTAGGTCTTTGAACGAAGGACAGGGCCGGATCGGGAAACAGCAGATCGATAATTCGCCACAATTTCGGTGGCTGCGGCGTTCATTCACAGCGAATAACGTTTCAGCCACGTTATGTCCGGTCGTTTGCCTCGGGGTAGTAAGAGACTGGTGAGAAACAGACTAAAAGCTAAAAGTGAACGTGTTGCTGTAGTTGTCACTGTTGTCGTGACTGCTGCTACTGTACCTGTTGCGATTTGTACACTTTAGACGAACGCTATGTTGATCATCCATTATACATTAACAGTTACAGGTAAATTTCAATGCTGCTACTGCACCTGTTCCGATTTGTACACTTTAGACGAACGCTACGTTGATCATCCATTATACATTAACAATTACAGGTAATTTTAAAACTATGAAAACTTGTGTGCATGATAGTTTCTAGTTACATTGTCATTTTGGCAGCTGCTGTCCATCTTCGAAGGAAGCCGCACACTGTCCAGATAATCCCCCCCCATCCCCCAGTAGGGATGCCGGGGGCTCTTTCAGTCTAAATAGTATCCCCACTTTCTGGAAATTCTGTGCTAGAAATTTCCTTCTTTTCTGTCATTCTCTTTAATTCTGCGTTATTCCTTTGCTTTCTGTCATTTCTTTCCTTCTGTCTTTTTGGTCCATTTATCTGTATGTGTTCGATAAAGTCTTACGTACTTTCTCTTTAGGACTGATAGTTGGGTACGTTATTTAAGTGCATTTTTGACTATAGGGAAATGAGATATGCTGATGCAATTTTAGGTAATTTACGTCCGTTTTATATATGCTTTAATGTCCTTAGTTACATCTAAATATTTATTCAGGTTTGTTTTTTAAATCCCCTGCGTGATAAATTGGACGGAGTGGTCAACGTCAGGGGCATCTCCTTGGATGAAGTGCGCGAATGCATTGATGTGTGTACTTAATTTTCTTCTCCATTTCTTTTCCTTGTTGAAGTATTGTGTGTGTATTGAAACGTTTATAGTCCTGACATGAGCTTTAAACAAGAATCACAATAACAAGATAGATTCCAGATCTGGAATGAAGCATCGAAAGAAGCAGTAAACATAACGTCCAGATAGATCCCATGTCTCGAACGAAGCGTCCCCTACAATGTCTGCGTGTCACTAAATGTCCAGATAGGATCGACTTCAGTAAATAAATGACTACGGTGTTTGATTGGAAATAACCATTGAAAAAAAGCAGTAAATACAGTGTCTTATTAAGTCATAGATCGCCAACAAAACATCAAAGTCGAGGTTCTCACGGATCCAGTCTTCAAACCAAGCAGCAATGCCTAAATAGGACTAGATCTGTAGCCACGCAGAAAACACAATATGTGTATCGGATAAGACATTGAAATTCCTTGTTATATCTGTTGATTATGCACTGTATACATTTCAAGTAAATGTTATGTATTTGAAAATGAATAAAAACAAGTTAAACAAAAGAAGACATTGAAATTCCGATATCTTAACCACTCGACTATAGTTCCTGTCGTCTCTAAAGATATTTTGAAGAAGATTTGGGAAGAAACGAAAGTGGAGAAAGGAAAGAACTTTGGGGACGACAAGAAGAAGACAAAAGAGATGTCATCGGAGAGAAAGAGTGGAGGGAAGGAGCATTAGAGGGAAAGAGAAAAGAAACATTAGAATGGTGGTTTGTCGGGACTAGGTTTTAGCTTGGCAGATAGACAGTATATTCAATGTGGTTTATCATCTCATATCTATGGCAAGTCAACTCTGAGACCAAGGAAAAGCACGAAAAATGCGATTCACTCAAAGCTAGACGATTGTGGATGACGATAAAATCGCTTTTCTTAATCTTTTTAACTGGAGAATGGAGTTGCTTCGGTAAAACACAATTGCTGACATCTCTAGAATGATGGTCACATTAAAATGGGAAGAAATCAGGTCAATTTTTGTGTTGCTGGTGGGGCTTAAACTTGAGATCTCAATTAATGAGGCAACTAACCCGGCCTTTCACGATCTCTTCACCCACTTTTCTCTTCACCCTGCCTTTTACCGCTCATTCATCACTTGGGGTGCCGTTTCTGTCATTCATCCCTCGGGATGCCTTTTCTGTTAGTTTTTGCACTCGTTTCTCTTTTTCCTTCTGCCTCCATGTCATTTTATTTTATGATTGTTTTTGTTTTTGTTAGCCTCTATTTAAAATAACCGCGGACATCGATTCATATCACGTGTGTGTGTGTGTGTGTGTGCGTGCTTATATGTGTGTGTGCGTATCTTTCTGTCTGTCTGTTTGACTATCTGTTTGTGTATCTGTCTCTCTGTAGATCTGTTTGTTTGTCTTTTCGTGGAGGAGGAAAGGAAAGGAAAATTTATCAACAAAAATGGAGTATGTGTTTTTCATTTATTGCTCTTCGCTAGACTTGCATTTCAATTTGAGCTTTGTATGAATGGTCATAATACTGAAAATGTATTGGCACGACTCATTACTTATGACACAGCAAAAGTAATTTGAAAAAAAATTTCAGTGACTTTTTGTAGGCATTCATAATTAAATTTATGGTAAAGGCACTCTAGTTTCACCAGAATTCGTCACTTTTCAAGATCACATTTTTCAAGATCACATTTTCCCAGTACTTCCCTTTATTCTTTACTAGAATTTGTCACTTTCTTCAAAGCCACACTTTTCAAGATCAAAGTTACCCATTTTTTATTTGAAGGTGCAGCAAGAATAAAAAGAGTTTTAATGTGGCTTGAATATCTTGTTTTTCTGTTCACGTCAGACTGAGAAATTTACATCTGCTCTCCTGTCTTTCGTTTCCGCAATCTCTGGCTGTGTAATTTTCGTGGAGATGTTTTCTGAGCGAAAGGTCGATTCCAGGGCTGATTGAAATGGGCCCGAATTTCTCCCAAAGTGAGGCTCTGATTTCTTGTCGAAGCGCTAGATATGGGTTGCTTCCCTTTTTGTGAACATTTCCGGCTACGTGTTTTTGGCTTTTTTCCCTCCTCTCCTCATTTTCCTTTATCCGAAATGATTTTGGACGCTTTTCTGTATGAAATGCTAAAAATCGTGTAACAAAAAGAGAAAACCTCGAAAAGTGTGGCAAATGTTGAAAATTGTTCGGTGCCCCCAAATTTTGTAAAATGTCAAACATTTCTGGTAATTTCGGGTTCTGATTGGTGTGAAAGATGAAAATTGATGTTCCTTTTTATGTCAGAAAAAATGTTTTGCTTAGTTTGCATTAACATTTGTAAAATGTGCATGTAGAGAAAATGAATATGTGGACATACATACGTACACACAAACGTATCTACATATGTATACATACATACATACATACATACATACATACATACATACATACATACATACATGAAGGAATTTTGTTTATCTGCTTCAGGTCACATAAACACAAGCACGTTGAGAAAGCATAAGAGTGCAAACAAACCAACACATTGCACATAAAGTACTGCAGAACAGATTCCTCGTGGCTATTGAAGTGTTTTGCAGTATTCCCATCTTGTTTTAGTAGAGATCCTGTAAGCGTCCAGATTTGTACAGAAAATATGTATAGACGAACAAATGACACAAATGTACACATAGCCCGTGACGACATCGGACACACATTACTGTTTACGTCATAGCCCTTTGATAACAGACATTACTGTCTACGTCATAGTTCGTGACGACACACATTACTGTTTACGTCATAGCCAGTGACGACACACATTACTGTTTATGTCATAGCCAGTGACAACACACGTTACTGTTCACGTCATAGCCTGTGACGGCACACATTACTGTTTACGTCATAACTAGTGACGACACACATTACTGTTTATGTCATAGCCAGTGACGACACACATTACTGTTTACGTCATGACCAGTGACGACACAAATTACTGTTTACGTCATAGCCAGTGACGACACACATTACTGTTTACGTCATAGCTTGTGAAGGCACTTAATTGCCGTAAGATGTCAAATTTGATTTTCATTGCACAGGAGTTCAAAAGGCAAAAAGGAGGCAGCCAAAAACATCGATACCTGTTTCTTTTGTTGTGGAGCTCTGATCATTCAGCGGCACGAAAAAGTCAGGGTTCGACATTATTGTTCATACATACATACATACATACATACATGCATACATGCATACATGCATACATACATACATACATACATGCATACATACATACATACATACATACATACATACATGCATACATGCATACATACATACATACATACATACATACATACATACGTACATACATATATACATACATACATACATACATACATACATACATGCATACTTACCTACCTACCTGTCTACATACATGTATACATACATACATACATACATACATACATACATGCATACTTACCTACCTACCTGTCTGCACACATGCATACATGTATACATACATACATACATACATACATACATACATACATACATACATACATACATACATACACACGTATGTATTTACGTACGCACGTACGTAGCTTATTAGTGTGGGAATCATTCACTTTATAGATCTTCCATGATGAGGTTGCTTTAATGAGAATAATGGAAGTCTAGGACCAAGGCAAGACTAGTATATAGAAAATAGGAAGATCCTGCCTGTTGCAGAAATCTGTCAATTTCCCCACATCTTCATTCTCCTAAGGGATAGCCAGGGGACGGTCTTTTGGCATGAATAATTTTGCCACCTTCTGACAATTCTGTGCCAGTAATTTCCTCTTTTCTGTCACTGTCTTTGTTGTTGCCTTGTCTTTTCTTTCTACCGTATTTTCCTTTCCCTTTCCCTTGTCTGATTATTCGTCTGTGTTTTCTCAAGATATTATTTTATCTTTTGGACGTTCCTCCACCCTACTAAAGTCAGAGTATGCATACTGTGCAGCAGTTTATACTGTCTACATGTACATGATATGGGTCTGTCTACCAGCCAGTGTGAACACCAGGGCTGCTTGCCGTGTATAAGTATCCGTATTTAGTCTGGAAAACAGTCAGAGAAAAGTGTTTGTCAGGAAATTTAATTTCCTATAACATGTCCCGGAAAACCTCTAGCAATGGTTAATCAGCATGCCGTGGTGATTCGTCAAGCGCACTATCGGCACGGTCCTGTACTGATAGTGACTTCACGGCACGAAAGGAAATGTATTCATTCCTTTAATAGCTGGGCATGTATATGATGTTTTCTATACTACCGACATGTTTTGTCCATAATGGAAATAAAGATACGTAGGTACTTAAGTGCTGTGTGTATCCCTGGAAATCGGTCTGTGTCCCTTTTGGGTTTGTTTGTTTGATTTTTTTGTTTGTTTTTTATTTTTTTTACTATTGTCCCTGGAAAACAAAAGTGGAGGTAGACAACCCTGGAATATGCCTCAAATGGATATGCTAACCCTTTTTAGGCGTTACCATGCTTGAACGCAGAAGAAGAAGCTTCCACCCTTTCCTCCACCTCCACTTCCACCTCAAACGAGTACAGTGGTTATCGGTTTAGATTATGTCGATATGGAACCTTCATCAGTTCCCTGTCTGGCTTTTTGTGACAGAGCCCTAGGCCTGAGATCTGATGTCTGGAGTGTGATCCCAGCCCGTAATATAAAATCTGGTGTGTTCTCTACCCATCTTAGTGTTACAGATTATTGTGATGATGAAAGTGTTTTGTAAGTTCTGTTTCGACCTTCCCCATTTCAAGACGTATCTAAATGCGCATAAGGTTTTACGCAGGCTCAAGGAATCTGCCAGGTAATTGAAGGTAGATTTGAGCAGAGCGCATATGGAATTGTCTTAGTGTGATAAATACCTCTTGAACAAACGCCGAATTCCTCATCAGCTTTTTTTTCCCATTCAGGTGCGAGGCAAAGTGTACGTGACCTATAACATGGGTACCCGCAATTACCCGATCGGGGAGATGTTTGAGCGTGTGAACGACAACAAATACCACATCGTGCGCTTCACGCGCTCCGGCCCCAACTCCACCATACAGGTGGACGACTTCATGATGCAGACCAAGATGCCACGAGGTGGGTGCCTGGATATATGGCAGTAGGAACAGGGGGGGGGGGGGGGGTTGAGTGTCTTAAAAATGTTTCTGTTTATCTTCGTGTGTTTGTTCATTCATTTTTTGTTTCTTTCTTTCTTTCTTTTCTTTCTTTCTTTCTTTGGGGTGGGGTGGGGGACTAAAGACTGAGTGTCCTTGGTGTTCTTTTTTGTACTTTCTCTGTCTTTCTCTCCACCCGCATGAAAGTCCTACGGGTGGATGAATGGAGCTTACGTTTGTTGTATCAGTCGCCGTGACACAGTGTTTAGAGCAACAGATTAACGACTAGAAGGTGGTGGGTTCGAATCCCATCGTTCCAGTCACAATCATCATGGCTGTTTTCGGCCCCAACTTTTACCCAACTTTGAGTATGCTACAGGCTCATTAGAAAGACTGAAACCACATAGTCGAGTGTTGTATAGGCTAATTGGAAAGACTGAAACCACACAGTCGAGTGTTGTATAGGCTAATTGGAAAGACTGAAACCACACAGTCGAGTGTTGTATAGGCTTATTGGAAAGACTGAAACCACACAGTCGGGTCTCCTTCACTTCATGGATACATCTTTTTAGGGTGTTGCTCAAAATTCCCGACCAATGCCTGCAGGTGTCTGTCTCTCTCGGGTCTGAATGATGTCAGGATTACAAAAGTAAGGGTAGAGTACAGCTTTTTCACACGCAGTCTCAATCCAGAATGTAACTCCGTGGCATCATAATTATCATGCCCATTGTCATCATCATCATCATCAACTGAGCACTGTGAAACATGGTCCCAGATTCTGTGGCCGTTAATGAGGCGTAGTACATAGGACGGCAGCAAATTTCCTGTATTATATGTGTGTTTTGTTTTGTTTTCTTATTTTTCTTTCTGTCTTTGTGAACATTTTGCTGGTGTGTATTGTTGGGATGGGGAAAAGTGAGAATGTTTGTGAGGGTATTCTCTCTCTCTCTCTCTCCTCTCTCTCTCTCTCTCTCTCTCTCCTCCTCTCTCTCTCTCTCTCTCTCTCTCTCTCTCTCTCTCAGTCTCCTGTTCTCATAAATGTGTTTGCATTTTATGTTTGCTCTATGTGTTTATTCTTATGATAGTGCTTTACGCAGATAGATAAATAGATGAGGGCTAAAGGATTTACTTCTGTGCTTGCGTGTTCTGTGTTATTAACTTTTTGTGGCGTTTGGTTGTTTTGTTATTTTGTTTGTTTTTTGCTATGACCTATTGCTATGTTAAGTGCAATGAGCATTCTATGACTTGAGCTACTTGCGCAGTCCAAATGGAATGATTACTATTATTATTATTATCATTATTCTTACTTATTATTATTATTAATGTTATTATTATTGTTCTTCTTGTTGTTATTATTATTATTACTATTTATTATTATTATTATTATTATTATTATTATTATTAAAGAGCTTTAGATACCTATACAAATGCATGATTAAGGCACTTGAAGTTTGCCTTGATTATTCTCGTGAAACTGCTATTACATTCCAAGTCATTTACATGTTCATCTGTGACGCTGTTGTCATTTTCAAGTTTCGTATAATTACATGCTTTGTATTGTAGTTTAGATTTTGATGGTGACATTGCTCTTTGTTTCAAAAACTACATCAGAAAATTTTAGGAAAAAAAATCGCTTTGCTCTTTTTTTAAAAAAAAATATATCAGAAAGTTTTAGAGAAACTCAGTTTGTCTTTCCTGTGCTTCACACCTTTCATGTTACCTGTGTCTCTGTACTGAGTCACCCTGTGTGCTACTGTGTTATAACTATACAGGGAACTGGTGGATAGCATGAGGGAATGGAAAGGTTACTAGAAACTCTGGGGAGAGCCAGACAGCAGAAGGTCCTCAGAGAAGAAACCCCCCCAAGCAAATGTTTCGGACCGTAACTCCTGACACTCAAAGGGATCCGGGTTGAAAGCAGGTTATGACTCCTGGATGCCCCATGTTGATAGATATGAATCAAACACATTCCGTGTGGTGACTGACAATGTATATCTTCCTCCCTTTAACCTGAATCAAAGTGACGGCCAGCGTTGAAACAAAACTGAAACTAGAAACACATGAAAACAGAGTGAAAACGTGTATTTCATTTACGAAAAAAAGGCATTCACAAATGTTTGGTCGACTGGCCTTTGTCAGGCGTACACAAAAAACAACAACAAAGGAACAGATTCACAATATTTAGAACAAAAATAACCGCTCAGCTAAGCGTGTAATGGGAAAATTCAGGTTGAAATTAAAGAGAAGAAAACACACCAGAAATAACATACTGAAATCTTGGAATCGTAATGACAGATGAATCAATTCGTGCAAAATTAAGCGTAACTGTTCAAAACAAAATTCAGTGCTCTGGAAAATGTTGGGGACAGTGAGGAACAGTGGACAAATTTGAAAAACTCAGTAAATGAAGCTTGTGAAGAAATCCCTAATGTTGAAAGAAAAGCAAAGAAATATTGGATGACGAAAGACATTTTAGACTTGATGGATGAACGTAGGAAGATAAAGGGAAAATGATGAAGAATACAGAAAGATAGATAAGGAGATCAGGAATAAACACAATGAAGCTAAAGAAGCTTGGCCAGAAATACATTGCAAAGAAACAGAAGACCGACACAAAACAAACCCCAGCGCATGTACAGTAATGTTGAAGAAATTCGTCACAGGGAAAAGACATACTCTTCGGCTTTTTGCACAATCAGAAGGTGGTACGATCTTTCAGACGGCGTTGACTGCCTGGTTTGTGACAACACAAACAAACAAAAAGTTATACAAGACAGAATTGACTGTCCGGTCTGTGACAGATGCCTTTGACGCAGATATTGCAACATTCATATCGGGCGATGCCATAGTCACTTTATTATACGATTGAGTCGTCCCACCCTAATTCGTTTATTACGTAGACGATACGCAAGGCATGACGTCAACCGCAGACATGTTTATAGATGTATAGACCTTGATGGAGATCTATAAACGGTTGGCGCCAGTCTCCACACGGGACCCGTTTGTCCTGCTTCTGTTATTTCTAGAATGTCTCCATCTCAAAAAAGTTGTTATATCTGTACACATCTAAATATACCGTATAACAGCAAAATATCAACAGCTGTATGTAGAAATGTCAAAAGAAGATGAAAAAATCATGACAGGTCTTATCAAAAGGCATTTTTATTCAGTGTTGGAAAATGTTGTGTTCGCAACTAAGGTCATCGTTATTTTGCAATAGTTAAATTTTAAGATGTAAAAAAGAAAATTAAAAATGAAAAAAAAAAACAGCAACCGTAGATCAAGGTTTGCATCAATGTATGTATATCTGTTCAGTTGTGTATCACATCAATTTAGGGATATTGGTTATACATGTCTGTGCGTATGACTTTTCTTTCCCAGTTTAAAAGGTCTGTTGCATGGAATTTGTTTTACCTGTTTACTGAGGTTTGGTTATCTCCCATCTGACTAGTGCTAGTAAGGATTATGTTGATATTTTCGTACGAGGGAAAGATTCAGATCGACTCAAAGAGCATTTTGGGAGGGTGTGTGTGTGTGTGTGTGTGTGTGTGTAAGAGAGAGAGAGAGTTAATAATAATGGTAAGGACTATGACAAAGATAATGATACTTTGATTGCCAACGGTGGAACTTATTAGCTAAACGTTTGCTGTTGTTTTTTTTATATTTCCGTGGCTTACATGCTGGATGTGTTCTTGTTTCCATAAGCCAGACACTGATATAATTTACCGGATCTTTAACGTGCATGCTTGACATTCCGAATGCGTATATACACAAAGGGGACTTAAGCGCTGGCAGGTGTGCACACACACATTGACCAGTGAGATCGGAAAAATCTCCACATTTTGCTCTCCAGGCGGAGATATCTAGGCGGATTGAACTCGGGGACTTCCGATTGGAAGTCCGTCGTTTACCCATCTGATTACTGCGCCTCTCAGTCAAAGAGACAGAGACAGAGATAGCAAAATAATGTCGGCGAGAAGTGTCATTTATGGCCGGATGAATCGCTACCAGAATTAGACATACAATGCATACATTGTCAGGATCTTTGTTAAATTTGAAATGCACACGTTCTGAAAGGCCAGACACCATCCATATAGACTTAGCTTGTTTCAGAATCACAACGAAGCAACAAAATATCTGTTGTCACTAGAAAAGAGACAGTTATTATAACGTGGCCATGCTGTTTATAGTGTGTCCAGCGGGTCTTCATGACTTGCTTTATTCTGTGTTGTGGTTTTCTCTCTCTCCTCTTCTCTCTCTCTCTCTCTCTCTCTCTCTCTCTCTCTCTCTCTCTCTCTCTCTCTCTCTCTCTCTCTCTCTCTAACTCATACATACACATTCACAATTCCATCATCATCATCATTATCATGATCGTCGCCCTTGTCATCACTATCATCATTATCATCATAATCGTAGGTAATCCGAAATATATGTCTTCAAATACTTTCGTGTCCAGATTTGTACAACTAATTCTGTTTTTCTTGTATTCTTATGCATCGTCATCTGGAATACTGTTGATGGAGTTATCGACCATTTTGCTCCAGCATTGTGTTCGTGGTGTTCTTATATACATGTTGTATATTGAAATATGTTATACGTATAAACATAGTATTAACATTGAGTTTTCGAGTAAGGAATCGGAATTAGTTCAAAAGCGAGATGTCTCACTTGGAGAGTTCCATATGCGCTCCCACCCAGACCTGCCATCAGTTGTCTGGCTGACTCCTGGAACCAGCTCTGATGATGTCTTCAGATGGTAAATGATGGGGAGGAGATGACATACGAAACACGATTTGATACTGACAGACTGGTTGGCAACTTTGCTTGAACAAGCCTGGTATATGTTGCGGGCTGGTATTGAATTCGAAATATCAGATGTTATGTTTACGGCTTTTATCACCTGAGTCGGTCAGGTAACTTCATGAACATTCACCCACGGGGGATCGAACTCACAATTCTGTGATTAATACTTCCATTAGATCAACAGGCTGTGATTATCTTTAAATGATGGTTGGTAGGCTTGTTTCATCATTTGTGTAATTATCTTTAAATGATGGTTGATAGGCTTGTTTCATCATTTGTGTAAACATCTTTAAATGATGGTTGGTACATGGTGGGCTGTTTCATCAGTTTCATTGTCATTTATTAATTCATTGTATTTAATATTTGTTCATTTATTAGTTTTTTAAAAAAGCCCAATGTTCTTTATTAGTTTTTGAAAAAGCTAAATGTTCTGTTCATTTGTGTGACATGGATTCATTTAGTTCTATTTTGTCCATCGTGAAATGATTTGTAAAGCAGTCATAGTAAGTAAGTTTGTTTTTTTTCCTGTAATGTTGGTGAATTATACATTGCCTTGTGAATTGTACATTGCCTTGTTAAGTATTTTGATGTCCATCTTGCCATGAAGCATTTTGTTCTTAAAACAGCGAATCTTTTACATTCGTCAGTGGAATTGAACTTACATTGATTAGATTCGTCTTGTAGCAGAAAAGAGGAGTTGTCATTTCTTGGAATGGTTGAGCAAACCAGTGACTTCGTGAAAAGGATGTAAGCAATGTCACGATTCCAGTGATTTGACATATTTGCTGTAACATAGATATTACATACAGTTTATTCCGTACTTTTTTTATGGGCATTTTATCCCTGTCTTTACCAGAGGAGACTGATGAAGTAATATTTTTTGTGGAAGAGTAGTATTTTTCTTGAAAAATTATGTGTGTTTGTTTTCAGTACTAAAAAGTTACACTCTTGCAAGATTAATGGTTTACGGAATGGTTTGGCAGAATATAAACATTTAAAAGTGTTTTTCAAAATTGGGATTATGTTTTTCAGATAACGTTACAGATTCAAAATGTACACAAATCTAAGCATTTCAGTCTTATTATATAAAACTTGTATTTAATGACATAAAACGAATTTTAAGTTAGCAAGAAGTCTGTGTTTTTGTCTGTAGAAATGGCTCTGTAACTGCTTCTGCCAAGAGCAATCAGTCAATCTAATTTCTTGGCTGACACTGTAATTACTCTTCATCACCCTCGTCGCGATCTCACCGCCCCACCTCACCCTCCTTCCCACTTTCTTCTCCGTCGTTCCATATCCATTACCTGCAACCGTATTCACACCCACATAGATTTCACCGAACACGAAAACCATAACGTCAAGTATGCGTTGGTTTATGGCATTAAGTATGTCGTCAGCTGGCTAAATACACTACGAAAAGGTCAACATCGTGGGAATTATTGTCGCTAGTTGTATTGTCTTTATGATAATTCACGATGGTAGTCTGATATTTATCTGTGTTAAGATATCTCTCTCTCCCTCTCTCTCTCTCTCTCTCTCTCCTCTCTCTCTCTCTCTCTCTCTCTCTCTCTCTCTCTCTCTCTCTCTCTCTCTCTTGTCAGTCTGTCTGTCTGTATCTGTCTCTTATCTCCCTCTGTCTGTCTGTATCTCTCTCATCTCTCTCTCTCTCTCTCTCTCTCTCTCTCTCTCTCTCTCTCTCTCTCTCTCTCTCTCTCTGTGTATTATCAGACAGAAAAGCTTGCAAAAAAACTTACCACGGCAAAAAAAAAAAAATAAATAAATAAATAAAATAAAATAAAATGAATAAATAAATAAAAATAAAAAGGCACCGAAGTGACAGTGACGTCGCATTACGCCATTCGCCTAAAAACAAACAGCCAAACAAAAACCAAACAAACAGGACAGAAAATAAGGAAACGATGTGTGTAACTGTATGTATCATTATCGCTGTAGAAAGTCTTTATGTCAGATATCTGTTTGTAGACACTTTAGCACCCACTGAACCCGCGACCGAGACATGAAAAAAGAGACCATGGCCCCAATGCCATCACCGTCGTTATTATCTGAACGTTCTTCGTGTCATCAACCGCTAGAATTGCAAACAGCAACAGGTTCATCGAGACAAGGGAAGTAGTAACATGACTGTAAAGTAGAGTTTTTCCCCTTGAAACTTGTTAGATTTTTCGCCCTTGAAAATTTATAAGATGTATATTTTCCTGCTTGTCGGGTAATTGAAACTCTTCATGATGATGACTTTGAAAATAAGCCGCGTGCATTTACATTTGATCTTTTGAAAATAAGCCGCGTGCATTTACATTTGATCTTTTGAAAATAAGCCGCGTGCACTTACATTTGATCTTTTGAAAATAAGCCGCGTGCACTTACATTGAAAATAAGCCGCGTGCACTTACATTTGATCTTTTAAATAGAGTCGTGAGTTCGATGAACGAATAATCCAGATTTGATTTGACTTAGATCTCTATTCCCACCTTCACCTTCACCTACCCCTACTCCTCAAAACAAAACAAAACAAAACAAATCATAAAGTGAAAAAAAAATAAAGACCCAAATGTGACCATCACAAACATTTGTTGAGAATTATACCTAGTCCACAATGATTTTCATGTTGGGTCACAGTGTCTCAAGAACTGGGCGATTCCATTTTGCGAGACAATTCGAACAGGTCTGAACGGCACTTTACCAACAGCAGATCCCTATACATATTGAAATCAACAGCAGCAGAGAAGTGCTAGAGAGATCGTCTGCATTTGTATCGGTGAGCGCTCTGCCAGTTTAACTACAAGCGGCAAAGAAATGTTATTCTGTCGCGACAGCCGACCAGAAAGGACTTTTGAAATTAATTTGGTGAAAATCTGCCGCTCACCAACATGTGAAAATCATTCCCGGCATTCGTCTAGTGGTCTAACTGTCGAGATCGAGGAAGCCCTCGTCCCCCCAGTCTAGAAAGCGGCTGTAGGAATGTGTGCTCAAAATGGATTAAAATGAAAATGTTGTTTCACAGCGATAGAATCAATCTCTCGGCCTGGGCAGCAAGACTTCCAGTGCTGCAGAATTCCGTCACAGTCTACACACACACTCACACTCAAAACACACACACACACACACACACACACACACACACACACACACACACACACACACACACACACACACACACACACATACACGCGCGCGCGCGCGCACACACACACACGTGCGCGCACGCGCGATACATTCGTCTGAACCAGTTCCCTGCCATTCAGTTGAAATACTTTGCGGAAAAAAAGAATTTATAGAGATACAAAATTGATGTGTCAAAAGCAGCTTCATCGGCGTAAGTGTCGGGTTTTTAGTAGAAGGACTGTAGGCTATTTTTCAAACAGCATCAGAACGCTCTTGTCAGAAGCAGATTAGTGAAACCTGTGAATTGGCTGTAGATTGTTTGAATGTGTGTTATGTTTCATTCTTCCCATGAAAAGTCTTCTCCTGGGAGATGGAAGAACCCTTGGAACCAGGTAATTACAATCGGAGTGACTCACTGACTGACGTGTCAAGCTTTCTGCTTCTTGATCTTTTTTGCTTCAACTCTTCTTCCATCATCACTACTACTACTTCTTCTTCAGCCACTACAACTCCGTGTATCTTCTAGGACACCAAGACACACTTTTGTGGCGAATGGTTTTATTTTTAATTTATTCGTTGTATTCTGTTATTTATTTACTAGAAAACTGCTCACGCTGTATTTTTATTTATTGTTTTTGTGTGTTGGTTTATCCAAATATACTTTTCATCACAATCACAAATTGTGTACTGCTATTTTGCAAGTTTTTTTTCTCTTCACTTTTATTACTATTGTGCAAAAAGTCAAGTATCTCTGTGTGTCGATTGACAGGATAATTTCTTACATCAGCGTTGAGAAATGTTGCTTTAAACTGACCCGACGGTTTGTCTGTTATAATGTCTTCATTTGTAACGTCTTTAAAGGAGCTGTTGCACGGGCCTCAGAGCTAAAATTGATTTCATCTATCCATCTAAAATTAAAGTGTACATTTCATCACTCTTGTGAATTTCAGACTATTTTCAGTTTCTTGACAGAGATAAATTAAAAGACATTCTATATGAAAATTTCGTCAGAATGGTTTCTCCTGGGCATTTGGAACTCTGATAGAGGTTCATGGAAATTTTCTTACCTCAATTTACAAGTAAGGTTATGCCTGAATTAAAACGGCATTTTCTTAGGCCTGATAACCGTATACGACGATTTCACGAAGAACGAAAAATCAGACAAACTCACAAAAAGCTTACATACGCTCAGGATTATATCTCCCTGTCTCCGAAGTTGTCTACCGTGAACGTATTTTTGTTCGAAAATAACTTGCTCATTCATTTTTAACGTTGTTGACATGCTGATTCTTTTTAATTTTACAATGTTGACATGCTGATTTTTCCCCTGAACAATTGTTCTTGTATCAAAAAGTTATTCACCGAGTTTTGAAAGACTTATCGATTGATTTTACAACATCCTTTAATGATCTGTGCATGAAAGCAGATGTCCCTAATGACGATGACTGTTACAGGTCAGCAGGCTCACACCTTTAACAACCAGGCCTTTGTGTATGTGGGAGGACGGAAACTGAAGAACGGCACTCTGGAACAACCTTTTCAAGGCACTATCTCCGGTGAGGAGGAGGATTTTTCTGTAGCTTTCTCGCTTCAAAACTTGT
>CM060308.1:56408455-56425955 GCA_030674185.1 Monoplex corrugatus
GAAAGTGCTGTTGTATGGCACACTTCAGCACACTTTCATTAGAAACTGCTGACTTAACCCTTTGATCCCGCACCCTATCCACCAACTGCAAAAACTTAACTCTTTGACTCCCTCACCCTATCCCTCACCCTATCCACCAGCTTCCTAAAACTTAACCCTTTGACTCCTTCATCCCGTCCATCAGTTTCCTGCATGAAGCTGGTGGATAGGGTGAGGTAGTAAAAGGGTTAAGTTTTTGCTTTGCTAGCATGGTTGACAGTGCAATATGCTGATAGACAGCCTGCAGGAGTCAAAGGGTTAATGCACTTTTTTGGTTCCGTTTGACTTGGAGCCTTGCCTTTACGTATGCTTTCATGACTCTGCAACAGGCCCCAGCATTGACGAAAATTTAATAAATATCCACCATGAAGAGCTAACAAAATCTTGTGGTCAAAATGTTTTGGTCAGTCTCTCTCTCTCTCTCTCTCTCTCTCTCTCTCTCTCTCTCTCTCTCTCTCTCTCTCTCTCTCTCTCTCTCTCTCTCAGACTCACAACACACACACACACACACGCGCGCGCGCGCGCGCGCGCACGCACGCACACACGGAGTCATTCCGTTTGTTTTTGCAGGAAGAAAGTCCACGCTAAAGATGACGTGTCGGCTATGCAGTCTACAATGGGAGTAGGGGTGAGTTTTTAGTTGGTCTGTGTTCTATGTGTGTGTGTGTGTTGTGCGCGCGCGCGTCGATATGTGTGTATGCATGCTTGCGTGTGTGTGAGGGTGTGTGTGTGTGTGTGTGTGTGAGCACATCTGTTTTGAACATACTTGTATTTAACTGTTGGATTTGTTTGATACGAGGCGTCTACGATGTGTCTTCATGTGTGTGTTTGGTGTGTGGTTTTGTGTGTGAGTGTGTGTGTGTGTGTGTTCAAGCACGCGCGCAGGAACGTCAGTACGCTTGTATTTGTATGCATGTGTGTCTAGATGTATACGTGCGCAAACGCGCTGAATAATGTATCGCTGTAAGTGGCTCGTACTCGAGTTCGTGCGTTTGTGTATCATTGTATGCGCGTGCGCTCGTGTGTTATATCGTGTTCATTTTGGTTTTATTGCGTATACATTTTTACATAATTATGCAAAGTGTTTACTTTTCCTAATTTATGATACACTCATTTTATATCGAGATACGGTGAGTATTATCAGCAGATTAAACTTCTTATTTTTTAAGTGGCTGTGTTTCTTTTCGTTTTGTTTTGCCATTGATTCTTACGTTATTTAGTTTAAACATAGTGACATGGAGAAAGCTGGTTATCTCCAAACTTCTATAAATGTTTATTATTTTCACGATTTGGGGGCTGTTTCTGAACCTTCTGTGTATCAGTTGCTCGTATAATTGTGCGAAAAGTTCGTCATTATTCGACATGATATATAGAATTACAGAATTCAGCATCTTTCTTCTATATCAACAGGATGGAATTGTGAATCAGTTCTGTCAGAATTTCATAGATTAATGTAGAAGAAAGGGAACTTATACATTGGAAGGAACATTGTAAGCTTTTAGATAGTGTCCATTGAAATTATGAATATTCCGTAAAATATGTGTTAATGTTTTTTGTTTGTTTGTTTTTGCATCGCATCGCTATAGTTATATTGCAAACATGTGCATAACATTGGCTTAAGACTGACACTAGTGAACAAGGGATACAGGATCCTCAGACACTAAGCTCGCGACTTACGCCATAACATTTACATACTCATACAATCAATCTTTAAGATACCGTCATTGAATCATGTTCCCTGTTCTCGATATATTATGCAGCAGGTTTAAACTCTTTAACAGACAAAGTGAATGACAAACAGGTTTTATTTTTGTCAGTTAGCCAGATTTGTCCATGTGCGATATTGTGTTCTTCAGCATAAACTCGAGAGAGCGATCCAGAACCACAGAAGACAACAGGTTTCCATTGTCAGATACCATTTCACTGTGAAGCTACATGCCGTAAATGTTTCTCTGGAGTCCGACCATTCAAGTCCTCCCATACAAGAACAAGGTAAACTACGACCTGGAATTCGTTATAAAAGTGTACCTCGACCTAAACCCATCCGCCATGGCCATAGACATGGACGCAGACGTCGGCATCGACGACATTTTAACGAGGAGGTAAACTCCAGACGTGCGTTTAAATCCTCGAAAAACGTGAACAAAGAAAAACTCTACCTTGGCGATGAATACAGAAGAGATGTGAAGAAACAAAAACTGTATATGCGCAGTAAATCCATGAAAAATATGAAGAAACAAAAGATGTATATGCGTGATAAATCGAAAAAGATGTTCGAGAAACAGAAACTGTACCAGCATGATGCGGAAAACACCAAACAAGCAAAGCATATTGAGTATATGGAACCGGAGAGAATGGCGTCTCATCAAAGGGCAGACGATTCTAGAATGGAGAGGGAAATTGTCCAAGTGGCAGACTATGATGACGTAACTGGTATGCACAGACAGGGGAAATCCCTTTCGTTAATTCGCGCTTCGGTGCCGCCACACATCTTTTCTCGGAGTGGGACAGCGACGAAGACTCAGTGTACGACCCGCGTGAAATCATCGCAGAAATACCCAGTCGTGAGATTTTTGCTGGCGTGTCTGCCCGTGACATTCCCTCTGAGGAAGAAGAACCTGCACGTGAAACGTTCCGCAACAACGGAGATGGTGGTCATGGAGACCATGATTTAGAACCTAGTGAGGAGACCAAAAAGGACCTGAAATGCTTCTTCTCGGGTTCCGCTGGAACCGTTGTGGCCGTGGATCCCTCAAAACATGTTGAAAACTATGACGACGAAATCGATGACGACGAAGACTCGGACTTGGGAACAGAAGGAAGCGGGGAGATGGAAGAAAGCCCCAAGGAAGACGTCTTTACACAGAGACACTTTGAATTGATCAGCAACACTACCTCCTCCGAGCGCTTAGCCTTGCTCTCCGGCGAGAACAGTGACAACAGCGATGATGATGATGAGCCGAAGAGAAAAGTCACCACAGTTGTTCTCCCCTTCCTAGTTCCAGAGGGCGCCACCATGTCCAGCCTCTTGCACGTGACGGTGTCGGAGACGGGAAACTGATTGACTGGGATCACACGGTACGCAGTGAACTTTGACTGTTTAACTCATTGGTGTGGCACCCAGCATGCTCGCTGTGTGGTGGTGGCGGTGGTCTATGGAGTAAGCAGCAAGTGTTTGGCATGATTGTGATTATTTGATTGTGCTGTAGATGCTAAAGTGTTTTGTGTACTGTTATTATTTAACAGATTAGAGCTCGTTGGTTGATCTGTAAAACGTGGCAGCACTGAAATTCAGATGTTCTGAAATACATTATTCGTGCGAATTAAAATACATTACTCGTGCGTATTTGATAACAGAAACGAGCAGGACATTACTGTGTTTCATGCCAATTAGAAGGTGTATGTGTGTCTATGTAACTGTTACAGTTTGACTGGTCGCTGTATTCTTTGACAAGAAGTTGCATCCAGGATATTACAACAACAACAAAAAAAGATTTGAAACCAGCATTGTCATCCAGCATAATACAAAACAAAATTGTAGAACCGTATTGTGTACACATTGATACTGCAACTTAGCACTTTGTTCACCTGTTTACTCCTTGCTACAAACTTGTGATTGTAGTTAATACTCGAAAAGACAAAAAAAATATTTGTATGTTTTTCACCAAAGGCATATTCCAAATTTCAATGTAATGTTTGTTGCATTATTTCATTTTGATTAGAATTAAAACCATTTAATTTTTAATCCCCAAACAGATAATCAGACTTAGAATTGAGCACGCAGAACTTAAAACTGTAAAGCGAACTGACCACATTCCACTATGTTTGTCGTACAGTCTGCATCTTGGTAGGCATGCCTACTGGGTGCTTTCCTGTTTCCATAGGCCAACCACTGACATGACAGACAGGATCTTTAACGTGCATATTTGATATTCTGCGTGCGTAGTACACACGAGGGGGCTTAGGCACTGACGGGTATGCACTCATATTAGTCTGTGAGATCGGAAAAATTTCCGCCCTTCATGATCAGGCGAAGGTGTCTTGACGGATCGAATCTAAGCTCTTCCGATTAGAAGTGTAACATTTACCTACTTGACTACCACACCCGCCAGGTAAGGCAGGTGAATGTTGCATCTTAGCCTCATCCCATCCCAAGACTTTGCAGAGATAACGGACATCAGAAATGTCGTGAAATCAGATTCGTCCAGACCGTTATGGTCACATTCAGTTTGAGGAGGTAATTCGATAATGTTTGTCTTAGTCTCAGTTTCAGTTTATCAAGATAGCGAAGTAAATCTTAAAGGCGTTGAGGCCTCTGATGTCATATGATGGAGAAAATCTAAACTGATCATGGCAAACGCCTTAAGCCTGCACGTTAATCCTATGTGTCTTGAGGTCCCACCTAGCGTGTGTATTTTTTGTCGTACCTTTGTATCAGTCTGTGATTTGAACAATGTAGGCTGTATTGAAGTGAAATATGTATCTACATCTGTAATATGAAAAAAACAACAACAAGGAAACGTGTGAAAACACAACTAACCCCATGTATAAACTTACCTCACCAATCATAGAAATCACCCCCAAATCAATATGATACATAGTTTCGTCTGCCCGCGAACAGCATTGAACTATCGTCATCAATATCCCAATTCCTCGAGTCCATCCTCCACCCCGATATAAACACACACACACACACACACACACACACACACACACACACACACACACACACACACACACATACACACACACACACACACACACACACACACACACACACACACACACACACACACACACTCTCTCTCTCTCTCTCTCTCTCTCACACACACACATATACACGCACGCGCACACACACACACACACACACACACACACACACACACATATATATATATATATATATATATTATATATGAATATATATATTACATGTATGTATGTATATATGTGTGTGTCTATATATATATATATATATATATATATATATATATATATATGTATATACATATACATATATATATATGTATATAATTTTTATTTATATATATATATATATACATATATATAGATATAGATATATAGAATTAGAATGATATTTGGCGTTTTTGAGTGACCTAATTTTGTCTGATTTGTTTATCACCCAATTAGTGAAACCTTAAAAATCGTTTGATAGGGCATACTATTTCTTGATCCAAAATGAATCGTTCGTTCTCACACTATCTTATTACTTAACACCTCGATGATTCACGCATGTTTGTGCTATTTATGTGAATCTGACCTGCGTGCAAGGTCACAGACAATACAGAAAAGTCACTGTACTTGTGACCTGTTAAACATAAATTTGACTTCGTGGGTCATGTTTTAGACTAGCTTAAAGGATAGGAGAATGTGAGTCGTTTGAATACTTTGTCCTTGATTAAAGTAAAGCGTATTTGTCAGATTTTTCAGTTCAGTCATAAAAAGTGACATAGCTTAGCATTCCTTTGATGTGCATGCTATCGGAGTTACGTATTCTGTGATGTACTAACCAACTAGATATTACAGGTTGTTGTGTGGAAAATAGTTCCAGGCCCCGATAAATGATTTTAGCTATTCAGCGGATATCTGTTTCCAAAGGCGTTCTTTTCGTTTCCAGAGTTGCCATACACCATCGATGATAATACTTAAAACACTTTAAGTTTAAAATGTCACTTGCAAGAAATTATTAATCAGGGGAAACGCTGTTTTACTCAAGTCATATTCGCGTGTATGTACTTGGAAACGCATATACCAAATTTCCATTTTGTATCAGTCAGTAGGAAGAAAGAATCATACAGTAATAACGTGGAGGATTCTAAATTCTTGGATACGTTTAATAATGTTTCAGGACCAGTCATGCTCAACCCAGTTTGCCTAACGTTTGCAGAGAAATCCTAGCAATCAAAAGCAAGTCGATCTTCTGAATCAAAAGTATCTCGATGCTCTATGACGAAGACAGATCAGAATGCGTATGATTCTTTCCTTCGGGGATGGCTTTCATACTTATGCTCCTTTCCTATGGGGATGGCTCTCTTACTGTGTGTTTTTTTTTTGTAATTTAAAACCATGGTTTGGTTGTATAATCAAAGTCAGTAATGTTGCCAAAAAAGCTTGGCGTCTTTAAACTGTAGTATTGCACGTATTGCCATGTGGTGAGACATCTTTCTTACAATGTCTGATATAGGATTTACTTGGCAGTGCCTTTCATACATGCTTTGCGTTTTGCTAATTGGCCCATGGAAGTGGAAACAGTTCTAAAGGCTTGATAGTGCGTTTGCTGTTTTGGTCTTATTCAGTGTTGATAGTTGGTATTCAGTGTTGCCAATTCGTTAGTCAGTTTTGTTGGAGAATTTGCTTCATGTGATCGTGATTTTGGTTGCGTTTTAAATGACCATGAAATCAGGATTGCTGTAGTCAAGTTCCATACCTCGGATGTTTTACACCGAAGCTGAATGAAAGAGGCTGACGGACTTTACAAACTTTAAAACCCAGAATACATTGCAAATTGCGTCTAAAATTAATGCAGGGGCACGGCAGAGGCAAGTTTTCAATTAGACTGCTTTTACTCGGTAAGAGGCATACAAGGAATGGATAAGACAGTAGGTTTTGCATAAAGAAAACGATAGGCGATGATAGATTGATTTACCATCAATTGCTTTACCAGCGATCTCTTTGAGACATTTTCGCACAAGAGGGAAGCAATCCAATCATTTGTTGCCATTCTTTTCGTTCACAGTACGAACGTCTTGTCGCTTGTTGTCTTATTTGCTATGTGTTACCGTGTTTTAAGTGGTTACCTTCGATTTTGTTGTGTTCTGAGCTCTTTTACGTTGAAATGACACTAACACAAAAGACGAAACAGGTCTAACCACAGTATTGTAGATCTGTTTATTCTTTACAAAACAACCGCGTATTCAACAGCTCGCGCAAAGAAATGACTTCTTGATAAAACAAGGATGATTCAGTTCGTTTAACATAAATTTTGTTTCCTTTTATGTGTAGCTTTTGCTTGCTAAAGCAATCCGCATGCAGTATTTAGACGTGGCATAACGATTTTCAGTATGTCACTGTTGTGGTGAAGTGTTTTCAACTCGCTTTATTTTTACTTTATAACATTCATTCGACCCATTTTAGTCCATCAAACTGGCATGCTAGTGACAGCATCGTGATTTGGTGAATCTGTCTGTTGTACACATATATCTTTTTTGTCCGTAGCAGTAGAACAAGGTCTTGTTGTGTTTATGAAATATTTTTGTAAAGTAATCAATGAGATGCACAGACTGATGTGTGGAAACATGAAAATTTGAAATAAGTTGAAATAGCAGTATTTCTGCTAAAGTGCCATTTTTATGATTTAACAAGGTATTTGCTGAGCCCAGTGCTGCTCAGAAATGGTTTCTGAATTTCCAGCTGTTTCATAAAACATACGAAATCTATTGACGTTGATAAGCCACCGAATATATGTCGTACTTTCAAAATAATTAGCATGAAATATACTCTATTACGACAATTAATATCTTTTCTTGCAGACAAAATATTAGTATTTCACTTATAATTTTCAAATGAAATACCAGTTTTTTCCTTATTTTACGGGCGAAATCTGAACATTTCTGTGCAGCTACAGGAATTGGAGGAAATATTCTTATACGTCTATGTAATGAGCGGTATTCAGTAGTGCATACTTCAGCAAGTTTTCATCAAAACTTCTGTCAGTTGGTATACGACATAAGCAGACTGGCAAAAATTCTGTCAGTTATGTAGGACACAAGTAGACTGGTTATCTCGATCGATAAAGTCAATAATTCCAGGTCTTGTGTGTCAGTCAGTCTTGCCGATTTCAGTCCTAGCCTGCAGCATTAAAATTTAACCTGTTTGTTGCCTGCCGATCGGTCAGATTGTTCGAGACTTTGTTGGTCTGTTTGACTCTTGATCCCGACTTTTATTTCTTTCGAAATTGTACAGACAGAGAGAGGTTTGTGCTGGCTGAGGAAGGCTGCCAGATTATTGCTTGCATAATGAGTGGAACATGTTTGCACTGTACACGTCCGCTCTGTTCCTTTCGAAAGAATTCCAAATTAACAAAAATATGTATGACTTTACTTGTTGCATTTGCACTTTCATATATCTATTGAGAACAGTGTAAAACAATGGGCACAGACTCAAATAGTAATGAAATGGAATTGAATCAAATTGGTCTTGAACATTGCTATAAACATAACACTCAGATGCTGTCTTTTCATCAATTCGATATTCCTGATACGAGTACTGGAGATGATACCAATACTTCATATAACTCGTTATCATACATTGCACTCGAAAGAATCTAGTGTGAAATCTTTGGACGGGGACGTAGGAACCTAATTTCCAGCTTTTAAAAGGTTAATGGAAAAATATCCCACTGATAATGTGTAAGTGTTTTGTTTGTTTGTTTGTTTTTCTGAAAACTTGTCATATGTTACCGCACCAGTATTCACTGAATTTCACAAAAATTTACATTTACAGATCAGATTTTTGAATTTGGCCAAAATAATATAGTCCTTTTGCTTGTTTATACGGTTGTAAATAATACTAACGACATTGTAAAAGCATAACATAATGTTTATGCTAAACAGTTTGGCAGTCGATCTAGTAGTCAGTGACAAACGTGTTATTCTTGGTATTCTTTCAGCTATTCAGAGCGTATTGTTTAACCTTTTGACTCCTGCATCCTGCTCACCAGCATCCTGCATTGCCAACCATGCTGGCAAAGTAGAAACTTAACTCTTTGATTCCTTCACTCTATCCACCAGCTTCCTGCATGAAGCTGGTGAATAGGATGAGGGAATGAAAGGGTTAAGTTTTTGTTGTTGGTGGATGGGGTGCGGAAGTCAGAGGTAATGTATATTCATTCAATAGTAGAGTCCCTGTAGGGCATCTGGGAAACATACTTGAAGGAGGTCTTTAAACAGTTTCAAATCTCACAAGAACATACATTCCACCCCGTTTATAAAAAATATGTTGTACAGTTCATATGAACATTTTCTTTCTCCATACGTGCCTCGAAATTCTAAGCGTCTTCAAATCATAATCTTTACGTTGTGCAACTTAAAGTTGTTTTAGCTCATTTTGCATCATGCATGACTATTTCTAATGATGGAAAATATGATTACAAAAGTAAAATGTATTGAATGTGAATCGTGCGCATCCCCCCGTACCCGTGCACATATACACCCACAACATGCAACACTCACGCACTGATTACAACACACAAAACACCACACACACACACACACACACACACACACACACACACACACACACACACACACACACACACACTTTCTCTCACTCTGTCTGTCTGTCTATCTGTCTCTGTGTGTGTGTGTGTTCTCTCTCTCTCTCTCTCTCTCTCTCTCTCCACACACACACACACACACACACACACACACACACCATACAACACACATACACACACACATACATGTACACACACATACTCACACATACACACACACATACATACGTACATACATACATACATACATACATACATACATACATACATACATACATATATACACGCACATACATACATACATACATACACATACATACATACATACATACATACACTAATACACTAAACACACAACATACAAATAACATACACATAATTCACTCATACACGCACACATACGCGCGCGCGCGCACACATACACACAAAACACACACACACACACACACACACACACACACACACACACACACACACACACACACACGCACGCACGCACGCACGCACGCACAGAGAGAGTAAAGAAGGTCTGCCCATATATTTCCCACAAAAAAAGTTATCGTCTTTATTTTTCTGCAAACAGAAATGAACATTCTTCAATAGGGAAAATATTCGGTTCCTTTGATCCTTCTTATGGTAGATTTTTTTTGTTACAAACATTTTTCTTTTCAGTTCAATAAACTCACCTCACTCACATTGATGCTTGTAGCGTTTTCATTTCTGTGACTGTTTCCTTTGTATGTCCATGGGCTTCTTCGTGTCGTCTGCGCATGTACTTTGATATCTGTGTTCATGTGCAGACGACAGCCTTGAATGGAGTGACAGACGACATCATCTATTCGGGGGCCAGCCCGGCCTGTCCTTATGATGACGAAGAGGACTGTACAGAGGTCAGCTCTGGTACTGATGACGACATCTTCAAGCCAACAGTCATTGTGAAGACTACGCCAGCTCCCCCTACCACCACCACCAGGTGATTTGTTGTATTGTGGGTTTTGTTGTTGTTGTTGTTGGTAGTGGTGGTGGTATGTTTTGTTGGTTGGTTGAATAGTTAGTGGGAGATTAGCTGGTTGAGTGGTTAGATAGTTACTAATTAGTTTCTTTTGTTTTGGATTTACCTGTTACTTTTTATTTCCATCTTACTGATTAGCTTTGTTTATAGGTTATTTGTTAATAAATCAGTAAGTCGGTTAGCTTGTTATTTTAGATTACGGATTAGCTTTGTTTCTAATTGATCAGTTAATAAGTCAAAACAGAAGACAAAAACACAGAAATGAAGTAAGAGCGCGGATTTGATATAACAAAACAAGATAGGGCAAATTTTTGGTCAACTGGGGCTTGTCAAGCGTGAACAAAAGATAACAAAGAATAAAAGATGAATCAAAAACAAAGCTAATCGGTAAATTATGAACTAGCTAGCTAACTAACTGACTTAATCTTTGATGTCTTTTGCATGCGATTGACAAAGGGCAGTTGGCCGAAGTTTGGTGCCTGTCCTGTTTTGATATATTCAATATGTGTTCTAATTCTGTTTTTGTGTTTTCCTAATTCGTATTTGTTCGAATGCTGGCAATCACTTTGATTCAGATGCTCTGTTTCTGATTTATCGCTTAGTGTATCGGTGGTTTAGTTAGTTTGGTTTTTGGTTTACAATTCAGCCAGAAATGATTGTGCGTAAAACACCACAAGTGTACTGCACATCACCTAATCTCTTAACACAGAATCAAAATATTTTGTGAAATACGTTTGGTATGTAAGTGACCAGCTAGGGGTAGAATATTTGCCTACCTGGCGGGTGAATCCGTTCGTTTTTTTCTTTCTGATCGATTCATGTTTTTTTTGTTTGTTTTATATTGTTGTTGTTTTTATGGCCATGCTGTTTACTGGAGATCTGATATTTCAAGTTCTATCCAGGCCTTTCACATAAAAAACATATGTTCTGTAATAATTTAATTCATTGTCTGGCTGGTTTGGTAACTAATTTTAAAAGTTTTTCCAAGGTGTACATGTTCTTTACGCCCAAATGTTAAGCAAGTTCTTTACTTCGACAAATTTATCTAATATGTTAATATTTTTGTTGTTGTTAATTTTGATGTTCAGATAGAAAACCAAAGTCCCGGGGTTTTAAAAGTTGTATGGTTTCATTCCATTCTTTAGGTGCTTAATATTTCTTGTGTAATTTTTTTTCTTTTTTTAACCAGACATGTGAGGATTTTTCGAAAATAATTTTTAAACCCGAAAATTTCTCAAAATCACCCAAAGAACTTCTCAGATGACTTCTGGTCTACCTCTAAGATAAATGTTGTATCATCGGTAAAAGACAAACAGTTAAGGAGAAATTGGATCGCATTGACGACACCCTCTCTTTATATTGAATCTTTTGGATGATTTTCCATTCATATCTTTGGAGAGTTTATATTTTTGTACAAAGTGGATACACAGTTACAAATATTGTACAAATATTGTTTCCAAATTCAAACGCTTTTAATACTTCTCCCTTATATTTCCAATTTACTGAATTGCATGTTTTTCGAAATCAGTGAACACAAGTAATTCAGGTATTTTTTTCTTTTACAGGAAATAACATCATGCCATACACAATTCCTAAGTTGTCTCCAATATTTCTACCTGCTATGAATCCTGTCTGGTCTCCGTTTATCAGTTTAGGAAAGACGCTTTTAATTCTGTTTGCAATACATGCTGATCCAATTTTGTACGCTACATTCAAGAGAGAAATCAGTTTCCAATTCTTTAGATATTCTCTGGGTTTATTGCCTCTGGGTAAACAGATGAACAAACAATTATCCCCTATGTTTGTGTAATCGACGTCTTACCTTTAAGAAAACCGTCATTAATAGAACGAAACACAAAATCCTCCGTCTGCCTCAAAGAAAAAAAAGTTATGCCATCGGTGCCTGGACTGTTCGCGTTTTGCGTATTTTTCAATGCCTTTGATGCTTCTTCTTTTGTTATACATCCTTCTAATTGTCTGATTCTGTTTACTTAAGGTTAGTAATTTTGTGAGATAATGTCAAAATCAGTATTTTGTGACTGTCTGTCAGTGTGTAATTCTAGTTAAAAGGCACTGGTTTTATCCAGTCTATCGTTTCTTTCTGATAATACTTTACCTTTACCTGTTGCACGTTTTAACATTTGTTTCCTACAAAGTGTCTATTTTAAGACAGCAGAAATATTTCAGTTACTTTTTTGTCATGAAGCTCATCTAGCTTTAATAAGTATACCTTCCATTGTTACCCCCTGATATCCTCTAACTGTTTTGTTTTGTTGTAAGAGAATTGTGTCTCTTTTACTCAAGAAACAGTTTTTCTCTAAAAGTTGTATGTCTTGTTAATGTTCAAAATCTTGCTAAGTTTTTCTTTGGTTTCTGTTTTATTACTTATACTATATGTAATTCTTTTTGCTCTTATTTCCATTCGTAAACTAAGAATAACTGGTCTGATATCATCATCTGCATTTGATCATATAGAACATATTTTATGTTTTCTTTTGTACATGGTAAAATTACATATTGTTCTTTTACATTTTCGATAGTTTCATGAACGAGCACAACATAATTAGAGTCCTTCAATAGAAAACAGTTAAAATTTCCAGATACTTCTGTATTTCTCCTTTTCTTTGAGAGTGATGTCTATGATTATAAGGGAGTGATCGCTTCTGTATCCATATAGGATATCCGTACTTTTCGTATTATCAGTATATTAAAAAAACCTGGTCTGATATCTGTATCTGTATTTGGCTTTTTGGCGTATATTTTATATTTTGTCTTTTCTCTTGCATATGGTAGAAGTGCACATTGTTATTTTACATTTTCGATAGTTTCATGAACGAGCTCTATAGACTTTAGGTCGTTCAGTAGAAAAGACATTTCCAGAAACTTCTATATTTCTCTTTTTCTTTCATGGCTTCTGTGTCCGTACAGGATATCTGTATTTTTATTGCATTATCAATAACAGTTGTTACCTATAGAGCTTGACGACGTTGAATAATCGCTCGAAATGTATTGTGAAGAAATTTTGGACAATGACACTCTTTCTTATTCTGTTGCTGTGAATTAGAATATTCCAGTGTAGAAATATTAGTAATTCCAGTCAGTTGCTCCTGCGTGCTAAAGCAATACTTGGAAACATGAAGAACATTGTATAATGTGCCTTGACGAAAAGTCGATATATATATAACATGAAAAAAATGCACCCATTGCAATCTTCTAAACTTAAGACTTCTCAGTTATGATATATATTATTGTATACGTGACTGTACATTGAACCATTGTTGCATGTTTTGCTATTGGTATGTTTACGTTTAAAAAAAAAAGCTTTTGAGCAGGGGTGAAGAAAAAACCAAAAAAAAACGTGATAAAAATACAGAAAACAGTAACGGCCGGGACCTTAGCAAGAAGTAGCGGAAGATCGAATTATACAGAAACATTAGTTCATCCGTTTTGATGAATGTTTAACAATCTGTCACAAACTCTCTGTTTGTCTACCCCTAAACAACAGAGAGAAACCCACACCGAAAATCATCACCAACGGAGTGGACTGCAAGGGTCAGCAGTGCTCAGAACCCGGCCAAATCGGGCAGCAGACGGACTTATCTCTCTCCACCCCGGAGCCACCCACCAACGAGCACCGTACTGTGAAACCCACGGTCGACACCGGCAAGACTTTGGGTTCAGACGGCGGCGGCGGCAGCGGTCTAAACATCGGGCTGATCGTAGGCATCGCCGTGAGCGTGCTGGTGGCCGTGGTCATCCTCTGCGTGGCCTTGTACAAGTTTCGCCGCCGCGACGAAGGTACATACAAAGTGGATGAGAGCCAGAATTTCGGTTCCCTGGACGGTCGCAAGGCCCACCACGCTCAAGGTAACGGAACTCTGCTAAGTCACAGCGGCGACACTGGCGGGAAAAGGGGAGGGAAGAAGAAAGACGTGAAGGAGTGGTATGTATGATGTGATTGATTGCGGCCCTTGTGGTGGTACTGACTTTTATGTGCGTGAACTTTTATTGAAATTGCCCGTTTTGAGTACGTTTTCTTTTCAAATTCTGCTTTGAAAGGAAAACTTGATATTGAAAGGGGAGATGACTGATTATTTCCTCCTAAATCGGGGAAGTTGGTTATTTCCCTTAAAAAGAGAGAAATTGTTGAATTTCCCTTTTTAAAAACAGGGGGTAAGATGGTAATTTCCACTGTAAAAGTGGGGAGAGAATTCAGGTCGACTCGTAGTATCTGCTCTGTCTGGTTGCCTTTGCCTATACACAAAAACAAAATGTCAGGAAGGATTTCTCAGATGCGTGTGAATGTATTTTGACACATGTTGAGTCAAATGTCACTGCCAACAGTATTCTGTCATGATTGTTTAGCTTTGAATATGCAAGGTTTCTGTTTGAGTCGAGCATATGTGGGGGGGGGGGGGGGGGGTGTCATAATGATCCAGAATGTGCACATGGATTAGCAACATTGTGAGTGTGTGTATCACTGTCAGAATTTTAGGTCACACTGCAGTCCATTTAAATATATATATATATTTATATATATGATATATCTATATCTACACACACACACACACACACACACACATATATATATATCTATATATATATATATATATATATCTGTATGCATATTCATATGTGTATATATAAAAATATCTTTCAGCTGACACAGCCCCATCTTTCTTGCACAGGATTAAATGAAAATGGGTAATCAGAGATATTTTTGGTCGTTTTTGGATTGATCTTTACCAAATGTATAGCATGCTGAAGCATAAGGACTTGCGATGAAAGAAGAAAAGATGTAACTAACATCATCATTGTCACAATTACTCCAGAAAGAATATAACGACGACTAGAAAAAGCAGTCGTTAGTCTGGCTTGACCACTGTTCCCATTTCTTGTCACAGATGTGAAGCTTGTATGAATGGATTGCACATGTTAGCCATGGCATCATTTTCTGTCATCTTTGTGTATTGTCGTGTATTGAAATGATTGTGTAACTTGAATTATACAAAAGGACAATGTACATAATTTATTTCACTTTAAGTCTTTTTTCAGATACAGATATTCTGTAATATATAAAAAGACTGGCGCATAAACTATTACACATTCAGTCTGTTTCAGAATGTTTATGTTGCTTTTTCTTCCAAAGTGGGATTGGGAGAAATTAATGGAGATATAAACGAAGGAAAGCTATTTACCATTATATAAACGTGTTTGCATCTTTAGAAAAATGTGTTTGTACCTTTGAACAAAAATGTACTTACGGTAATAAGGTGTTGAAGCAAAATCAGACATTCCCAGTTTTCTTAGCGTTGAGTTTGAGCCTAGTTCACAAAGACTTCACAAAGAACTTACATTACGCTCAGTTGTAAATGAGGTCCTGACCTTATTCTTTGTCGGGAGAAGTAAAACAACGAGGACTTGGCCCTCAGAAAGCTGACCATAAAGTAGTGAGGTCTCTACCACCTCAGCCCACATGACATCAAGGTGTACGTGCATGTTGACCAAAGATCTGAAAATCGTTCGGGAATCAAAGTTCTGACATGCCTGTGACCGGCGTAACTACACATGCCCGGCATTTAGTTCGATATCTTTGGTGTTTAATGTGAAAGAAGCATGTTTCCCCTTTTTAACCGTCACAGTAATCGAAATTTTTATTTTCTCGTAATTTCATGATTGTGTGCTGATCAAAATTAGACGATGTAACATTTTCGTCATGATCGTGTGTGGGCAGACTGAGATCATATTTTCATCGATTGTTTTCCACAACAAGAACTCGCAGTTCCGTAAGAATGATAGTGTTTGTCAGTTTTCGAAAGTCACTGCATGTCAGGTTAGTATTTTTGCTGAAATAGCTGGGACTAGAAATGGTTTAGTCTGTTTTGCACCATGTAGTTCTGCCAAAATCTGCTAGTGATGACCTAGAAGGCACCTAGAATGGCCTCCCTTTTGAGACTTTGGAATTGAGCCGCTGATAGGTGTCTCCAGGGTGTGGTGTACTCCTGGGTGTAGTGTTCAGGTGTTGTCTGTGCAGTACACTTTCCCTTTCCATGATGCAGGTGGGACCGAAAGAGAAGAAATATAACTAATAGAGGTGGAGTTGGTAGAGAGAGAGAAAAAAAGAACAGAGTATGATGGGTGTATTTCCATAAGCCGCGGGACAGAGACATGGCCTGCATAATCTAAAACGAGTATATTTGATAAACTCTCATGCCTCTGTGTGTGGCTTGGAGATAGTCTGCACAAAAAGTGCGTGAAAGCAGTGAAAAAGGCTGATTGTCAGTATGACATGACAATTTGTAGTTTGTTGTCACTCGCTGTTATTGAAGAAACAGTCGGATTTTGTGAACTTTTACCAGGAAAGACGAATTTTTGTTTTCTTAGCATAATGATGGAGAAATTCTAAACACAAGATTTCATGCTTGATTATCTCAGTGATTAAAATGGACACGTTTGCATGTGCTTGTGATGTGTCGGCACCAGCGTATATGTAGTGAGAAGTGCTGTTAATGATCGCTGTTTCGTGCGTTTGTGAGTTTGATTATTTCTTAAATGATCACAAGCTCTTTGTATCTGTGAGTTTAATTGACGATAATGTTGTGTGGTCACAGCTCCGTGTATTTGTGAGCTGTTTGGTTGTGTTAATAAATGATGTTAGTTCCATCCATTCCAAACTTTTGTTTTGTCTTCATTCGCCGATGTATTTATGGTACCAACCCCATGCCAGCTTAATGTCAAATGATAATACTAGATAATTAGTCCATTTCCTTACGTAATGTTGCTTCCTTTAATATTTGACACAGGTTCAGCGCCTGTCATGTTTTGTTGTATTAAATAAGCGTTCTGGTTCTGTTTTTGTGTTTTTCTGGTTCCACAGCGTTGTAGTTTCTAATAATAATAATATATTTTATTTATATAGCGCAAAATCTTGACAAAATCAAATCTAAGCGCTGAAAGGTTATTCTGCTAGCTTTTTAGTTTCATTTTTATTTGTTTAGCTGCCCATTTAAGTGACATTGTATGGAAAGGACGATTGGGCTTCAGAATGGTATCATTGTGTCTTTATCATTGAAACGGCTGTGAAAAGTGATAGTGCAGTAGATCATCGGGTATGAGAGAGTGAGGTAGGGTGAGGTGGGGTAAGGTGAAGAATT
>CM060308.1:56430955-56440955 GCA_030674185.1 Monoplex corrugatus
GCATATGTGTCTGTGAACCAGACCTTGTAAAGTGTACCTTGTTGTGTGTGTTAAAGATCAAGCGAGAGCACGAAAGAGAGTTTTTATTGCTGTATAATGTTGATGTAATGTGTGAAACTGTGTCATGAAATCCATGGACTCAATGCTGTTTAATATGATTTATCTTCATCACGGTATGAGGTTGACGTGTGTTAAGAGTGGAGTTAAGCTTTTATTGGCTGCAGTTATGCACGCATGTATTAATGTGTGTATACATATGTATACATTCCGGACTGTTGCAAGGTTATTTGGCAAATTGTGCAGTGTATGTGAACATTTTTGTTGTTGTTATTGTTGTTGTTACTTTTGATATGATATTAATCTAATTACAATTTTTCGTTTGCTGTGTCGAGGGTGTGAATTTGTGTGTGTGGGTGGGTGGGTGTGCGTGTGTGTGTGTGCGCGTGTTTTCAGCTCAAAGTTTAGAACACAGTTGTTCTTTGAGACTTTCAATCGTTTGGAAATTATTCATTTCGTCGTTACATGTTATCAGTTTTTCAATATGTTTTCTCGAGATTCATTAATGATATGTTTGTTTTAATTATTTCCACTTTTAGTTATACATGATTTTGATCTGCCAGTACAACTTTTATGTTCACATGACAATAAATGGTTTACTATGATTATGGTGATGATGGTTCGTGTGTGTTTGTGTGTGTGTGTGTTGTTGTTGTCGTCGTTGTTGAATTATTTTCGTTATTTTCTATAGGCTTTCGAATTTTATGACCGCAGAATAATTCAGACCTAGGCAACGCACGTGTATTTGTGTGTGTGTGTGTGTATAATATATATATATATATATATATATATATATAATATACATTATATACATATATATATATATATATATATATATATATATATATATATATATATATATATATATATATATATATATATATATACGTTATTTTTTATTGGTAAACCGTTTTTGAAATTCTTCTGAATTTTTTTGGAGCTTTTCGCTCATCATCAGGGTTCTGGAAAAGGAGAAAATAACACAAATGTTATCAAACCAAGTAACAGGAATCAGCATTAAACACGAACAACATTAGAATGTGAAGCGATCATACAAAATGATTATAGCTTAATTGTCAGCTGTCGGCATCGATACTCATAGGTCCCAGTTCTCATATGCAACGCTTCAAGCGTCATCATAAATGTTTCTCCCCGAGTTGTTGTGTCTAATATCGTTACATCATTTATGTCCATCGTCTTCACTTCACATTGGTCCATATGTGTTTTTATCGGCCCACTGTTTTTGATGTGCTGTCTGAAGCGAGATTGCAAATGTCGGCTGGTTTGGCCGACATAGCACGCGTTACAGCGCGGACAATTGGTTTTATAGACAACTCCGTTTCTCAAGAGAGAGAAAGAGAGAGAGAGAGAGAGATGTATGTTTGTATGTGCGTGTGTGTGTGTGTGTGTGCACGCACGCGTGCGTGTGTATTGCTTTTTCAGTAGTCTATCGATTTGTAAGAATGGAGAACAATTTAGATGTACATGTAGACAACGCATGTAAGTGCGTTTGCGCTTGCGTGTATATTTCTGCGTGTGCGTTGGGTGAATCCACATGTATAAACCATGTCTGGAAGAGTTCGTCATTTACTCGTGATCTTGTTTTTACTTTTATCTATTTAGTTGGGTAGTCTGCCTAATTTGTAATGACCTGTGTTTTGTATCATCGTGATCCAGCATTCACAAAGGCGTCAGCAATGATATTATGACGAATCGTTTTGGGTGACATTACCGACATTGAATTCAGTAAACCACCTTTGGTTAAGGATCGACCATGGACGATGCGGCTTAGTTGTCGGTTTCGTTGCTGCTCTGGATGCCCACAGTGACCTCTCCAGGGCGTAAACCTGGGCACAATGATATGGAGAACCAGCTGTTGCTCATCAAGCAGGTCACCAATCTGCACGCGGCTGATAGATCCTAAGGAATGGCGAAAACCAATATAGTTTGGTTCCAGCGTTGCAAGCTGTGTGTGTTTGTGTGTGTGTGTGGTGTGTGTGTTTGTCAATGTGTGTGTGTGTGTGTATGTCAGTGTTTGTGTTTATCAATGTGTGTGTGTGTGTGTGTGCAGGGTTGTTTGGGAAATATTTACCGTGTATGTTTTTTGTTGTTGTTGTTGTCGTTGTTGTTGTCATTTTTGATATGATATAATAAATAATAATAATTACAATATTTATATAGCGCAAAATCTTGATAAAATCAAATCTAAGCGCTGAAACACACACACACACGCACGCACGCACACACGCACGCACACACATGCACACATACACACACACACGCACACGGCTATAAATGGGGAGAAAGAATAAAAGCAATGGAAAATTATAGAGAGCATATTATATACAGTTATATATTGCAATGTGATTCCCCTCCGAGTGGAGACAGGCTGCAGAGGGGATTGAGTGAGGTCAGGATTTTATGCAGAGGAGAAAAGGTGAGTTTTGAGAGCGGACTTGATATTAATCTGTTTACAATTTTGCGTTTGCTGTGTGTTATTATTTGATGTGTGTGGGTATTTGTGTGTGTGTGTGTGTGTGTGTGTGTGTGTGTGTGTGTAGCCGAAATCAGTTTCAGTCAGTCTGTCTACTTTCGGGACTTCAACTCTGTTTTTTTTCCTCGGGGTTGATTCTCGAAGTCTTCCCGTGGACGGGTATGGCTGTGAGGCACCAGTGGTTTGACAGCAGTGTTTATCTTCTCCTAGGCGGACCTCCCTACTAGGTTGACCAGCCCTGTCTACGAGATTTGAGCGTAAGGGCCAGTCATACACGTGACAAACATGCATGGTCATAGACACAAATAGTACCAAAAAACTGGTTACCCGGCAAACCTAGGTCTGTATCGAGAAACAGTGCCGTAATATTACATAAACTGGCTCTCCAGCGAAGTTACGGCCTATGTCGAGAAACAGTAATCATAACGGTACGTAAACTGGTTCTCCAGCGAAGTTACGGCCTATGTCGAGAAACAATAATCATAACGGTACGTAAACTGGCTCTCCAGCGAATTTATGGCATATGTCGAGAAACAGTAATCATAACGGTACGTAAACTGGTTCTCCAGCGAATTTATGGCATATGTCGAGAAACAGTAATCATAACGGTACGTAAACTGGCTCTCCAGCGAATTTATGGCATATGTCGAGAAACAGTAATCATAACGGTACGTAAACTGGTTCTCCAGCGAATTTATGGCATATGTCGAGAAACAATAATCATAACGGTACGTAAACTGGCTCTCCAGCGAATTTATGGCATATGTCGAGAAACAGTAATCATAACGGTACGTAAACTGGCTCTCCAGCGAATTTATGGCATATGTCGAGAAACAGTAATCATAACGGTACGTAAACTGGCTCTCCAGCGAATTTATGGCATATGTCGAGAAACAGTAATCATAACGGTACGTAAACTGGCTCTCCAGCGAATTTATGGCATATGTCGAGAAACAGTAATCATAACGGTACGTAAACTGGCTCTCCAGCGAATTTATGGCATATGTCGAGAAACAGTAATCATAACGGTACGTAAACTGGCTCTCCAGCGAATTTATGGCATATGTCGAGAAACGGTAACCATAATACTACGTAAACTGGCTCGCCAGCGAATTTTATGGCCTATGTGGAGAAACGGTAACCTAAATAGTACTTAAACTGACTCTCCAGCGAATGTATGGCCTACATGGAGAAACAGTAACCATAATGGTATGCAAACCGGCTCTCCAGCGAATTTATGGCCTATGTGGAGAAACAGTAACCGTTAATGGTTCGTAATCTGGCTCTCCAGCCAACGTATGGCCTATGTGGAGAAACAGTAACCATAATGGTACGTAAACAGTCTCTCTAGCGAATTTATGGCCTATGTGGATAAACAATAACGATGATGGTACGTAATCTGGCTCTCCAGCGAACTTATGGCCTTGTGGAGAAACAGTAACCATAATGGTACGTAAACTGGCTCTCCAGCGCACCAATGGCCTATGTCGAGAAACAGTAACCATAACACATAAACCAGCCAACGTACGACCTACGTCGTGAAACCGTAATATGATAGTACGTAAACTGGCTGTATGGAGATGCCGGGGACTCTTTCAGTAGAAATAGTATCCCCATCTTCTTGAAATTCTGTGCTAGAATTCTTTTTCTGTCACTCTTTCAGTGTTTCTGCTATGTTCCTTTGTTTTCTGCCATTTGTTCTTATCATTTTCTTCCATGCTGGTCCATTCACCTGTGTGAGTTCGATTATGTCTTACATACTTCCTTTTAGGATTGATAATTGGGTTACATGTCCAAAATGCAATTTGGCACTAAGGAAAAATGATGTGCAAAAACCTTTTAGGTTATTTGGGGCCGTTTTATGTATGTTTTAGTGTCTTGAATTATCTTTGCATTTGTGTTTAGGTATAATTTCAAATCCTCTGGTGATAGATTGGATGGAGTTATCAACGCCAGGGGCATATCCTTAGAATATGTGCGCGAATGCATTGGTATATGTATTAAATTTTCTTTTCCATTTTTTTTATTGTTCTGTGAGGTATGGTGTGCTTTTTGAGATGGCTATATCCCTGGTATAGCTTTGCGCAGTCAGCTAGGCTTTAAGCAGTAATAACAAGAATAACCCAGCAAACTTATGGCCTGTGTGGAGGAACAGTACCTTAATAGCGCATAAACTGGCTACCAGGCGAACTTATGATCTATGTCAGTTTCAGCATTGGTTCCTGCTTGTTTTGTCCGATTAACGCCTTTATACGTCGAAACAATGTTGAGACAACCTAAAAACTGTTGCTCGATAGATGATAATATTTTCATTGCGATACTTTGTACGTATTCGTGTATTATTGACCAGGGTAAGAATTTGTTGTTGTTGTTGTCTTTGTTGTTTTCGCAAGTCTACCCTCTCTTGTATCCATTAGCAAATTAAATTCCGAGGCTTTTTAATCGTAAGCTTCCGATGCATAATGATTTGTAGTATGATATTGCTTATCATCCGCTGTTTTTCAAAGATCAGAAAATTGCAAAAGATTTGAACTGAAGCAAATTAAATAACACAGCACCATCGTCTAGGTCTGGGCTCTGGGTTTTGCTCATTGATATAAACACAGTCACTGTGTCTTGGATAAGAAATGGTTACTTTTCTTTCCAAAATATACAGCATTACTGTAACCACATTGCTTATGAGGAAAGCGTGAGAGATAAGTCAATGGTGACCTTAGGCGAAACAAGCCTATAATTTTGGAGAAATGATGAGTGTTTAACAGTGAATAGGGGATATAACCCATAGGTAAAGCTTTTTGATCGTACTGAAAAAAATTCGATGTTGGTCATTACTGTGAACATTATTTCATCTTTTGTGTTCTTTCCTGCTGTATATTTGTTTTGAGATTTTGTTGTTATTGTATTTGCCAGATAAAAGCGCATTACATTTACATGTAGAGGTATTCTTACAACTTTTGTCTTGTCTTATTTTTTTGTTTGTTTTATTTTATCCTCACAGAAAAAGTAGGCTATATTACATTCAGGGCATAGTCATTGGTGTCCCAGTTGGCATGAAGGGCTGAGTGACTGGCTCTGCCTTTTACCGGATGAGAGGTGAAAACCTGGTATAAGTACCTGTTTCTATGTGAAAAGCATTGAAGCCAGTTGTGGCTTCTGCAACGTGTAGGTCAAAGATAATATCTCAACCACTCAGATTAAATGTGTCCGTTCAAGTATAGCCTTACGTCTATGACGCTTTGATGTTTCTGTTTCTGTGATTTTTTCATTTTCAGTTCTGATTTCATGTACAGATATGGTACAGTCGGATATCGGTATCTGAATTTACAAACGTAGGTGTAGTTGACACAAGACAGCCTTTCTGTACTCGAATGATATCCTGTATGCCGTGACACCACAGATGCGTTGTGATGGAAAGATTTGACATAATCGTATCCAGTACCATAAGCCTGTGGGTATGTACTAAGCACTGACGAAAACTGTTGACAAATCAAAAAACGTGTAGCTTATGTTGTGTTAATATTTTAATAGGCTGTAAACAGAAAGTGCTCTACACTTGGAACACAGAACAGAATCAGAACAAGTGTTTAACATAGCAAAATATGACAGGCGCAAATGTTCAGCCAACTGGCCTCTGTTAAGCGTATATCAAAGACAACAAGGAATAAATGCACAAAGCTTTGTAGAACACAAATCTAAACGACTTCCCTAACGTGGCATTGAGCAGGAGAAGATATGTGTTGTTTGTTGGGGGGGTTTTCCCCTTATTTTGTTACTGTTTGTTGTGGGTCTGTTTCTTTTCTGTCCCATTTTCTACGCCATTTCAGTAACTACAGTATTGGGCAGTTGTTCACAATGCTATGACGATGTATGACAGTGGGTTTGGATACTCATAATAATGCATGGCATTCTCCTGTGGATTGAGACTGCGTGACAAGATATGTCTCTTAGCTGCCTTTCATGATAAATCCTGGCGTCGACAAGGGCCGAGAGATGCAGACACCTGCAGGTTTGGAAGGAAAATTTGAGCTAGACTTTCAATAATGCATCTGCGAAATGGATGGGACCGGACTGTGTGGTCGAGTCTTGCCAATGAGCCCTTCGCACGCTCAGCTCTGGGCAGGAGCCAGTTGTGGCCGAAAAAAAATATCCCACTATGGTTTTGACACGACTGATCGACGTTGAAACTCATAACCTTAGAATCTGTCTGTTGCTAACAACTGCACCGTTATGACTGGTCATAGTGTACATATTTATCTTATACACTGAGACAGGTTGATAAGTTTAAATACCTGGGAACGGTCATCTCACCAGACGGTAGATGCACACCAATAGCCAGCAGAATCAGCCAAGCCAAAACAGCATTCAAGAAGATGAAAAGCATTCTTACCAACAAAGGCCTGGCAATTGACATCAGGAAGAGAGTTCTTTGAATGTTATGTAGAAGCGATACTGTTGTACGGTTGTGAGGCGTGGTCGGTCAACACGCAAAATCAGAACAAAATTGAGGGAACGCAAATGTGGTTTCTAAGAAGAATGTTGAGAATTCCATGGACAGCAAAGAAAATAAACGAGACAGTCTTGAAGGAGGCAGACACAAGAAGATCATTAATAAAAAATATTTTAAAAAAAGGATTAGGAAAAGACAGGTAACATTTATAGGACACAGTATGAGGAAAGGGGAATTAGAACAGCTGGTCAGAACAGGCAAGCTGGAAGGAAAGAAAACACCGGGTAGATCCAGGGAGATGAATATTGGACAGACTTGCAGGGGGGTTGAAGACAGAGAGGATGGGAGATGTACTTGCAGCGACAGGGGATAGATTCCCGTGGAGGGCCATGGTCGCCAACGCCATACGGCAGGGCACATGATGATGATGGTGATACACTTCGTTTTGAGATGGAGGTCCATATCTGTGAAATGATACTGTTTGATCCATGTTTTACTTCAGCACGCGCCGCACGTGGGGTTTGACATGGACGACGGGGATAACCATCCCTGTAGCGTGGGATAAAGGGAACCTATTTAATTCTGCATGTAATGTGTTGGTCACGTTGACATTGATTATCTCCTATTTGTTATTATAGCACGATCATTACTATGCATATTTTGTTCTTCTTTTAAGAACATTCTATCAGTCATAACTGAGTGAGATATTTACACAACAACGAATTGACTATTTTTGTATGTCTGTTGTGTTTGACGATTACGCCCGCTTATGTTCCTCGGAGCACTCACAGACACACACACAGACACACATAACACACACACACACACACACACACACACACACACACACACACCACACACACATACACACACATACACATGTATATATATATATATATATATATATATATATATATATGTATAGATAGAAAGATAGATATATATATATGTGTAATGTATACGTATACATACATACACACATACATGTATACATATATACGTGTATATACATGTACATATATGTATAATATAATATAGTATACATGTGTGTGTGTGGAAATAGATAGATAGATAGATAGACAGACAGATAGATAGATATGAAACAAGAAATGGTAATGCGTATACAGCATTTTCCTGATTAAGTATCTGTTATTTAACATGGACAGCTCAGAGTTTTGTTAATGTTTAATAGTTATGGTTACATATACTGGGTTTTATCATGACCTAGTGTGTGTGAAAAGTATAAAACGGTATCTACATGCCTGTTTTGTATCAACGTTGATGCATATTGAAACATGTAACATTATGTGTTTGATATTTTTCAGGTGCATGTCACGATCCGTGCGTACTGTCTAGTCTGTGCATGTGTGCGTCTGTAATTCTGTGTATCTGTTTGTGCATGCATCAGTGAAATTTAAAAAATCACATTCTGTGTCTAGCATATAGAAAACGATTTTATTTTCAATGTTCACGGCCAATTTCCTTTCATCACCGTTCGCATTTGGAGACAGTACAATAGTTTGGATTTATTTAGACCTGGAAATGTCTGTTTAACAGTTGTAGTTTTTTAATGTAATTTGTATGGAAAAATCAAATGGTGAGTTAGTTTGTTTGTTTGTTTGTTTTGAAAATGCTTATAACCATGATGCAGATTAATATAATAAATGGATGTATTTATAATTTGGTACAAGACATTTTGATTTTTGTACTGTTTTGAAAATGCTTATGATCATTTTGCAGATTAATATAATAAATTGATGTATTTATTATTTGGTACAATACATTTTGATTTTTTGCGCCGATCAGCACATCTGTGGGTGACAGTTTCACATTCTGAGATTTTTTTCAGTAAATTTTCCTTTGGTTATGTCCCTTTGGTAAAATATTCCACTATCAAGGTAATACGAGCATCTATTTGTTGCTTTGTTTCAATTAAATTTTAGTTTGAAGATATTTGTGGGGGTATACTTTAAGTAATATTTTCGAGTCTTTCGTCTTCTCTGTGAATGAACTGAATCCAGCACTCTTGGAATAGAACTGACCAAAGCGGTGTACTTTAATCTAGTTCCGGCATTGTTTATCCCCTGAGCATATTCAGGATTTCCACGAGAGATGGAAATCGTTTTTTATTATAATGGGTTACTTGTTTTATTAATTGAAATCACATATTTTGCCAAAAGGTCCAACAGCTACCTGTCTTTTGGCACATGCCTTTCCAGTTATACGTGGCACAGACGTCAATGTTTTGTTATACTTCATTTTTGTGGCTTCTTTGACGGTGTGTGTGTTTTGTGTTGTATTTGTTTTCGTCATGGTTTTAGAATTAACGAGTTTTATCTCTCCCTTGTTTGCTTTTAATGATTCCTTTGCTTTCTTATTTTTCCAGTTTACATCTATATGTCAGGTAACAAGGACTAGCTGTAAGATAGGTCCATTGGGATCTGTGAAGTGTTTTGAAGTTTGAAGCTTTGAAGTTTAAGCCTTTGACTCCTCCACCCTATCCACCAATCGCAAAATCTTAACCCTTTGACTCCCTTACCTTGTCCATTAGCTTCCTGCAGGAAGCTGGTGGTTAGGATGAAGGAGTCACAGGGTTCGGTTTTGCTTTGCTAGCATGGTTGACAATGCAGAATGCTGGTGGTAATGACGCAGGAGTCAAAGGGTTAAAGAGTTTTTGTATACCAGACACTTACACAGTGGGTTCGAGCAGTGAGTCCTCACAAATACTGACTAGGCACAAACAATAAGGAATGCATCGTCACGTGTTCATGTATCATCAGTAGAGATACAGACGTAATAGGCAATCTACAAAATCAGAACATACGCGCCAAGTAGACAGAACGTTGAGAAATATTAACGATCAGACACAATCACTGCAAAGCAGATGCTTTGATTGGATTTGGGCTGGTTGGATGTTTGTGCATTTTGTTGTGTCGTTACTGCTTTTTTTCCCTTTTCAAAACTGAATTTTTCCACGTAAAACGTGGCTTGTTTTACCTAGC
>CM060308.1:56443455-56450955 GCA_030674185.1 Monoplex corrugatus
ATAGACATAATACGTACATACACACACATACATACATACATACATACATACATACATACATGCATACATACATACATACATACATACATACATACATACATACATACATACATGCATACATACATAGATACGTAGGTGCATGCATACATACATACATACAGACATACATACATACACATTTGTACACACACAAACCACCCAAGCATGCACGCATAACTACACACCAACACACACACACACACACACACACACACACACACACACACACACACATAGGAACACTGGCAATCACGTGGGTACATACACGAGCAAAAAGTACAGGTGACAGGTAGCAATTCAAGTTTTGCAACTGCCTTTTGAAAAGATTCGTTTTCAGTGCAGGTTTGTAGAAAAGAATGAGCATGACGTAGATTGAAGGACAGTGGGTTTCAGACTTTTGCAGGAGAATGAGAGAATATTCTTGAGTCGTGTTTAGAATATTCTTGAGTCGTGTTTCTTTGGGTTAAAAGGGGGAAATGATGAGGTCCTAGTTACACGAATATCACACATTGGGGTTATATCGGCCAAAATAATGAAAATCAAATACTGAGGCTGTATCCGCACAAAACAAAATGACTCAATGAAGAGACAGCCTTGTTAGACCTTCCTTTGACTAAAACAAATGCTGTAATGCTTTAATATAGTTTATTCGCTACAGTTTGCAAGAAATGTCGAAATTGGTGTTCCGCCTCTTTGTCCAATTACCTGATCTGTTCGTTTCGTCTAGGTCTCGGAATTGTTATTGACCGTAATTCTTTTGTTGTTGCTATGTTTTCTTGTTGGTGTTGGAGGGGTGATTTTTTACTGCTGTTTTTGGATTTTGTTGTCATTATTTGTCTTCACGCAAGCTAAAACGCACGTGGGCGCACCCACAAACACACACACACACACAAAACATGCACACACACACATACACGCACGCACGCACGTACGCACTACACATTCTAGATGGTAACTCTCTATACGACACTGAATCAGCCAGACATGCTCTCGAATGTTTTATACTACGTGGCTCATAAATGCTCATTCTGTATACCCCTTTATGCAAGAGAACTAGTCCGTTTTCATTTTCTGCCTTTCTTTTAGTTTTATCTGTCTGTGGTTTCCTTTGTTCTCATAATGGTTGTTTTTCTCTATGACAATACTGATTATGACTGAGTTTTATGCGGAATGACATACACACATTAGACACATCTACGAACAAGCAAGAAAATTGGAGTGTTTCAGTTTCAGTTCCAGTTTCTCAAGATAGAGTCCCTGTGCTCAAAATAAGTTCCGTATGCACTGATGCCACTGGTGCCAGATGACAGAGAAGAGCCAAAATGATTGTGGCACAAGTCATAAGCCCTACGCATTGGCAAGGGTTTATCGTCCTTTGACTCCCGCACCCTATCCACCAACTGCAAAAATATAACCCTTTGATTCCCTCACCCTATCACCAGCTTCAAAGGGTTAACTGTTTGCTTTGCTGGCACGGTTGACAATGAAGGATGCTGGTGGACAGAGTGCGGGACTCAAAGGGTTAAATTAACAGAGTCCTGTAGTTGTTGAGAATTAGCCGCACTTGCTCTGTTATGGGCCATATAGTTGGTACGGGATGTCTGTATAGATGGGATGTCTGTATACTACGGGATGTCTGTATACTACGGGATGTCTGTATACTACGGGATGTCTGTATAGATGGGATGTCTGTATACTACGGGATGTCTGTATAGATGGGATGTCTGTATACTACGGGATGTCTGTATACTACGGGATGTCTGTATACTACGGGATGTCTGTATAGATGGGATGTCTGTATAGATGGGATGTCTGTATACTACGGGATGTCTGTATAGATGGGATGTCTGTATAGATGGGATGTCTGTATACTACGGGATGTCTGTATATTACGGGATGTCTGTATAGATGGGATGTCTGTATAGATGGGATGTCTGTATACTACGGGATGTCTGTATACTACGTGATGTCTGTATAGATGGGATGTCTGTATAGATGGGATGTCTGTATACTACGGGATGTCTGTATAGATGGGATGTCTGTATACTACGGGATGTCTGTATAGATGGGATGTCTGTATAGATGGGATGTCTGTATAGATGGGATGTCTGTATAGATGGGATGTCTGTATACTACGGGATGTCTGTATACTACGGGATGTCTGTATAGATGGGATGTCTGTATAGATGGGATGTCTGTATACTACGTGATGTCTGTATAGATGGGATGTCTGTATACTTCGGGATGTCTGTATAGATGGGATGTCTGTATACTTCGGGATGTCTGTATAGATGGGATGTCTGTATAGATGGGATGTCTGTATAGATGGGATGTCTGTATACTACGTGATGTCTGTATAGATGGGATGTCTGTATACTACGTGATGTCTGTATAGATGGGATGTCTGTATACTACGGGATGTCTGTATAGATGGGATGTCTGTATAGATGGGATGTCTGTATAGATGGGATGTCTGTATAAGTGGATGTCTGTATACTACGTGATGTCTGTATAGATGGGATGTCTGTATACTACGGGATGTCTGTATAGATGGGATGTCTGTATAGATGGGATGTCTGTATACTACGGGATGTCTGTATAGATGGGATGTCTGTATACTACGGGATGTCTGTATACTACGGGATGTCTGTATACTACGGGATGTCTGTATACTATGGGATGTCTGTATACTACGGGATGTCTGTATAGATGGGATGTCTGTATACTACGGGATGTCTGTATACTACGAGATGTCTGTATACTATGGGATGTCTGTATAGATGGGATGTCTGTATAGATGGGATGTCTGTATACTACGGGATGTCTGTATACTACGGGATGTCTGTATACTACGGGATGTCTGTATAGATGGGATGTCTGTATACTACGGGATGTCTGTAATACTACGGGATGTCTGTATAGATGGGATGTCTGTATAGATTGGATTGTCTGTATACTACGGGATGTCTGTATACTACGGGATGTCTGTATAGATGGGATGTCTGTATACTACGGGATGTCTGTATAGATGGGATGTCTGTATAGATGGGATGTCTGTATAGATGGGATGTCTGTATACTACGTGATGTCTGTTATAGATGATGGGATGTCCTGATTTTTAGATGGGATGTCTGTATACTACGGGATGTCTGTATAGATGGGATGTCTGTATACTACGGGATGTCTGTATAGATGGGATGTCTGTATAGATGGGATGTCTGTATACTACGGGATGTCTGTATACTACGGGATGTCTGTATAGATGGGATGTCTGTATACTACGGGATGTCTGTATAGATGGGATGTCTGTATACTACGGGATGTCTGTATACTACGGGATGTCTGTATACTATGGGATGTCTGTATACTACGGGATGTCTGTATACTACGGGATGTCTGTATAGATGGGATGTCTGTATACTACGGGATGTCTGTATACTACGGGATGTCTGTATACTACGGGATGTCTGTATAGATGGGATGTCTGTATACTACGGGATGTCTGTATAGATGGGATGTCTGTATACTACGGGATGTCTGTATAGATGGGATGTCTGTATACTACGGGATGTCTGTATACTACGGGATGTCTGTATACTACGGGATGTCTGTATACTACGTGATGTCTGTATAGATGGGATGTCTGTATACTACGTGATGTCTGTATAGATGGGATGTCTGTATACTACGTGATGTCTGTATAGATGGGATGTCTGTATACTACGGGATGTCTGTATAGATGGGATGTCTGTATACTACGGGATGTCTGTATAGATGGGATGTCTGTATACTACGGGATGTCTGTATAGATGGGATGTCTGTATACTACGGGATGTCTGTATAGATGGGATGTCTGTATACTACGGGATGTCTGTATAGATGGGATGTCTGTATACTCAGAGCCTGGAATTCGTCGCGGAAACGAGGATTTCCGCGGAAATCAAAATCGAAAATCGCGCAAAAAAATATTTTTCGCGTTAAAAAAAATCGACGACCATACTTATGTATGATGGATCCTGATCTTGTGCCCAATGTTTATTAAATACTCTTTTGACTGATATTCATTGTGATTTTCAGTGTGTTAGATGCCTTTAAATTTGTCTCCAGAATGCACAGAATTTAATCTTGATTTTAAAAATTTTCCGGGGGAGCATGCCCCCGGACCCCCTAGAAGTTTCCTTTTTTTTTTTTCATAGCAATTCCAGGCTCTGATACTACAAACTGTCGTTATCCGAAGAGTTGAATAAAAAGATGTATATAATTTGTCTTTTTTTTTTTTAATGTACGAGGCGTTTAAATTACGATATAGCAATGTCATGTCACAGAATTATGTAGGAGGCATTGAAGTTCAGAGATATTTCAATATCACAGCACATAATTATGTACAAAGCCTGTAAGTTTATACAGATACAGCAACGTCATGGCGCTGTATGGCTGCCTGAACTTTAGTAGCTCATACTAGCCATCAGAGAAGTATTGTTGTGTTTTTACTGATAGAAATTATAAGTGTTTTGTTATTTTGTTCTGAACGTTTGATTTCAACATTTTTCATTGTTTGATATTTTACTTTTACATGATGTGTTTACACATTATTTGCAACCATGCGCTGTTGGTTTTGTGTGTGTATGTGTGTTTGTTTGTTTGTTTTGCTTAACATGGTGTACATTTTACAGTTCATAACTGCGGGATCGTATTTTGAGCGTGACTGTGTGAACTTATTTGTCTGCATGTGTGTGTGTGTGTGTGTGTGTGGTGGTGGTCTTTGATTTAATGTCTATTCACTAAAGTGATTTTAGACAACAACAACAACAACAACAACAAAATTCTTGGAAATGGTTAATCTTCAGAAAAAAGAAATGAACAAGAAAAACAAGACAAGAAAGAAAAATTCACAAATGACGTTATCATAATTAACGATTGAAACAGTAAACTTAGCTAACCATAACACTGAACAAGAGAAGTAATGGCGCGTTAAAGATAATTCGCTATAGGACTTTTTGACAGGCTAACAAAGAATTCATATGTTAAGGATGGTGAGGCAAATATGTCAGAAACTGTCTTCGTTGATGGTATATGTCGTTTTACTCGAACGCATGAAAGAATATGACTATGTGTTATCTTCTTTCCACACAGGCACACTACATTCCTGGTGTATTTTGTTTTGAAAGCATCAAGTTTCCACCTATACATAAGGGATTGTATACTTCTACTGGCAGGGAACCGCTTAGGTGTTTTGCTAATTTCAAAATTCATGTAACATTTTTCATACTTTTTCTGTTTATCTTGAAACTGCTTCCATACGTAGGCGTCCACTAAGGTATAACACTCATGCAATGAGAGGGAAAGTTGTATATGTTTTGAATCTGGTGAGCTCTTTGCCCCCCGTTTGGCAGCCCTATCAACCATATCATTGTAATGAAAAGAACTATGAGATGGTATCCAGCAGAAAGTAATATCAGTGCCTCTTAAGGATAAACTATTAATCAAGTGAGTAATTTCCAATATCATTTCAGATCTTGTTTGTAATTTTGATAATTCAAGAACTTGAAGTACAGATTTTGAATCAACGCAAAAAAGTATCTGGGGAATTGTCCTAGGAAGATTTATCATATAATTCAAAGCCATTAAGATTGCAAAGAGTTCTGCAGTAAAGACAGATTTATTAAGTCCTATATAGAAAGATTTCTCAATTTTGAGAGCAGGTATTAAAAACGCTGAGCCTGCTTGTCTTTCAATTATTGAACCATCAGTGTAAACTTTCAAGTGATCGGAATAAAAGTGTTCTATATGACATTTAACGTGACTTGCCAGTAAGTTGATATTATCTTCTTTTTTTAAGTCAGTGTGGTGTATGTCAAATCGTGCTCTTTGAAGTTCCCAAATGGGTACTGGTGAAAACGAAGGTCTTAAAGTTACAGGACCTGTGTCTAAATCAATTCCAGAGCCTTTTATAACTTCAGCTGTAAATGTTGCAAGCGTGACCTGTGAGGATATTGATTTAGCTCTTTTTGGAAAGTCGGTATCTGATCTTACTTTTGTCTCTGTTTTGATGCTGTTTTCTATGGTAGTGTTTCTTAACAGAAATTTAGTAGAAGCGACTTTCCTTTGTTCATCAAGTGGCAACAATTTGATTGCATTGTATGTGCGATGGCAACAGGCATGCATTGGAAGACCCAGCGCAAGTTTGAAACCTTTACAATCTATGCTCTGCAGTTTTGTGAGTAAGTGTTTTGGTGCAGTGAAGAATATTTCTTGGGCATAGGTTAATTTAGATCTAATAAGCGATTTACAGAGATGAACAAGTGTTGATGCATCTTGTCCCCATATCTGTTTGCGAACTATTTTCAAGAAATTTAAACTTTTTTGAGCTTTTGTTAATAAGTATTCAATATGTTGATTCCAAGATAATTTGGCTGTAAGGAAAACCCCTAAGAATTTAAGTGACTCATTATACTGAAGAAGAGTATCTCCCAGTTTGAACGTGGGAACATTTGCTGGGTTAGCTCCACTGTTAAACAAAACTATCTTGTGTGTGTGTGTGTGTGTGTGTGTGTGTGTGTGTGTGTGTGTGTGTGTGTGTGTGTGTGTGTGTGTGTTTATTGTTTGTTTTGCTTAATATGGTGTACATTTTACAATTCATAAGTGTGGGATCGTATTTTGAGCGTGACAGAGTGAACTTATTTGTGTGTGTGTGTGTGTGTGTGTGTAATCCGGTATCATTTTTTTTTTTATAGATGATGGACAATATTTCGACCCCAAAATCAACTTGTATACATTGTCTTTCGTCCAAACATAAGACTTCAACAGGACAGACTGCGCTATATCTGAACACACTCAACGTTAGACTGCCTGTAGAACTGACCCAAGCCAAAACATGTAGAGTACTTAAAGCATATAGTGTGCTATATTTTCTTTTCAGATCCAAACATTTTCTTTCAGTTTTATAATGAGTTAGATGCTGGGTTTTTTCTAGATCGAAGACTTTGCTGTCACATTTTAGTTGATAAGACACAATTTTTACTTGTTTATCCGAGACGGCATCTTTTCCATGGATAGCGAATCGTACCATGTCAGCCATTAAACACTTTCTTTGAAAGTTTAAACGTTTTGACGAAAATTATCATACACCACAAACATGTATTTACGGTAGTAAGGACAGGACTCTTTGCGCTGACTTGAGTTATGGAATATGGAAATTGGTAATGAACTGAATATGATCATGAACAAAAATATACTTGAGGTAATGTGCACTGTCCATGTGATGTGGTTTCGGTCTTATGGGCAATCCGTAGTGAAATGTCGCCTGAGCCTGCTTTTCAGTAACATACAAACAAAATGTATATCGTATTTCCTGCCAGTGTGAACTATGTACGCTACCCTGGCATAAAAATATTGGAAAGAGAGATCTATTTCCCAGGTCCCTCTCCTTGTAGCCCAATTAGCCTTTTTGCCTTTTCGAAA
>CM060308.1:56455955-56510955 GCA_030674185.1 Monoplex corrugatus
GCTCGATTAGTTGTGTGTTTGTTTGCATCTGGGGGGGGGGGGGTGAGCTGGGGGAAGGAATGTGACATTTGACAGACTACATAGAGAGAGGGGGGCAGGAATGTGACATTTGACAGACTTCATAGAGAGAGGGGGGGGGGAAGAAATGTGATATTTGATAGACTACATAGAGAGAGAGGGGGGGGGGATAGGAATGTGACATTTGACAGACTACATAGAGACAGAGGGGGATAGGAATGTGACATTTGACAGACTACATAGAGACAGAGGGAGGGCAGGAATGTGACATTTGACAGACTACATAGAGACAGGGGGGGATAGGAATGTGACATTTGACAGACTACATAGAGAGAGGGGGGATAGGAATGTGACATTTGACAGACTACATAGAGAGAGGGGGAGGGAAGGAATGTGACATTTGACAGACTACATAGAGAGAGGGGAGATAGGAATGTGACATTTGACAGACTACATAGAGACAGGGGGAGGGAAGGAATGTGACATTTGACAGACTACATAGAGACAGAGGGGGATAGGAATGTGACATTTGACAGACTACATAGAGACAGAGGGAGGGCAGGAATGTGATATTTGACAGACTACATAGAGAGAGGGGGGATAGGAATGTGACATTTGACAGACTACATAAGACAGGGGGAGGGAAGGAATGTGACATTTGACAGACTACATAGAGACAGAGGGAGGGAAGGAATGTGACATTTGACAGACTACATAGAGACAGGGGGAGGGAAGGAATGTGACATTTGACAGACTACATAGAGACAGAGGGAGGGCAGAATGTGACATTTGACAGACTACATAGAGACAGGGGGGGGGGGGGGTAGGAATGTGACATTTGACAGACTACATAGAGAGAGGGGGGGATAGGAATGTGACATTTGACAGACTACATAGAGGAGGAGGGAAGATGGCATGAAGAAAGAGAAATGTGGACATTTGACAGACTACATAGAGAGAGGGGGGATAGGAATGTGACATTTGACAGACTACATAGAGAGAGGAGGGATAGGAATGTGACATTTGACAGACTTCATAAGAGAGGAGGAGATAGGAATGTGACATTTGACAGACTACATAGAGAGAGGGGGGATAGGAATGTGACATTTGACAGACTACATAGAGAGAGGGGGATAGGAATGTGACATACTATGGAAGACAGATACAGCTACATAGAGAGAGGGGGGAGGAATGTGACATTTTACAGACTACATAGAGAGAGGGGAAGGAATTATTGACAGACTACATAGAGAGAGGGGGATAGGAATGTGACATTTGACAGACTACATAGAGAGAGGGGGGATAGGAATGTGACATTTGACAGACTACATAGAGAGAGAGGGGAAGGAATGTGACATTTGACAGACTACATAGAGAGAGGGGGGGATAGGAATGTGACATTTGATAGACTACATAGAGAGGGGGGATAGGAATGTGACATTTGACAGACTACATAGAGAGAAGGGGGGATAGGAATGTGACATTTGACAGACTACATAGAGAGAGGGGGGGATAGGAATGTGACATTTGACAGACTACATAGAGAGAGAGGGGGATAGGAATGTGACATTTGACAGACTACATAGAGAGAAGGGGAGGGAATGATGTGACATTTGACAGACTACATAGAGAGAGGGGGATAGGAATGTGACATTTGACAGACTACATAGAGAAGGGAGGGAAGGAATGTGACAATTTGAAGACAGACATACATAGAGAGAGGGGGATAGGAATGTGACATTTGACAGACTACATAGAGAGAGGGGGAGGAATGTGACATTTGACAGATTACATAGAGAGAGGGGGGATAGGAATGTGACATTTGACAGACTACATAGAGAGAAGGGGGGGATAGGAATGTGACATTTGACAGACTACATAGAGAGAGGGGGGATAGGAATGTGACATTTGACAGACTACATAGAGAGAGGGGGGATAGGAATGTGACATTTGACAGACTACATAGAGAGAGGGGGGATAGGAATGTGACATTTGACAGACTACATAGAGAGAGGGGGGATAGGAATGTGACATTTGACAGACTACATAGAGAGAGGGGGAGGATAGGAATGTGACATTTGACAGACTACATAGAGAGAGGGGGGATAGGAATGTGACATTTGACAGACTACATAGAGAGAGGGGGGATAGGAATGTGACATTTGACAGACTACATAGAGAGAGGGGGGATAGGAATGTGACATTTGACAGACTACATAGAGAGAGGGGGAGGGAAGGAATGTGACATTTGACAGACTACATAGAGACAGGGGGGATAGGAATGTGACATTTGACAGACTACATAGAGAGAGGGGGGATAGGAATGTGACATTTGACAGACTACATAGAGAGAGAGGGGGGATAGGAATGTGACATTTGACAGACTACATAGAGAGAGAGGGGGGATAGGAATGTGACATTTGACAGACTACATAGAGAGAGAGGGGGGATAGGAATGTGACATTTGACAGACTACATAGAGAGAGGGGGGATAGGAATGTGACATTTGACAAACTACATAGAGACAGGGGGGACAGGAATGTGACATTTGACAAACTACATAGAGACAGTGGGGATAGGAATGTGATATTTAACAGACTACATAGAGACAGGGGGATAGGAATGTGACATTTGACAGACTACATAGAGAGGGGGGTAAGGAATGTGACATTTGACAGATTACAATTTTTGAAGGAGAAACTTTGAAATAAAGCCACAAAATCTAATTGCATATCAATGAATGCAGTATTTACGGAAACAAATGCAGTTTTGGATGCATTTTGGCGCTAATTGTTATTGTCACGTTTGCATTAATTGTTATTATCACATTTGCGATAATTGTTATGATCACTCCTATGTATGAATATCGTGCTTGATAAAACAGTGATAATCTGTTACTACAATGGATATGTTGGCAAAGAGCCGTAGAAAAGGTGATCCGAATTTAAAGCTGCTGCACCTAAGATGTTCCATTAATTGATACTTTGATAAGAAGTAATTTAAACCGTCGTGCACTAGTATAATCTGATGTATTTATGACTGAGATTATGTGTAGATACTGATGCATCTGATTACTTATCAAAAGTAGTTTATGGAGTGTTGTGGTAGTATATTCTGACTGTGAGTATTTTGTTTTTACCTTTGAGCATGGAACATCTTAAATGATTTGTTTATTGGACTGACAGAAGGATTCGGTTGTTATCAAGTCTTTTTTGTTGCTCTATAACACACACACACACACACACACACACACACACACACACACACACACACACACACACACACACACACACACACATACAGAGAGAGAGAGAGACGGCGAGAGAGAGACAAGCAAGCACACACACACGCGCGCGCGCGCGCACACACACACACACACATATGCACATAAACACACACACGCATACACACACACACACACATACAGAGAGAGAGACGGAGAGAGAGAGACAAGCAAACACACACACACGCGCGCGCGCGCGCACACACACACACACACACACACACACACACATATGCACATAAACACACACACGCATACACACACACACACACAAACAGACACACACGCGCGCGCGCGCGCATACACACATCACAGTGGAAAACGCGCGCGCGCGCACACAGTGCAAAACAAACACACACGCACGCTCGCACACACACACACACACACACACACACACACACACACACACACACACACACACACACACACACACACACACACACACACACACACACACACATACACAGCTGGTCGAGTTCAGTGTGCTTTTGGCTTATAGACTTTCCCCAGTTAATCACTATTCATTTCTTTAATTTCTGAACAGTGCGCAAAAGTGTACAACATTGTCTTCAGTTTCAGTTTCAATTTCAGTTTCTCAAGATGACATCTCCGCGCTCAGAACGAAATCCATATGCACTTACGTCACAGGTGCCATGTGTATGGTGATCATGGCACAAGCCTTAAGCCTGCACATAAACCCATGATCTGGCCAGGTCCTGAGACCCTACCTAGACCATGTTTTACCTAGTCTACTGGCATGGTGCCGTGACCAGGATACATTGTCTGGAGACTGTTGTCCTGTCTGGCATAGACATTCATCTGTGCGGGACAGCCGCCTGTGGCACGTGCACTAGAGTAGGTGGCAGTGTCGTGTTATGCCATTTGGCGTAATTATTGACTTATTATGCTGTGCTTGTATCTCTAAATTTTGAACTTGAATTGAGAAGATTCTCATCGTATTGGGACACTCAAAAAGAATCCTGGAGCCTGCATAATACTGTAAACGCATATTGTGTGTCTTGAATTTAAAGGACAGTACTGCGATAATGCACCGTTTGTGAAACCTTTTTAATTAAAATATCACTGTACCATAATAACACAATCCATCGCCCATGATAACATTGTTTATGATATCACTTTCCATTTCAATTGAATTAGTCGACTGTGATTTGCAAAAAGAGCTTTGTTAGTTTGGCCAGTATGTTGTGAGTATGCACTGCTCTCTTTTGGTTGATTTTTTTGTTTGTTTTGTTTTTGTGATTTTTTAAAGGATGCCGGGGAGAATAACAGTAGACCATTTCTTTATTGAGACGGCATTTTGTCATCGTCCAGCTCCCTTTGCAAACGCTGTCACACAAAAAACATATTTACAAATGACACTTTTTTTGAAATGGAGTATCAGCGATAAACACACTCCCACAAGAAGCCAATTGCATTTTGCCGTGGATGTGTTGGAGTTTGGTGTGTGTGTCTGTGTCTGTGTATTTGCGCGCGCGCGGGGGCATGTGTGTGTGTGTGTGTTTCATTCTTTGATTTAACGTCTTTTCACTGTAAGTGATATTAGACGGGGGAGAGAGGGAATAAAAAAGGAATAAATAAAATAAAATGCAGAACGATAGTTGGGCGGGTTGGATTGGGGCAGAGGGGAGATAGAGTAAAAAGACATAAATAGGTGGGAGAATAGGAAAATGGAACGAAAAACTTTAACAATTAACTTCAACAATATGAAGGGAAATTGTAACACTAATACACAAACCGTATAAAGTTAAAGTAATGCGTTAACAGGACTGTGAACTAATGATTCTGAAATTTTAACTAATAAAGATTGATCTAATGTAACTTTTTGGAAATGAGTTTCAGAATACTTTTCTTGGGTAAACATTTTTGGTAAAAAGGAACGTAGCATTTTGCAGTATAATAAGCAGTGAAACAGTGTGAACTGTTCGCCTCAAATACACTTGACATTTTTACACTATTTTGTTTTCAACGCGTTTAGCTAATACGAAAACGAACAGCAACAATCGATCTCAAGTGATACATGGAAGAGTACTGCAATTTTTTACATACGTTTTGAACGGTAAGTTTATCATTTGCTGTGACACAAACTGTTCATTAAATGTTCATAAAATCGAGACTATGAGGTTGATTCGATCAAGTTGCAAGCTTCTTTTACGGAAGTAGGAACATGTAATTCTATAGAATTATCAGAATTCTGCGCGCCTTGCTTAGCTGCTCTGTCAACTACTTCGTTGCCGTGAAGACCAACGTGAGAAGGCACCCAGCATAAACTGATATCTGTACCTTTGACCCTTAAACGATGTATAAGATGATTTGCCTCAGTAATTAAATCAGGTCTTGTGTCGGTACCAAAAGACCGTAAGGCATATAATACAGATTTTGAGTCAACAAAGAGAACTACTTTGAAAGGCATGGGTTTAAGATTTACTAGATAATGTAATGCTTGTATAATAGTGACTAATTCCGCTGTAAAGAAAGATATGTTTGCCCCAACGAAAAATGACTTTTTTGTTTTAAATTTTGGAACATAAAATGCTGCTCCAGCACATTTATTTTCCAAGACAGATCCATCGGTAAAAATTGAAGGTGGGTGCGGTATTTTTCATCGATGTGTTCTCTTGCTGTGGATATCGAAATGTTGACGTTTTCAGATTTCGTAGCGTCTGTATAATCAATATCAAAAGAGGCTGTAGCATTTCCCATGTAGGGATAGGCATTGTTAATGGTGTCTCAGCTATTTCATCCATATTTATGTTAGATTGTTTGACCAAGTCAGATATGTAAGTCGCAACAGTCATTTGTGATGAAATGCTTTTTGCTCGCTTTGGAAAGTCAACATCAGACCTGATTTTAATTTCCTTACCCACAAAATTGTCCATTTGTGAAGTAGTTCAAACTGCAAATTTTGCTGTCGCTAGCTCACGATAGTTGTTCAGAGGCAGAATTCCAGCAACTTTGTACGTTTCCAGAATAGAAGCATGAGTAGGGACACCTAGAGCAATTTTAATACTTTTGCAGTCTAAGCTTTGTATCTTCTTTAATAGATATTTTGGTGCACTGAAGAACACTTCTTGTGCATAGGATAATTTAGATCGTACAAGTGCTGCTGATAGATGAATTAGTATGTTTGTATCCATTCCCCAAGGTAATCTGCTTATTATCTTTAGAAAATTTAAGGTTTTTCTTGCTCTTGTTGAAATATATTCAAAATGGACATTCCAGTTTAATTTCGATGTCATAAAGACTCCCAGAAATTTTACAACCTGTTTGTAATGTAACACTTCACCAAGCAATCTGAAAGTAGGTAAATTACGTAAAGTACCACCAGGATTAAATAGCATCATGTTAGTTTTTCCGCTGACAAAGACAGACCATTTTCTAACATGTAGCTTCCAAGATTATCAAGATCAGATTGATACAACTTCCTAATGTTGATACAACTTCCTAATGTAATTCTGCGCTCTCTGTGGAGTTGTCTTTTTTAAAGTAATGTTCATCCAAATACATATATCATCAGCGTGTTGTGCCAAAACAACACGATCTGAGAGTGCTTTAGGAAGATCCTGTATCATGGATATTAAATAAAAGCGGTGCTATCACTGAACCTTGTGGAATTCCCATATCAAGATGTCGTGAAGTAGAATAACTAGTTCCCACTCTTGTCTGAATGCTTCTATTGGCTAAAAAAGACTTAATGTAATTATACATATTGCCAGATAAACCAATAGATTTCAGCTTGTACAATAAACGCGTATGCCAAACTTGATCGTAAGCTTTTTTCACATCAAAAAAAAGTAGCTAAAAGACTTTTTCTGCGGGCAAACTGTTTCTTGATGTGAGTTGTAAGTTTAACCAGGTGCTCAACTGTGGATCTCCCTTTTCTAAAATCTGCCTGATTTACGTTATTTTTATCACAGTAATGTACAAGTCTGTTTAATACCAATTTTTCCATTAGTTTGCTCGTATGGGACGTCAGCGCAATAGGTCTGTAACTATTTTTATTGTTTCTAGGCTTTCCTGCTTTTAATACTGGTATAACAATAGACTTTTGCCATACTTGTGGTATAGTTCCACTAACCCAGCATTTCTGTTTAATTTTGTGTAAGAAAATAATATAGTTTTCTGGAAGATGTTTAATCATTTCAGTTGAAACTGCATCGACACCTACCGAACTCCTTTTGTTGTGTAGAGACAAGATAGTGTTTTTTAACTGTTCTAAGGTGATTGGAGAATTAAACCAGCGATCATTCTGAGGTATGGGATCAGAGAAGGGAGGGTTGTTAGCTGCCATTTCTCTGTAGTGTTTGCAGGTAGGAGGCAAACCATCTACTTTACTATTTTCGGCAAAAAGTTCCACAAAAATTTCAGCTTTGTCGATGTCGGAAGGAAATTTGTGACATGTGTCAGTCATTATTGGACACCTAGCTAGGTAAGTCGGTTCCATTTTTCATTTGATTCATTTTTGTCCAGACTTTATGGAAATCCTTGAAATCTGAACTTTCTTTAGTGCAGTATGATGCCCAATAATTTTTATTTGCTTCAGCGATGATTTTATTACACTGGGTGTTAGCTTTTTTCATTTCCATATGATCTTCAGGTTTTCTGCTTTTGATGTAGATCTTGTATTTCTCTTTTTTATTCTGAACTGCTTGCTCACATGCCTCCGTCCACCAAACATTACCCAAACGGTTATTGGACTTAAAAGTTTTGAGTTTCGGGGTGGATAGGTCTGCAAAAGCTAGAACTGACTTCCTGGAATTTAGAAAACATAACGTCGACATTTTCACGTTCATAATGTGTGTAATCTTGATTGGTGAGAGCAGTCTGAAACAAGGACCAATCAGCGCGTGTGTAATTATATTTTGGTATAATATCAGGAGTGCTGTTTTTCATCCTGTTTTCGTTAGCTAGTGTTATGAGGATAGGTAAGTGATCACTTCCTAAAGTATCTCTGTGAGTGTCCCAGGTACAGCAAGGTACTAATTCTGGTGAAATTAAAGACAGATCGATGGCTGTTGCTCGATGTTTGGAAACATCAGGAATTCTAATGACACTCGCATCATTCAAAAGGTAAAGCGCACTGTCAACTATATTTTCTACCAACCGATTGCTTGCAACAGTACAACAATCTTTTTCCCAAAACGGGGAGTGGGAATTAAAGTCTCCACCTATTAGCCATTTACCGTGCTGCAGATCCGGAATCGTGCGCAGCCATTCTGTGTTGTGGTCATTTGGACCTGTCGGCAGATAGACTGACATAACGTTCAGGATAAAAGAATTACCGAATTGTACTGCGGCGGCACAAGCGTGTAAGTCTTCAGATGATGTTAAAACTGGGGAAGTAATTATGTGATACTGTAAATTTTTAAGTATATATATTGCAGTGGCTACCTTCTTCCCAGGATTCCCATAGTCATACACTGGTGGATAATAATAATTTGGGAAATTGGGAAGTTTGGTTGGTATGTATAACATTAAGCGACTGCAGAATCGAGATTTCACACTGATTTGAGGTGAGAAAATGTTCCAGGTATGCTGAATTGGTGGAAATAGACCTACAATTCCACTGTAAAAATTTGATTTTCATTATTGACTAATCTCATATTTTCAATTAACGGTGATTTGTTTGATAATTACGAATGCTTTGGTTTTCTGTGTACGAGGAAAAGGAGGGGGGGGGGGGGAGGGATTGATTGCTTAAACTACGAAGTTAAGGTAGAAAAAAAAATTAGTAAAACTATGGAGAAAAGAAGTCCTACTAATCTAGATAAGAGTTAGATTTAGAACAGAAACAAATTACAAATAAATAAAACAATAGTATACACGCCTTCAAATGTACAGAGATTATAGTCTGAGTCCTGACTGAATCCTAGCGTTTATACACTTTCAACAAGAGAACTGTCAGAGATGACGAGGAAAAAGTCCTGTGACGTTGATAACTATAGATCTATGACGATTCATTTAAAAAGAAGTGGATTCTTTTTTTCTGATTGATCAGGGGTGGTGTGGTGTGTGTGTGTTTTTTTGTTTTTTTTTTTTAGTAAGCTTTCGTCAGCTTATTAAAACATTTGTCCTTCAGCTTTTCTTATTCACTGGTGAGAGGTCTGTGTTCTGTGTGTCTGTGTGTTTGTCTGCGCCAAAACTGTGCGAAGACGGGTTTTCTCGTCTGTTTATCTGCAACAAAATTTGTGAAGACAATTTCTGAGATCTTTCCAGGTGGATATTTGCCAGAGTTTGGTCAAAGCTGTTAATGTTTAGGAGTGGTGAAAGCATTAGCTTGGAAGATTAAGCTCCAAGTTCACACAGACTCAAAAAGAAACGTGCATTAACCCTTTGACTCTTGCTCCCTATCCACCACCCGGAAAACTTAAACCCTACGACTCCCTCAGGAAGCTGGTGGATACGGTGAGGGAGTTGTAGGGTTAAATTTTTGCTTTATTGTCATGGTTGACAAAGCATGATGCACGTGGATAGACTGAGGGAGTCAAAGGGTTAAACATCACGTTTTAAGGAAGGTGTGTGAACAGCACTTTGTCTGGAATGTAGGACAGTAATAGACATCCATTTACACTGTTATGACTGTCTAGCATTGCGTGATGCGCGTCAAGTTTTATTTCCAACTGGAGCCTCTTTGAGTTACGGTATCTTCTGAAGAACAAAATGCCATATTTTTTTAAAAACAGTCTAAATGAAAAGAGAAATTGTTAGATTGGCTGAACGATGTTGTTTATATTGCAAGACACAAAGCAGGCGTTTGTGTGTCGTGGAAATTAATACATTTGCACGTCATGTGTGTCATGTAGAACATCGCGTATCATGAAATTGCTATCCCTCAAGTAACAAGAAAATGCTGTCTGTAAGAAAGTATATAAGACATGTGAGTCAGTGATTCTGACATTAACAGTGTTTGTAATACCGTGTCTGTGAACTGTAATATCCAAGTATGTATCAAAAAATATCAGGGAAACATGAATTAACAGTTCAAATGTTAAGATTAAGAGTTCTGCGGAAAGTATGTGTGTGGAATATGTAATTGATATCATAATCATGAACAGTGGTGTTTTTAAACATTTAAGATGTTTACATTCTCAGAGGTCATTTTTTGTTTGTTTAGACACAGACTAAGGCAGTTTATATTACCTATGCCGATCCTCTGGGACTGACATCCAGAAAAGTTGTTATTTTTCTTTCATATACATACCTTTGCACTCACTTCTATATTTGATAGGTATGAGTATATAATGTAGATCTTAGGAATAAGGCGTAACAACATATAGTAGGACAGCACTGGCTTTACACGTCCTGTCCGACGAGCCTCAGTGAGCGGCTTGACTGACTTTTAAAATGGCCGGCGAGCCGCTCATTGCGGCTCGGTACGGTTTGTCACTTTGTACTTGCGTTTCTTCCCCATTTAACGACATACAACTGCATGACGGCAGATAACTACAGTCGGATACTTCCTTTTCCTTTTCCTCCATTTTGCTTTGTCATTCCATGTGTTTTCTCTGAGTGTGCGCCTCGTTTGTTGATATGTTTTCACTTTCGTAAGTGGAATTGCCATGGCGTCAGGCAGTCGGCGTCCTGTTAGACTCACTGCTGCTCAGGCTGTCGCACTTTTTCAGAAATTTTTGACAAATGTGATGATGAAATAGCTGCCAGTGACAGTGATGATAGCTTTGTTGAGAGTGCATCAAGTGTTGAATCAGAAGAAGAGAGTGTTGACAATCGTGAAGGGCCTTCTTGTTCTGCAAAGAGACCACGCCTCTCCCGTTCTGGTTCTTTTACATCATCTACAGACACATTGGGGCAGGAACAAGGCAGGTCGGCTGATTCTCCTGGTGACAGTGGTGATGTGGGTTGTAGGGGGGAGAGTGACAAGGATAGAGGTAGGCCTGCTCAAAGTAGGCCTAACACCAGTGCAAGCCCAGGATGGACAGTGGTGTAATAATAGTATAATGCTACCAATTTTGAAGAACAAGGTCTCCCAACAGTGTAAAAATCGCTACTCACAGTTCCGTAGCTTTCGATGGCGTTCTCGCCATCTTCGTCAGCGCTCTAATGCTGTCTGCGTGAATCTCTACTCAGATCTCGCGAACATGGGATGAACCCAGTTCACGAGATCGAATCAGAGAATGGTACACCGGGGGCAGGGTGTAACGGCCCCGGTCCCTGTTGAGCGGGGGGTTGGTGGCTGCGATGTAGATGGCCTCCTTGACTCCTCGCTGGAACCACTTATTTTCTCTGTCCAGGATGTTGACATTGTCCGCACTGAATTGATGTTTTTCGGCGTGTAGGTGAGCTCCTACTGGAGAAGAGTCCCTCTTGTGTTCTGTTAGTCTCTTCTGAAGGGGGCGTTCAGTTTCACCGACATAATGTTGGTTACAGTCCTGGCAGTCTATTCTGTACATAATGCCAGCTTTGTCGAGTTTGCTGGTTTTGTCCTTGGGGGTGACCAGCTGGCTGCGTATGGTGTTGGAAGGTTTGGAATGTACAGCCACCCCCAGTTTTCTGATCTTTCTGGACAGAGCGTCACTCACACCTCCTACGTATGGGATGGTGATGTGTCCCTTGCGCTGGTGTTGTTTCACTGGCTGTTGGGATGCGGTGTTGGATTTCCTGCCTCCCGGGCTGTTCCAGGCCCACTTTTTGTAGCCCGAGATGGTGAGCACTTTTTTCAGGTGGTTTGTCTCCTTGTCTTTTGCCTCTTGGGTACTGCATATGGTGTTAGCTCTGTGGGTAAGGGTTCGAATCACTCCCAGTTTGTGTTCAAGGGGCTGGTGGCTGTCGAACTGTAAATATTGGTCCGTATGAGTTGGTTTACGGTAGACCGAGAAGGATAGAATGCCATCAGTTCTGGTGATGAGGGTGTCCAGCATGGCTATGGAGTTGTTCTGTTCCACTTCCCTCGTGAATTTGATGGCTGGGTGTTGGTTGTTCAGATGTTCTGTGAACTGTTCGACCAGTTGCTGGGGGAGGATAGTCATGGTGTCGTCTACGTAGCGCCCCCAGTATCGTGGTGGGGAGTGGAAAGAAGCCAATGCTTGTTCTTCAAAATTGGTAGCATTATGTCTACCCCCCAACTGTTGAAACTTCCCCTACGTAATAATAGTAGTTTTGTGTTATTTTAGGTGCGTGACCTGACAATGATCAGTGTTATGTAACTTCATATTATATGAAAAATGAACTTTTTTTTAGGTGCTGTGTTCATTTAATGGATGTTGAGGAATATTTTTTCTTCATTGACTTTGGAGCTATAGGGATTACCTGGTCAGTTGGAGCTTAGTTAGTACTAACCGTATGCATGAAAAATTATCTGCATTAAATAGTATGCATGCAAAACTCACAGGTCAAGTTTTATATAATGAACATTATCATAATTTTATTACCTGTATGTTGTTTAGAATTTAATCCTGCCCAACCCAATAACAACCTTTTTGTTCTATGTTGAACACAAACATATCTACAGGTGTTTTGCTGACCTTACCTCTCTGTTTCAAAATAGGTCGCAGATGAACCCTGCGTCTAGTCTGAAAACCTTAACGTACAGGAAGAGTTTTAATTAAGAGAGGAGTGTCACGTGTATATCATGTTGTACACTATGTATCATCAAAACACTTATGGAAAACTTCGTCTAAGATTATGTGATCACGAAAGCATTGATTTGAGAGTGGCATGATCATTGTGTGTGAAAGTATTGATTTTTACCCTTTGACTCCCGCACCTTATCCATCAACTACAAAAAAATAACCCCTTGACTCCCTCACCCTATCCACCAGCTTGTTGCAGGAAGAGTCGAAGGTGAGGGAGTCGAAGGGTTAAGTTTTTTGCTTTGCTAGCATAGTTGAAAATGCAGAGTGCTGGTGGACAGGGTGCGGGAGTCAAAGGGTTAAGAGTCGCGTGATCATTGTGTGATTGTGTATATCTAATCGTGCAACTCGTGTGTGTAAAGTAACTCTGAAAACGCGTCATTTAAAATTTAGGTGCAGCTGCATGCTGGCCATGACATCGTTTTTCATGAAGACATTCTGTGTTGTAACTCTTGTGAGTCGGGCATAACAATCGTTATCATGACAGCACTGATAATCTGTTTTGTACTCCTGTGTGTGGAATTTAATAGCCTGTGTCCCCAAAGCTCTGTCACTTAGAAAATTATGCGCGCATATGTGGCATATTAGCTTAACCCTTTGACTCCCGCTCCCTATCCACCGCCAGCAGAAAATTAACCCTTTGACTCCCTCACCCTATCCACCAGCTTCCTCCTCACCCTATCCACCAGCTTCCAAAAGGAAGCTATTGAATAGGGTGAGAGAGTCAAGGGTTAAATTTTTTCTTTGCTATCTCGGTTGAGAAAGAATTATGCTAGTTGGTAGGCTGAGGGAGTCAAAGGGTTAACATCGTTGTTATGAGTACATCTGGCATATTATGCCAAACTTTGTTGTTATGCATACATACATGTGGCGTGTCATGCTTTAATGTCGTTTCTTACGACAGCGGCTTGAAAGATGATGTGTTGGTCGTATTGTGTCAAGTGTGAGACACAGGATGTCCTTGGTCGTGCATGTTATATGTACCATCGTGTATCAAGAGAGTTTTGATATTTGAAAGTTGTATATTAACTTATGTGTCAGTAACAACATGACATGTCATGAACATGTTATACTTTAAGAAATGCATTTGCACTCATCCTTTTGGGTGTCACGAGAACTTTGTTAATTGCATGTGAACTTGTGTGTCACTACTCTGATGTCATATTGTTCAGTATCGGTTTGTAACTTTAAAAAAAATTGTAAGGTATGGACGTTATTTCGGAGAAAAAATTAAAATGCGTGTCCACTACTTATTTATGATCCTTATGAAATCTTAAAATCACAGATGGAACAATTTTAGGATAACTTACATGTTTTATCGACTCCTTTACTATGTTATTATCTTTGCAAATCTGATTGATTGAGATATTTTTGTTTCCGTTTGCTTATCGTGTGTGTGTGTTTGTGTAACATGTTTGACAGTAGGTTGTATCATCATTAAATACGATCATATGATTACGTGTAAATTTATGGACATTAGAGCGTGTGTGGGCGCGATTGATTTTTTATTGTATTCTGCTCTCTCTCTCTCTCTCTCTCTCTCTCTCTCTCTCTCTCTCTCTCTCTCTCTCTCTCTCTCTCTCTCTCTCTCTCTCTCTCTCTCTCTCTCTCTCTCTAATATTTATGTTTGCCTGACAAGTATGAATGAAAATGTCATATATTCATCTCAGGATCATATCATTATCAAGCATCCAATGTATCTTTGTCCATGTTCACATGCACTCAAATTACCGTTAAGTCTTTGCTATGTGTATACATGTGCTGTCAGAACATATGTTCTTTGTTCAAATGTTGCCAATCAACTTGGCGTAAAACTTTGAGGTATTGAGGTTGTACGTTGTGTTTTCCGATTGTTAATTACGATGTTTTTCTTACGTTATTTATGGTGTCTGTCTGTCTGTCAGTTTCTCTGTTTGTTTGGGGTTTTGTTTTCCCTTCTTACTGTTGAAGAATGCTTGGCCTCTGTTTTTCGTCATTTTCAAAATACCCAAACTAGAGTGGAATGTACCGAAGCAAACAGTGTTGTCATCCCTTTCTTTTTTCTGAATTTTTTTAGTTGCATTGCATTGTGTAGAGTTTTCTAACTGCATGCTATTTTTTTTAGACATATAGTTTGGGGTTTTGTTGTTGTTGGTGTTATTGTTGTTGTTGTTGTTGTTGTTGTTGTTAGTGTTCGTTTATTTCCTTTTATGTGTTGTTATTTCATGCTAGTATTTACATTTTATTTTCGTTATTTTCTCTTGTTCTGTTGCTTCATTTTGTTTTATTTGAATGGGGTTTTTTTCAGTGTTTAATGGTGTTTTTTTTTTTCAGTTTTGACAGGAAAGGAGAGGGAAGTGGAAATTTTTTTTTCAATTTTCACACTCAAATGGTGCACAACTTCTGATGATATCTAATATATGTATATCTATGTATCTATCTATCTACCTACCTATCTATCTATGTACCTATCTATATATCTATCTATCTACCTATCTATCTTTCTTTCTTTCTTTCTTTCTTTCTGTCCGTATATCTATCTATCTATCGATCTATCTTTCTGTCTATCTGTTTATTATTTTAATTTTTTTCTTTTATTGATTTGTTTGTTCATTTTCGTATTATGTATTTACTTATTTATTCACATGTTTACCTATCAGTCTATCTATTTATTCAATGCATCGGTTTTTGTCAAATTTGTATAGTGTTCTTACAGTTGTGATATTTATTTACGATACCATTTTGATTACTAGCGAATTTCATATGTCTCTTGCTAAGTGTTTTATTACCATCTGTATTCATTACTCTTGCAGTTGTTTTATCTCAGCTTTACGAAGTACATTTTACCAATGGAAGGCAAGGAAAATGGACCAAACACTGTTGTATTAGGTCATTATCTTTATCATTGAAACATAACGATGAGTTAACTAGCCAGTCCTTCAGATGCTGCTTAGTGCTTAAAACTGTTTAGCTTCTGATTTCATGTTAAGTGTTCGTGAATTTGTTGTTTTATTTTTGTTGATTGTTGATTTGTTAGTGTCCTGTTTGTTCTACCAATATTTTGCTGTTACATAATCAGATTTGGTGACCTTGATCTTTAGTTTGTTGAAACAGACATTTCGTTACCACTCTTTGAATTCGTCTCCTATCCTTTCTTCTGACGCACTGTTTCTGAATGATCATCTTGAGAAATGTTGAAATGAGACTATCAATTCCAGAGATGCAGTGCATTTCCTTTCTGTATCCCAATGAACTAAATCACTTGCATTCACAGTTTTTCGCTCGATAGAAAAAGCTAGGTCTATACAAATGTTTGAGTCGGAGTAATATGTTCACACACATGTTCGTACAAGTATTTTCAATACAAGATGAAACATTTTTCTCGATAATTGTCATCAACCAAACAAATTGGAGTTGAGAGTGTTCGTCACCTAAATAATTTGGAGATGATTCTGTTCATCAACCAGGTAATTTCGAGTTGACAATAAATCCAGGTTGAAATAAAGCTTTCCATATGGTATTTGCTTTAGAAATGCACACAGAGCTGTAGTTCAGTTATTAATATTGCATTGTTCTCTCTCTCTCTCACTCTCTCTCTCTCTCTCTCTTCTCTCTATATATATATATATATATATATATATATATTATATATATATATATATATATATATATATATATATATCATCCCCTCTGTGATGCTTGTGATTTGCTACATAACTGTCTTCGTCTCATGGAGACACCGATAAAATTTTTCTACAAAATGTATCTCACATATTCACGGAAGCTATAAAATATATGTTGGTCAGAAGTCAACTCAATGGGATTTCACGAATGCATACGTTTGATACAAATGTTTTCCTCTGCTCACGCCGATGTAAAGAAAACGAGTAGTTTTCGCAAAGTTTCTGCATGACTTTTTTTTATTTACTTATTCAGTTAATAAGAAGGCGCTCGTAGTACCATTATGGTTATCACAACCACTGATACTGTTGGTGTGTCTTCATGAATGTACCAGTTGTCTGAGATAGCCAGTGGAATTTTCTTTCCTTAGTCAGGCGTAGATCAATAGTTATGTGGCGTGTACAGTCCTGTAGGTCTCCTGTCCATCCTATCTTGGCTTCTTCTTGTCTGACTCTCAGTTGTTCCTCCGAGGATGGTTTTGAAGAGGACGTCTTGGTCATTTTGCCTAACTGTATCGAGCAAATTTACAGGTCTTCTCTGTGGTAAAGAACAGTTCTTTTTGCCAGCATAGCCAGTGACTTTTTGCCTGGTAGTACATCTTTTTGCGAAAATAGTTAGTGACTTACTGCTTGACAATATTCTTTTTGCCAGCATAGCTGGTGATTTATCGACTCATAGTACTTCCTTGTTTCAGCATAGCCAGTGATTTTTTGCCTGGAAGTACTTCTTTTTGCCAGCATAGTTAGTGACTTACTGCTTGACAATATTCTTTTTGCCAGCATAGCTGGTGATTTATCGACTCTCAGTACTTCATTTTTCCAGCATGACTAATGACATTGCCTGACAGTACTTTTTGCCAGCATATCTAATGACTTTTTGCGTGGCAGTACTTCTCTTTGCCAGCATAGTTAATGACTTACTGCCTGACAATACATTTTTTTGCCAGCATAGCTGGTGGCTTTTTGCTTGACAATACTTCCTTGTCCCATCATAGTTAGTGACTTATCGCCTCACAAAACTTCCTTTTTCCAGCACAGCTAATGACTTGCTGTACTTCCTTTTGCAAGCATAGCTGGTGACTTACCGTCTGACAATATTTCCTTTTGCGGGCAAAGTTGGTGATCTGCTGCCTGACATAGCCACGATTTGACTGTAATAGCTAGTTCACAGCCTTTGTCTACAGCAGAGTACTTTTTTCTGCCAGCATAGCTGGTGACTTATTGCATGACGACGCCATTTTTCTTGTATTGCTTGTGCCAAAATACATTCTGATTTTTGCAGCACTTGTGCCTGAATGCTAGAATTCTTTGTTTCGTATCGTATAATTCGATGATAATGTTTTCAGGACCCGACCAGCTCATGAGTTTATGTGCAGGTTTAAGGCTTGTGCCATAATCATTTTGGATCTTTTCCATATGTGGCATCTGTGGCGACAGTGCAAATGGAATTCATTCCGAACGCGGATATCCAATCTGAGAAACCGAAACCGAAAAGAAAAAATGTAATTCGATGAATCGTTTGTATGTTTGCAATTGCTTTTCTGCTATTAGCTTGCTGGATGCTTGGCCATAGATGTCTGAGGTAAACACTTTAACACAAACTGCACGACCAAACCGACTATCCACATGTAATGCTGTTGGAAAAACACATGTTCAGTAGCCAGTCTGATAGACTGGTGTCCTTTTCAGTCTTTCTTTTTCTTTTAAAAACAAAAGATTGTTTCATATCGACTGGAGAGAGGTGTGTGACTGTGACAAAAATGTGTTAGCAATATTTTCTCAGCTGTTCCACATGGATCTTTACGAAATTTAGGTCAAAAGTGCCGACTTTGCAGACTGTTGCGGAGTTGCGAATGCACGTGTTTGGAAGGTAACATTCCCATTGCACTAAACTATCCCTAAAGATCGATACTTTTTGCAGAAGATGTGTGGACAACATTTTCTCAGGAACTTCTGACTATACATACATATACATTCTGTTTTCACTGTAGTTACAGTCTGTTGTCATCCTCGCTTCACATGATTCTGATTGTTATTTATTGTTTTGTTTAAAGCTTAGCCGACTGTATAGGGCTATAGAAGTTTCAAAACATACACAATACTTCAACAGGACAAAAACAGGGGAAAAAATTAAGTACACATATCAATGTTTTCGTGCACATAATCTAAGGAGATGCCCCTGGCGCTGACCACTCCATAAATCTGATGCTTATTGAGGCCACGATGCCTTTGAGAAGTAAGAAATCTGAATTTTTGTACTAAGTTTTATACAGAAATAGATATTGTCATAATGGCTTGATGATCTTGTTTCTTCTTTTGTCATTTTTTTTAAAGCTGACCCAATTTTCGATCCGGTGCGTAGAACCAAATCTGCTGTTCTTAGTCCAGTTGTGGCCTGTGCAGGCGTCCTGTAAGTGGCCGGTAGCGTAGCAGTATGGTTTATGTTACAGAGTGAACAAAACTGTAATCAAAAAGAAAAGCCGTCGGTAACGTCAACACCGATCCGTCTTAAAACCTACACGACAATTAAACACACATACAAACATACACAAAGCCTGAAAGTTTGAGGAAAGAGAGAGATTGTTCGTGTGGTTTGGCTATGTTGTTATTTCTCAAGTTTAACATTCACATCATGGTAATATCAGGTATTGACAATTGTAAATCTTCCGCTGCTCAACTTGCTTTTGTGTATATAAAATTAATTTATTGAACAGCATGACGCTTTTCAGTTGCTTGCTTTCTTCTCGCGTTTGGTCGTACGTAACAGGTTTGCTATATTTTTGTTTGATTTGTTTGTCATGGATTTTGTTTTCCTTTCGTTTTGTTTCTTCTTTGCATATCAGCTGCAGCAGTTTTTGTTTTGAATAATTGGAAAAACGTATTCATTCATATTATACATACGTCATCAAATTTTATTTCTAAAATCACAAAACGGCACAAAAACTTGGAATTAAAGAAAAATATGTTCATACACACACATGCGGGCACACGCCCCCCGCCCCGCGCGCGCACCACACACACACACACACACACACACACACACACACACACACACACACACACACACACACACACACACACACACACACACACACACACACACACACTCAAGTGCACAAACAGATGTTTCTTTCTCTGATTTATCATCTTTATCGAACGTTGTCATAGACGGATATTTTCAATACATATACATTTTTTCATGCCAGCCATGAAACGCCCTCTCTTAGTCCTTCATATTTGTTTGGCTTCAACATACTCTGGACATTATCCCATTGGCAGTTATATTTTATACCTGGGATATTGCAAAATATGGTTAATGGTATATGTACCACGCCAGTATCTTATTTCTGTCTGAATCCAACTTTTTCAGAAAGCTAAAAAAAAAATGTTCTGTAGTCATTTTTGAATAGTCCGGTAGGCTTTTCTAGTCTTCTTTCTGTGTACAGTGCTGATTCAGTCTTGAGATTTTTTTTTTTTTTTTGTGACTGTTGATGTTTGTAAATGTTAAGGTGTTGACGATTGAAATAAAGTCGTTTTGTATGGAAAATTTGGGGTGTTTTTTTTTTCTTTTCTTCAGATAAAATGAACCCATTAATTATTTCGAATAGCAAGAAAAAAAAGGAATCACGCACACGCACCTCACAGACACACACACACACAGACACACACACAGACACACACACACACACAACACACACACACACACACACACACACACACACACACACACACACAAGCACACACACATACACACACAAGCACACAGATATACATACACGAGCACACGCACATACACACACACACACGCGCGCACACACACACATACACAAACACACACACACACACACACACACACACACACACACACACACACACACACACACACACACACACACACACACACATACAACTAAGGTTTCACAAAAAATGGGGAAAGTATTTTATTTGCTTACTAACTTGATTGTATATGGAATGATATGCTTTCAAGAAGGCGGTTAAATATATCAGTATTGCCACAGAACAAGCCCCCAAAAAGGCGCATACACAATATTATATGGCAAGCACTCAAACCTGCCACCAACAGGAAGAGACCGTAACGTAAAGTATAGCTGTCTATTTTATAGAGATACACACAGACAGTAGGCTCTGCATATTGTAACACTTTTCATGTACACCAACCCTTTCAGCTTTTAAATCCTTTAAAAAGCACACCTCTTTTCCCAACAACGAATTCTACAACTACTTCTCTTTCTCAGTCTGTGTATTATATTGTATGGTGGATTTTGTCGATTGTATGTGTACGCCTGGTGCGTGAGTGTGCTTTGATTTGAATTGTCAAGATTTGGTGCCATATGAGTACTGTAATTCTTATTCTTCTTCTTCTGCTCTTCCTCCTCCTCATCCTGCTCCTCCTCCTCCTTCTTCTTATTATTATTTATTATCATTATTATTATTGTTGTTATTATTATCATTATTATTATTATTATTGTTGTTATTGTTGTTGTAATTATTATTAATATTATCATTATATAGGCAGTCTCTTGGGGCCAGAACCAAACTGACTGAATCTGGTGATGCACCACTTGTACACCCTTCCAGGGACAGCCAACACGGCGTTGTGCACCACAGATTCAGATATTGTCTGATGTAAAGGTATTCCTGGCATTGAGGAGACAAAAGAAAACTAAAAGTGAGTGATGATACCACATAATGTTGGACAGTGCATGCAATATTGTAATCTTTCATGAACATTGAGGTGAGGATGACGATTTTCATTTTGGGTTTCAACTCCTTGATAGAAATGTATTCGACGCTTTTTACTGTAAGATATCCTAGCCTCAACCAGGGCTCGAAAGGTAATTGACAACAGATATAGATGCTTGTGGACTTAGCCCAGAATGTTGATCAGTACCCTCACAGATTTATACAAAAGATAACTGACAGTCGACTGTGAGATCTGAGATCTCTCCCCTACTCTGATATACTCTGTGCAGCAAGTTGATCAGGATGGAGCAATCATAACTCTCAGAATGAAAGCGGCTTGAACCCACACGTTTACAATTTCCAGATTTCACGCCGTAGGTCATGGGGGCTGGTCTTTAACCCTCTGACTCCCGTACCCTGTCCACCAGCATCCTGCATTGTCAACCATGCTAGCAAAGCAAAAACGTAACCCTTTGAATGTCTCACCCTGCAGGAAGCTGGTGGAAAGGATGAGGGAGTCAAAAGATTAAGTTTCTGCAGTTGGTGGATAGAGTGCATGAGTCAAAGGTTAAACAGAGTTGATCTTATTGTGACCATGATAGTAAAGCATAGTACATCAGTCTGAACAGTCGTGAACCACCAACTTTGCCTATACAAATCAGAAGTGTTTAAAGAGTAAATGACTTTTCAGGTAAATGTGGTTAATCTCCAGAAGTTGGCAGGAGAAACTTTTCAACATCCTGAATGATGTTCATGTGGATTTTGCTGTTCATCAAAGAAATTGGAGCTATCTGGATACTTGTGACAAAACTAAGCGACAAACAAAACGATCCTCACATCATAGCCTCTTGACCATATCGTACCTATGTTAACTGCTAGTGTGTTAACGCAATGTAATATGACGTCTCATTGTCTCACATTTGGAACTAAGTCACACACATTGCCAATTCATGTCAAAATCCGTAAGTGCTCACGGTATGCTGACGTCACGGACGTCACGTGTGCTGGCTGGCAGTGGACAAGAATTCAACAGGGGACTATTTTTTCTCGCGCCGTGTGCCAAACAGTTGCCGTACTGTGTCCCTGAACTTGGATCCCATCGTGAAGTAGACGATGAAGTTGACAGAGGAGTTGGTCACCTCGCACACGTGAGCCAGGGTCTGTACCACAATGAACGTGTTGCAATATTTCCCTGTTGACAAAAGGACACCAGTAAGAATCTGGCTGAAACTAGTGCGTAGGGTTTACTTACAGGCTTATGGCTTATGCTGTGATCATTTTGGATCTTCTCATTCCACGATGGCATCAGTGGAGTTGGTGAATATGGAATTTATTCCTAGCGCAGAGACATCATCTTGACAACCTGAAACTGAAACTTGGAATATTAGACACATTATTAAATACAACGTGTATGCCAAAGCGGAATGGAAAGCAGAGAGCCCAAGACAGTCAGAAAACTACAGTAACAGATTAACCTTTACATTCCCGCTCCCTGTCCACCAGCTGCAAAAACTTAACCATTCGACTTATTCACCCCATCCACCAGGCTCACGTACGTAAATATGCACTGAGGCGATAGTCTCACATGTCGGGTTTGGTGTTGGCCGGTGCACACCTGGACACCATCATCTCCCTCCAGGCCGCTCTGGCTTCACTTTTGTGGACAATTTCTTGAATATTTAGGCCACTGATGTTGGTTATGTTCTCGATGTATGAGATTGGAGGTCTACCTTTCTTCCTTTTTGCCACTGTTTTTCCTTGAAAGATGGTTGGCATGAGATCTGTGTTCTTGTTTCGTGACACACGGCCAACGTATTTTAGTCTTTTCTTGTTGATATCTACTAGTAGTTTTCTGGTGGTATCAAGTTTTTCCAGGACACTTTCATTAGTTCTTCTATCTGTCCAAGTGACACGTAGTAGTCTCCAATAAAACCACATCTCTGCTGCCTGAATTCTTTGATAGGTGATAGAACATGCTCAAAATACATTTCTTGCATCTGCTTAAACGTCATGTACTGTTCTTGCTAAATCATTAAAATCTTACACATTTTCAAGGATAGTGTTTCAATTATCTGTAAACACATGACATGTTTTCATTGTAGACCTATTCATATTCACGCGTAAATTTTCTTTCTTTCGAAGCCTCAGGAAAAAAATGTTGACAAGCGAAAAATAGTGTATGAAAAGGCGAGCAGAAAATCAGAGATGTAGACCTACCTGAGACTAGATAACCTGGTATCAGTGTTATGGAGAAGACTTGCGTCACAGAGGGTGTCATTGTGGTGACGTAAATAAAACACACCACAGTCAGCATCTTCGTCACTGCTGATTTCTGTCTCTCTCCTGAACAACATTCAACGATTAATATTCAATCCAATCATAACAAAAACAACAACAAAACAGAAAGAATAAGCGTTAATTTTAACCCTTTGACTCCCGCACCCTGTCCATCAGCATCCTGCATTGTCAACCATGCCAGCAAAGGAAGCAGGTAGATACGGCGAGGAAGTCAAAGAGTTAAGTTTTTGTAGTTGAATATTGCACAGGAGTCAAAGGGTTAATAATAATGGTGTGAAAAAGGAACTGTACACACACACACACACACACGCGCGCGCGCGCGCCACACACACAAACCAATCGCCGTGATGTAGTGGTTAGCGCAATGGACTACGGACTGGAAGGTTGTGGGTTGGAATCGCCATCAGTCCATTCAAAATTCGCTGTCGCATTTTTCGGCCCCAACCCAGAGTTGGGTGTGCTATGGGCTCATTGGGAAGGCTTGGAACCACACAGTCGAGTCTCATCCCTTCACAGATGCGTCATTGAGGATGTTGCTTAATTCTTTTGACTAGCACTGCAGGTGTCTATATCTCTCAGGCCTAATTGCTTAATGTAATGAAAGAAACCTCTAGAAAATCAGTAACCTTCAGTATGAATCAATGAACTTCCGTGAAATTTGAGCCTGATCAATGAAAAAAAATAAGAGAGTATGTGGTATTCGAAAATTATGTAGCAGTATTTCAAAGTTCTATGCACAGTTAGTTAACTGATTAAAGCTTACCATTATAAACATCAAAAGATACAAGATGGATTGTATATTTAAATTTGAATTTAAAAATGGAAATTTGGCGTGTGCTCACTAGTTTACTAACACACGGCACGCACGCGCGCAAGCACGCACCTACACACACACATACACACACACACACACACACACACACACACACACACACACACACACACACACACACACACACACACACACACACACACACACAACACACACACCACATGATATCATCATCACCAAGTTTCTTGCCACATGGCGTTGGCGATCATGACCTTCCATCTGTTTCTATCCCTTGTTGCCGCAAGCACATCTTCCACCCTCTCTGTCTTCAGGTACTCTGCAAGTCTGTTCAATATTTGCCCATGGGTCTATCTGGTGTTCTCTTTCCCTCCAGCTTTCCTGTTGTGACCAGATGCTCTAATTCTCCTTTCCTCATAAAATGGCCTGTAAATGTTTCCTGTCTTTTCCTAATATTCCTTATGAATGATATTTTTGTGTCTGCGTCCATCAAGACTGTCTCTTTTGTTTTCTTTGTTGTCAATGGAACTCTCAACATTCTTCTTCGAAACCACATCTCGGCTGCCTCAATCTTGTTCTAGCTTTGCTTGTTGACTGTCCAAACTTCACAACCGTATAACATTATCGGTTCTATATAATATTCAAGCTGTTTGTTCCCAATATATATTTCTGATTATTTGTAGATCTGTTCCACCAGTATTGAGTCTTTCTAGTTGGTTGACCAATTCTTCATGTCTTACCCGATCGAAAACCTTGGTATAATCAACATAGCATAAATATAAATCCGTATTCCTCTCGATTGACCTCTCTATGATAGTTCTTAGGATGTGTATGGCATTAATAGTTCCTTTCCCTTCCACTGTTCTTCTGCTATTTCTCTTTTTTGATTCTATTCCTTGTCCTCATCATGATTATTCTCAATAGGATTTTTGTTACATGACTCATCATGCTGATTGTGCGATAGAGTTCCCATTCTATAGCCCCTGTTTTCTTTGGAAGTGCAATGAAAATTGATTTTGACGTATCTTTGGGGATTTTTCCTGTGTCATAAATCCCATTTAGGAGAACTTATTTTTTCAATACCAAATTCCTCCAGGCTTCAATCATTTCTGCAGTAATGTTGTCTGGTCCTGAGGCTTTTTCCGGTTTCATCTTTTTCAGTGCTGCTCTAACTTCATCTTTCATTGTGGGTGGTCCTTCAACGTTCTTACTTATAATGTGTTCTTCATTTCTGTCATCTTCAAAAAGGTCTTAATGTACTCTCTCCATCTATCTAATACTTTGTCTTTTTTCAATGATAAGCGTACCATCTTTCGATTTTAAGCAACCAGTTGATGTGCATGTATTTTTCCTGTCGACAATTACTGCAATTCTTCTGTACATACCCTGAGGATCCGTTTTGTGTCGGTCTTCTATTTCTTTGCATTTTGTTTTCAGCCTAGCTTCCTCAGCTTCATTGCACCTATTCATGATTTCTTTGTTTATTTCCTATATATCTCCTCGTTTCTCTTTATCTTCCTCCGTTCCTCCGTCAAGCCTAAAATTTCTTTTTGTCATCCAGTTCTTTTTCGCTTTTCTATCTACTCTAAGGATTTCTGCACAAGCTTCATTTATCGAATTTCTCAGCATTGTCTATTGTTCCTCAATGTCACCAACGTCTTCCAGAGCACTTAATTTGTTTTGAGCATATACGTTAATTTTTTTACGTATCACTTCATCTGTCTTTATGAGTCCAAGGTTTAGTTTGATGTTGCTTTTGGTCAGTTTCCTTATCCTTAATTTCAGCCTAAATCTTCCCACTACAGGATTGTGGTCACTGTGGCAGTCTGCTCCGGGTAGTGTTGGTTTGCTGTCAATAAAGAATTTCTAAATCTTTTATTGATCAGGATGTAGTCAATCTGATTTTTGGTATTATCTCCTGGACTCATCCAAGTCTATTTTCATCTATTAGGCTGCTCAAACCAGGTGTCTCCTACTATGGACTCATTCACCTATGCCCATTCTACAAGTTTCCCTCCCCTTTCAATATGTGTACCAAGGCCGTGAGGTCAAACTATATCCTCCATCCTAACCAGTCCCGCTTTAGCATTAAAATCTCCCATTATTATTGTAACTTCTTGTGATTTACGTTGGACCTAGGCCATCTCTAATATTATGTAGAAGTTGTCAATTTCGTCTCGAGTATTGTGGTGCATGCAACTGAATGATGTTGATATCAAATGTGACATTGATGCCTACTCCTCTTTCATGTGAGTTTCCACCAGAATATATTACTGTACATGTATGCTCTCTTGATGTTATTATCATGCCTGCCCCCTTCCATCTCACTTCCCCTAGTCCCAAATCACTAATGTTAAGCCTTTCCATTTCCATTTTAACATTGTCTAATTTACCTTTTTGCAACAATTTTCTAACATTTCATGTTGACATTTTTTTTAAGATTTAACGCAGTGGAATCATGGCCAGACAAAACAAGACAAAACACATGATCTAAAGAACATTAACAGTACAAGCAAAATAAGAAATGCAAACAAATAACGTATCAAAGCATCACTTAGAAGATTGCCTTAATAAGAGACACATTCTAAGACCAGCGCGACCTAAAGCTTGAAACTTATAGATCTCTCTCTCCCTCTGTCTGTCTGTCTGTCTGTCTGTCTGTCTCTCTCTCTCTCTCTCTCTCTCTCTCTTTCTCTCTCTCTCTCTGTAACACACACACGCAAACACACGCACATACACACACACACACACACACACACACACCACACACACACACACACACACACGCACGCACGCACGCACGCACACACACACACATATGTACATATATATTTAGTAAAGAAGATGGGGAAACAACCATGAAATTACTTCTTGTACTAAGAAAAACTGAAGTGGGTTAAGAGTGAATTTGTTCAAGAGGGAATCAACACGCTCGGACAACTCCACAAGCGCTTCACTCCAAACTGCCAGTGATAATCTGGTACGACCGTTGACCCTGCGCAAAAACCTACGCGCTGGCAAGGTCTTAAAATGGAAGTGGGTGGGTGAGAATGGGGTGGGGTGGGACTATGAAAGATTGTACTGACATCATAAGATTGACTGAAACTTTAAGATGGGCAACGAACAGGCCAGATGTATGTTGCACGCTGAGACTGATGCCGAGACATTAGGCCGTCAGTCCACTACTGTGTCAACAGACAACACTCTGGTCAACACCATCAGTATATGGAAAGATTTATTTATACGTTTATTCATTTACTTGTTTATCTATTTATTTATTATTTATCTATTTATTTATTTATTCGGTACAAAGACATCCTTAAAAAAATCCCTCCAGAAATGTGACATTGATGAAGAACATTGGGAAATCATGGCCACAAACAGGTCTGAATGGAGGCAAGCTATTCGCAAGGGAACAGAAGCTTATGAAAATGAAAGACGAAGCAGAAAAGTGGAAACGTGTACAGCAATAAAGGCCAGAACCAACTCTGCAGAGCGTTCTATTGAGTGTCCAGTATGCGGCCGCCTGTGTGCATCAGACTTTGGCCCAAGATCCCACATGAGGGTACACAAATAAATTAAATGCTAGGTTGGACTTTATCGACCACGATAGCTGACCATATACAATTTGTTTATTTACTTATTTATCTATTTGTTATGTATTCATGTCTTACTTTTCGACTATTTTCATCATATTTAAATTAAAATTGATTTGCGCTGTGTCATCTGCGCTGTTGCAAAATACATACGCATGAGCATTCCTGAAGGAGCCGTTTATCGGACAAAGGCAACATACTTTTTATATCTAATTTAGTTGTCTCCCTTCACTGTTTTATTCACGGATTTTCTGCATACGATCGCCAATGTTATGCGGAATGGCACATGATGATGATGATGATTTGTTGAACGCATCTTTGGTAAAGTTTTCTTTGTTTTTGTTTTTGTTTTCTCCCAAATTTTGCGCTGCTTTAGTGTTGTTGATCCCAAACCGCTCACTCTTTCTCTCCAGCACACGACTGAGTTCATTCAGTCGAAGTCACAATAATAATAATAATAATATATTTTATTTATATAGCGCAAAATCTTGATAAAATCAAATCTAAGCGCTGAGCGTATACATGCATACATACCTACATACATATGAGCGTATACATGCATACATACATGCATACATACTTACATACATAAATCTAAGCTGAGCGTATACATGCATACATACATACATACATAAATCTAAGCGTATACATACATACATACATACATACATACGTACGTACGCACATGCATACATAATAATTACAATATTTATATAGCGCAAAATCTCGACAAAATCAAATCCAAGCGCCGAAAAGACACACACGCACACACGCACGCACGCACACACACGCACAACACACACACACACACACACACACACACACACACACACACACACACACACACACACACACACACACACACACACACACACACACACACATGCATGGCCACAAATGGGGAGAAAAGAATAAAAGCAATAAAAGCAAGAATAAAACCAATGGAAAACCACAGAGAGCACATCATATACAATTATATATTAAAACAAAGTGATTCCCCTCCGAGCGGAGACAGGCTGCAGAGGGGGGTTGAGTGAGGTTAGGATTTTATGCAGAGGAGAAAAGGTGAGTTTTGAGAGCGGACTTGAAGGAGGCAAAAGTAGGTTGCTGACGGACTGAGAGAGGAAGTTTGTTCCAGGAGAGTGGACCAGAAACAGAGAAGGCTCGTGGACCATATGTATTGAGCTTAGTGCGTGGAAAGCGAAAAGTCAGAGGATCGGAGGCAGAGCGGAGGGTACGTGAGGGAACATAGATCTCAAGTAGGCTTGACAGGTAATCGGGGGCTGCGTTATTGAGGCTTTTGTAGCACATGGTGTCTAGTTTGTACTGTATGCGCTTTGATACAGGGAGCCAGTGAAGTTGTGCCAGGAGAGGAGATATGTGGTCAGCTTTTTTCTTTTTGAGTACAAGGCGTACAGAATTGTTTTGAATGCGCTGTAGGATGTGAATGGTGGAGGCAGGAAGACCAGACAGGAGTGAATTGCAATAGTCAATGCGAGACATTATGAAGGAGAGAACGAGTTTTGCAGTTGTTTCGACAGAGAGATACTTCCTGATCAGGCTTATACGATGGAGATGATAGTAGCAAGATCTGGCAGTTTGAGAAACAAAGTTGTTCATGGAGAGGTAGAGTCAATGCAGACACCAACGTTTTTAGCTGAATCAGAAATTGGGACTGATGTGTTACATAATGGGAGAGAAAGAGGAGGCAGCTGAGAAAGTTTCTGACGGGTGCCAATGAGGATAGCTTCTGTCTTGTCGTCATTAAGCTGAAGTCTATTGTGTGTCATCCAGTTCTTAATGTCCGAGTAACACTCAGTGGTGCGAGTCAACAGGCGCTGTATATTATCAGGTGAGTCACTGTCTTGATAGGAAGCCCATAGGAACCAGTAAATTAATGTCAAGTCGCCATAGAGCCTCCCTCCAGAGTAGACGCTGCATTACTGCTGAGTTTCTTTGATGGAGCTCAGCGGTGCCTGTTCCAATCCAGTCTACTAAAGACACTGATCACTGTGCTTCCTACTCATCATCATCATTATCATCATCATCATGTGCCCTGCCGCATGGTGTTGGGGATTAAGGCCCTCCATACGAATCCTCCCTTGTCGCGCAAGTACATCTCACATCCTGTCTATCCTCAGCCACCCTGCAAGTCCGCCCAACATTTTCTCCCTGGGTCAACCTGGTGTTCTCTTTCCCTCCAGCTTTCTGTTGTGAACAGGTGCTCTAATTTCCCTTGCCTCATAAAATGTTCTACAAATGTTGCTTGTCTTTTTCTTATTTTCTTTATTCATCATTTTCTTGTGTCTACCTCCTTCAAGACTTTGAGCTCCCTACTAAAAACGATAATCACTCTGTCTTAGAGCCAGACCAAGTAAGAGACCCCTCGGTCAGGAGACTTCCACAACACCCGTCCAACGACAGTCCCATGAACCACTGACACCAAAGACCCCAACCTGGATTGGCCTTATGCGTGGAAGCAGCACAGGAAACCGAAACAGGTCACTACAAAATCTGGGATTGAACACCCTGGGATCTGAGACTTTTTTTTAAAAATGAGTCACGATTTCATGATAATAGGGACGATGTTCATGATGCTATAGATTTCCATCTGGGAGTGAGACTGCATGACAGGGCTGCATTCTATGCTTACTATCACAACATATCTCGGCATTAAACAGGCCTGAGAGATGCAGACACATCCAGCGTTGGTCAGGAACTTTTTTTGGAACTCTCAATGACGCATCTGTTAAGTGGACAAAACTCGACATTACTGTCCCAGTGTTCCCAACGAGCTCATAGAACGCACAACTCTGTGTATCAGAAGGTCAGGGCTGCAAAATACCACAACAGTATGCATGGACACATAGTGGTTCGAACCCTCGACTTCTCATTCAGTGGTCCATATCATCCAAGACATCCTGGAAACCATCAACAAACTGAACTGGAACTTGGCAGGACATCTCACCCGGAGAATGGACAATCACTGGACAACCAAAACCACGTTCTGGATACCAAGAGACGGCACTCGCAAAATAAGAAGACAGCATATTAGATGGAGAGACGACCTAGATGGATTTTACAAGAACTGGAGAGGAAAAGCGCTGGAACGAACTGAGAGCAAGCAGATGGGGAAGGCCTACATCCAACAACGGACTCTCGATGGCTGAAAGAAGAAGTGAGTCTGTATCTTTCCACTAAGCTTAAACTGAGCTCATGTCCTCAAAGTAGGTGCTCCGTCTTGGTATTGAACACGCTAAGTCCTAACAAAGTCGATCTGCTGTGGCTGGCAACCTCATGTAGGAAATCATTTGCCCATTGATGCTGTGTCAACATCAGTTTTTCCTTCTGTTTAGTCAGTTCCTATAGCAGAGAACCGAAATCTTGCACTTAGACTTACGAAGGTGGATTAGGACCAGTGTACTTGTCTGTCTTGCCGAGGCAGGAAGCAATAACCAGACAAGAAAGGCACCAGCTGAATGTACTACCACAACTCCCTACATCTGCATGTAACACTGGTCTAGTATGATCTAATGCTGTTATCTCTGAGTATATATATGTATATATGGTTGACTATCGTGGTCGATAAAGTCCAACCTAGCACTTTCTTTGTCTACCCTCATGTGGATCTCAGGCCAAAGTCTGATTCACACAGGTGGCCGCATACTGGACACTCAATGGAACGCTCTTCAGAGTTGGTTCTGGCCTTTATTTCGGCACGCTTTACCACTTGGCTGCTTCGTCTTTCATTTTCATAAGCTTCTGTTCCCTTGAGAATAGCTTGCCTCCATTCAGATCTGTTTGTGGCCATGATTTCCCATCTCTGAATCAGAAAGTGTTTTCAAGTTTTAAGTTGGCATGTCACCTTTCAACACCATATAAACCACATCAGTATAGATATACACAATACATACCACACCACACCAAACCACACCACTCCACACCACACTAAACCACACTACACCAAAGTATGGCAATGTAGACAATATCTCATAATTACTACAAATCCTTACCAGCAGAAGCCTTGTTATTTATACTTTGGTTTCGCCATGACAATGTCTGCCTGAGCTTGGTGACGGTGATGGAGGTGGCCACAGTGACCACGACCAGCGATAGGCAGGGAATGGTCAAATTCAACAGGTGGTTATAGAGGATGTCGATGATGTAACGGTTGTCCAGGTAAAACTCACTGAGACGTGACACCCAGCGTGACGTATTGGTGATGGGGTCGGTGACACTGACTGTGAGGAACTTCATGCTCAGCAGACTGTAGAATCCTAGGATGTACACGGCCATGGTCACGATAAGGACTGCCATGTACCTGATGGAGAAAGTGTTAATGTGAATTTTGTGCAAGGAAACACAATCCTATACTATTAAACAAAACTGGTCATAGCAGACATACTTGATGTACTCCTACTGTAGTCTAGAAGCAATGTGCTACTCGATTTCTGATATTATAGCACCTCATTGACTTAGAATAAACTGTTTCCTATTGTAGTATATCTCATGACTTGCAACAAGCCATCATGCCATACGCTGTGTCTTGAAGTCCATAAAGCTGTGTAAAATATCACATGCTGTTGTAAATGTCTTTCTGGGTTCGTCAGCTGTGCTTCTGCTACCTTTGAAACCATCCTGTTCCTCAGAGAGTAAATCCTCATTGATGATCTTAAAGCAACTGAGAAATACACTTATCATGACTTTGCTATCGTCGTTGATACGTTTAAGATTCTACAGTTCTGGGATTGTTTGAGGTTGCTTTCATTTCGGACTGGTAACACATGTGGACAGTCCTTTTTGTGGCCCAGTTTGTTCACTCTTTCACATGCTGTAAAGATCCTTTTTTTTTTTTTTTCTTATGCATAGTGTGTAAGCAATTCAGAGGGAAAGTTGTCCCCCCAGATGACTTTCTTTCCCTAAAACTTTGTATTATCTCCGAAGCATTTCTGGCTTTACTAAGAGTTTTTTAGCCTCTCTGTTACTATTCTGTGCTTTCTTGAGGACGATGGTGTCAGGTTTGAACCAGCAGATGTGTAAGCTGTATCAGTTATCAGGGCCATAGTTTTAGTGCAGAAGCAATGATGTTTCTATTACTATCTACGATGACTGAAGTCTTAGGCTGCAGTAAGAGTTACGATTGTTTTGAAAGACAATGTCTGTTACCTGCCTTCATCCCGTCTTCAGTGTTGTAGCACTGGCCATCAGTCTTCCTTGGCTGAAATCATTTCTTCATAATTCTGAGAGTCATCAGTTAGTACCTTTTGCTGCTTCAGGATTGCTGCTTTTATCCAACTTCAGAACCTTTCTGTCCTTGCACAGATCAAGGATTTCGTGTGTTGTCAATGGATCTTTATTTAATTCCGTACGTCCTTCCACAACTACTACTCGAAATCAGAGTAATTCCGATTCTAACTTTTGGAGAAAGCATTTTATTCAGTTTCAACATCAGTACCTGAGAAAAACTTTGTTCTTCTTTCTGCTGGTACAGTGTAATGGTTAGGATGTTGTCTATCCGATTGTGAACCAAACTTTTCAGACACAACCTATTGTAAGTGTCGAGTTCTTGTGCGGGAGGAGAATGTTAGTTACTATTATACTCCTGGCTATACAGTGACCACTGGGATATGCAAAGTATCTGTGGTATCAGTCATTCATTTCATCCGAGCCAAATTTAGCGACTGTTGTGCCAATTCCTTCTAGACTACAGTAGGAATACACAGAGTAAATCTGCTATCACCAGTCTTGATTGATATCTACATGAAGAAGATCATGCAGAAAACGTTCAACCATTTATGTCCATCTCCATTGTAAGTGGGCTCATTTACAGCCTGAATTTATGCCAGTGTCGTTGAGTTCATAATAAGCAGTAACACTGAACTCCAAGATCTCATCAAAAGTCTCTTTGATAGGTTAACATCCCATTAGAATTGTAGAAGCATATAATGAAGAAACAAAGATAAATCATAATGTTTGTTGCTGCGTCACATAAGTATTTTGGAAGACCAGACCTTATCATATTATATTATAATTTATTACATACATTACATTACATTACATTACATTACATTACATTACATTACATTACATTACATTACATTATATTATATTATATTATATTATATTATATTATATTATATTATATTATATTATATTATATTATATTATATTATATTATATTATATTATATTATATTTATTATATTATATTATATTATATTATATTATATTATATTATATTATATTATATTATATATATTATATTATATTATATTATATTATATTATATTATATATATATATTTAATTATCATATCATATCATTATCATATCATACATATCATATCATACATATCATATCATATTTCTTCATATATATCACGTCATTTGATATAAAAGAATTTTGTAAAATTACCTTGTTTTCAAGAATTTCTTTGCTGTGAAAGGGGAAAGAACACAGATACATCTTTCCATGGAAATGATCATGGTCATCAAATTGGAAACATTCATACACCCTATCATAGGTCCAAGAACTGTACCGTTATGCCGTTTGCTCCAGTATTCCCCTGAACCCTCATGAAACATATCCAAGAAACCAAAGAACTTGGCAGTGAAAATCATAACAAGAAAACTGATGTCTGCCAGAGCTAGACTGAACAGACACAAGTTGATCCTGTCCCTCAGACCCTGCCGTGCGAAAACGATGCATTGATGACGTTGGTTGTGATGCCAAAGAATTGCAATAAAGGGAGTAAAGTCGTTAAAAGAAGACGTTGTACTTGTTTAGCGGTGACTTGGTCGATCAAGTTCTCTGGGTTGTTGCATGGGAAGAACATTTGGTAGGAATGGTTTGTGTTGTTGTTGTTCCTTAGATACTGAAAGCTCTCAGCACTCGTATTGTTCAGTTCTGATTTTGTAGAAATGCTAGACAGAAACCAAGCGTTCGTAGAAGCCATTTCTGCAATGCTTCTCGTTTTCAAGTGGACGTTTGAAAATATTACAACATTGTTTATTGTGTTTTTGTCGGAATGTTCAAATGTTCAATCGAGACCTTTGTATGTATACTTAAAATTTTATCATCCACCAGCTTGTTTCACGAAGTTCAGCACTCTTATCAACACATAGGCTTTTTAATGTATGGTTCCTATCTATGTTGGGAGAGAGTCAAATTTTCTGAGCAATGTCAAGCTCGTGTCAGCTCTGTCTTTCTTTGCAAGTTCTGTCTCTATTTGCAAGAACCTTACACACTCATAAGTGGACAGAAATCCAAAGTCAGTTGTGACACATTAATTTGTCTGTTAATGTCTTCTGGACGCCGATCCGCACTGATGACTGAGCTTCTGCACAATAGTTATGCACAGACTATGGAGATATATTCCATTATTTCGTCTAAAGTCTTCCATTTCCGTGTATGCTTATTCTGTCTTGACATGCACATCCTATTTTTCACAAAAATTAAACCACCATAAAGAATCTCCTTTGATATTGATATAATAACAATCACACATAACTTCTTTCATTAATGAAGTTGCGAAGTCAACCTGAAACAAACATTAGTAAAATGATAGAGTTGACTGTACAGATTTACATGTGGTTCAATTTGGATTGATTAAGGTATGTGGAAAATGATTCTAGAGAGGACTAAAAAGAATTGATGTAAAGTAAAACATCTGCAAGTTATATTAAGATACTAGATACTGAAGAAATCATGCAGAACATGAAACAGATTACTGAAATCCCTTTACATAGGATCACACAAAAGATGCCCTCAGCATCTTCGTTTATTTGTTTCTCTATTTGTATATCAGTTAATGTGTTTCTTTATCTGTCTAAGAGTGGATGCAGTTATGCTGGTTTAGGCTGGAGAAATGTTGTAAATTTTACGTTATATATCAAATAATCAGAGAGAGGGGGAGAGGGGGAGGGAGGAGGGAAGGAGAGGAGAGAGGGTCATTGCATTCGAAATGAGATCGGTGCACTTAACGTTCACTGCTAAAAGATGAACCAATACCACAGTTCAATAGTCTACTAACACGCACAACCTTTCCGTAACTTTTAAGTGTGAAGAAAGAAAACACTGATGCTTGAAAGAAAGAGAAACTTGTGGTGATGGGGGAGTAGTCCACATGTGCAGATGACGTTAATGGTTTCAATGGTTTCACACACACACACACACACACACACACACACACACACACACACACACACACACACACACACACACACACACACACACGCACGCACTCACACACACACACACACACACACATACACACATACACACACGCGCACACTCACGACAGACAAACAAAAAGAGAGAGAGGCAGAGAGCGATAGAAAGAGAAAAGGAGGGAGGAAGGGAGAGAGAGCAACAGAGAGAGAGGCAGACAGACAGACAGACAGAGAGACAGAGAGAGACAGAGACAAAGTGAGAGAGAGAGAGAGAGATTTGTTTTTATCCATCAAAGAGATATACACAAATACACACATATACAGACATACACATACATACACTAGTACATCACACACACACACACACACACACACACACACATCCCTCAATACACGCACACACATGCACACACACACACATCAATCACGCATACACACACACACGCACGCACGCACACACACACACGCACACACACACACACATTACAATCTGCATTATAATCCCTAAAAAAGTTGAGAATATAAAGAAAACAGTGCGCTAATATTGGACATAAAATTTTCAATTCATTGTTTAATAGCAAATAACACACAACGTACTTATTTTTGGATCCCATCATACTGTGGTAGGATATAGAACAATCAGGTCAACAAAATAGCAGCAATGAATAGGGCTGGCAGTACAAAACTTGATTTACAACTCTGAACATGAAATGAATGCTATATTAGAAAACAAAGTAAAAGCGCAATGTAACCTTCGCCCTTTCATCGTAAACTACCAGGGGTTTACATGTACAAGACTCGAAAAAACTTTAGCGTACAGATTATCTCTTAACTCACTTCGAACTAAATTCATTAAAGCCATCAAATGTATCTCTCATGATTATATAAAAGTGACCTTACTCTCAACTGAGTGGAACTCATACATTGCCATAACAATTGTGTGAAATATTGATAGTAAGGTACAAAACTACAGTCACTGTCATTATATAACTGAGAGGTGGTTGGAGAGTAGAAGAGATAAAGAGAGGGGAGGAAAGAGAGAGAAAAAGAGAGGGAGGGAGGGAGACAGACAAGCGACAGACAGAAAACAAATAGAGAGACAGAGACAGACAGAGACAGAGATGCAGACAGGCAGAGAGAGAATAAAGGAAATGTGTGTTCTCTTCTGGTTTCACGCACAATGCGCATTTTCATTTTTGTGGAAGTCACATTAACACACACGGATACAGACGCACGCGCGTTCGTGCGCTCACACACATACACACACTTACACACATGCACCTACGCACGCACACAAACATACACACACACATATATACACACATGCACATACACACACGCGCGCGCGCACACACACACATACACGTTTCCCACGCAAATGCTACGTTTATATCAACATTTTTCATCTCTGCCTCTCGTTATCCTAATTATTTACTGTATCAAATCATTATTCGCCACATCGATCACTACCGTTCTACCTCACCACTCATGTAATTACCTAAATGCCAATGAAACAAGTTTTGTTTTGTTTTGTTTTTTGTTTTGTGTTTTAAGTTAATTCACTTGATCATCCATTCATTTTTCTGTTTGTTAGTTTGCTTGCTTGCTTGTTTTCCAATATAACCTTACTTGTTGCATGTAATGGATATTATTCTCTTTTGAGGAGTATTTGAGGTTTGGAGTGTAACGAATTTATGTATGTATGATATGTATGTATGTATGTATGTATTATATTGTATGTATGTATGTAGGCCTATGTATGTATGTACGTATGGACATACGTACGTACGTATGTATGTATGTATGCATGCATGCATGTATGCATGCATGTATGTATGTATGTATGTATGCACGCATGCACGCACGCACACACATACACACACATAGTACACACATACACATATACAGTTACTCGCATACAGACAGCATAAACATTCACAGGCACACAAATACACTCAGACGCACGCGCGCGCGCGCGCGCGCCACACACACACACACACACACACACACACACACACACACACACCACAACCACACAAACCACAATTACCACCACACCAAACACACATGACGGTATTTCTCACTTAATTCAATTCTTCAAAAGCACACAAGCAGTCAGTGGTTGAATTTGTCCAGACGTTTGCCCAGAATACAAATTACTTTGAAACAGTAAGATCTGTTCCAACTGAACACTGCAAGAAACTTCTTTTAAGCATGACGGACGGTCTCCAAGAGAATTGTGATGTTTGTCCACATGTGTTCAACCTGTCAGTGCCTAAACCCCCTTCGTGCATATACGTATGTAGAATATCAAACCAAACATGCACGTTAAAGATCCTGTTAGTGGTGTCTATGGCTGGCACACAGTGAAAGCACTTAGCGAATATGCCCATCACCATACACAGCATTGGCCAATTCCTGTCACACCATACATCACGTTCGACAATTCATGTCACACCATTCATTACACTGGTCACTTTATGTCACACACTCATTCACTCACTCACTCACACACACACACACACACACACACACACACACACACACACACACACACACACACACACACACACACACACACACACACACACATACATACACTCTCTCTCTTTCTGTCTCTCCCTCTCTGTCTCTCTCTCTCTCTCTCACACACACACACACATTCACACACACACACACACACACACACACACACACACACACACACACACACACACACACACACACACACACACACACACACACATATGTGCACTTTTGTACGTCTGTGTGCTTGATTGATTATTCACAGATTTCCCCCATCAACTTTGAGACGTGGATCGTGTCCACAATGAAATCAACATTACATACGTTCACGTAAGTATGCTCACCACCATCATATATCTAACATTGTCCATCCCTTTTCCAACATCTTTATTTGTTTTTGTCCTTATTTCTTTCTTTCTTTATTTCTTTTCTTTCTGTCTATCTTTCTTTCTTTCCTTCTTTCTCTCTTTCTTTCTTTCTTTACTTATTTATTTATTCATTTATCTACTTATCAATTTATTTGTTTTACTTGTCCGTTTGTTTCCTTGTTTTGTTTGTTTCTTTGTTGTTTGTTTGTTTGTTTTTCTGGCCAATGTCCTGCACTGTACCATGATTTATCAAGTCGCCGTCAGGCCTATCACCAGACGAGACTGTACATGTACTTGGTCACTTTGGTAGAATTCAAAGTCAGTATATCCATACAACTAAGGCTTCACGAAAAAATGGGTACAGTATTTTATTTGCATACTAAATTGATTGTACATGGAATGATATGCTTTCAAGAAGACGGTTAAATATATCAGTATTGCCATGGAACAAGCCCCTACAAAGGCATATACACAAGATTATAAGGCAAGCACTCAAACCTGCCACCAACATCAAGAAACCCTACCGTAAAGTATAGTTGTTCATTTTATAGAGATATACACAGACAGTATGCTCTCTGCATACTGTAACACTTTTCATGTACACCTACCCTTTCAGCTTTTAAATCCATTAAAAAGCACACATCTTTTCCCAACAACGAATTCTGCAACTACTTCTCTTTCTCAGTCTGTGTATTATAATTTATATTGTATGATGCACTTTGTCGATTCTATGCGTGTGTCTGGTGCGTGAGTGCGCTTTGATTTGAATTGTCAAGATTTGGTGCCATATGAGTACTGTAATTCTTCTTTTCTTCTTCTTCTTCTTCTTCTTCTTCTTCTTCTTCTTCTTCTTCTTCTTCTTCTTCTTCTTCTTCTTCTCCTTTTTCTTCTTCTTTTCTTTTCTCTCTCCTCCTCTTCCTCTCCTCCTGCTCCTCCTTCTTCTTCTTCTTCTTTTTCTTCTTATTCCTATGATTTACTAGTGGTAGTAGTAGTAGTAGTGGTAGTAGTAGTGGTAGTAGTAGTAGTATTGTTGTTGTTGTTATTGTTATTGTATTATTATTGTTGTTGTTGTTAATATCATTATCATATAGGCAGTGCTTGGGGCCAGAACCAAACTGACTGAATCTGGTGATGCACCACTTCTACACCCTTCCAGGGACAGCCAACACGGCGTTGTGCGCCACAGAGTTAGATATTGTCTGACGTAAAGGTATCCCTGGCATGGAGGAGACAAAATGGAATCTGAAAGTGAGTGGTGATGCCACGTAATGTAGACAGTGCATGTAATGCTGTAATCTTTCAGGAAAATTGAGGTGAGGATGACGATGATATCAACGCAGTTCCATTTTGGATTGCAGCTGCTTGATAGAACTGTATTAGACGCTTTTTGCAGTGATATCCTCTCCTCAACCAGGGCTCAAAAGATAATTGAAAACAGACATAGATGCTTGTGGACTTAGCCCTGAATGTTAATCAGTAACCTCACAGATGTATACAAAAGATAACTGACAGTCGTTGACTGTGAGATCTGAGATCTCTCACCTACTCTGATATACTCTGAGTAGCAAGTTGATCAGGATGGAGAAATCATACTCTTGAAATGAAAGCGGCTTGAACCCACACGTTTACAATTTCCAGATTTCATGCCATAGGTCATGGAGGTTGGTCTTTGACCCTCTGACTCCCACACCCTGTCTACCAGCATTCTGCATTGTCAAACTGGTGGAAAGGGTGAGCGAGTCAAAGGATTAAGTTTTTGCAGTTGGTGGATAGAGTGCAGGAGTCAAAGGGTTAAACAGAGTTGATCTTATTGTGACTGTGATGGTAAAGCATTGCACATCAGTCTGAACAGTCGTGAACCACCGATTTTGCTATACAAATCAGAAGTGTTTAAAGAGTAAATGACTTTTCAGGTAAATGTGGTTAATCTCCAGAAGTTGGCAGGAGAACCTTTTCAACATCCTGAATGATGTTCAGGCAGACTTTGCTGTTCGTCAAAGAAATTGGAGCCATCTAGATACTTGTGACAAAACTAAGTGACAAACAAAACGATCCTCACATTATAGCCTCTCTACTATATCGTATCTGTGTTAACGCGATGTGATATGACGTCTCATTGTCTCACATTTGGAACTAAGTCACACACACTTGCCAATTCACATCAAAATTCATAAGTGCTCGCGGTATGCTGACGTCACGGACTCACGTGTGCTGGCTGGCTGTGGGCAAGACTTCAACATGGGACTCTTTTTTCTCGCGCTGTTTGCCAAACAGTTGCCGTACTGTGTCCCTGAACTTGGATCCCATCGTGAAGTAGACGATGAAGTTGACAGAGGAGTTAGTCACCTCGCACACGTGAGCCAGGGTCTGTACCACAATGAACGTGTTGCAATATTTCCCTGTCAACAAAAGGACACCAGTAAGAATCTGGCTTACACCAGCGCGTACGGTTTACTTACAGGCTTATGGCTTATGCTGTGATCATTTTGGATCTTCTCATTCCACGATGGCATCAGTGGAGTCAGTACATATCGAATTTATTCCGAGTGCAGAGACATCATCTTGACAACCTGAAACTGAAACTTGGAATATTAGACACATTACTAAATACAACGTGTATGCCACAGAGGAACGGAAAGCAGAGAGCCCAAGACAGTCAGAAAACTACAGTAACAGATTAACCTTTTCGTTCCCGCTCCCTGTCCACCAGCTGCAAAAACTTAACCATTCGACTTATTCACCCCATCCACCAGGCTCACGTACGTAAATATGCACTGAGGCGATAGTCTCACATGTCGGGTTTGGTGTTGGCCGGTGCACACCTGGACACCATCATCTCCCTCCAGGCCACTCTGTCTTCACTTTTGTGGACAATTTCTTGAATATTTAGGCCACTGATGTTGGTTATGTTCTCGATGTATGAGATTGGAGGTCTACCTTTCTTCCTTTTTGCCACTGTTTTTCCTTGAAAGATGGTTGGCATGAGATCTGTGTTCTTGTTTCGTGACACACGGCCAACGTATTTTAGTCTTTTCTTGTTGATGTCTACTAGTAGTTTTCTGGTGGTATCAAGTTTTTCCAGGACACTTTCATTAGTTCTTCTATCTGTCCAAGTGACACGTATTAGTCTCCAATAAAACCACATCTCTGCTGCCTGAATTCTTTGATAGGCGATAGAACATGCTCAAAATACATATCTTGCATCTGCTTAAACGTCATGTACTGTTCTTGCTAAATCATTAAAATCTTACACATTTTCAGAGATAGTGTTTCAATTATCTGTAAACACATGACATGTTTTCATTGTAGACCTATTCATATTCACGCGTAAATTTTCTTTCTTTCGAAGCCTCAGGAAAAAAATGTTGACAAGCGAAAAATAGCGTATGAAAAGGCAAGCAGAAAACCAGACATGTAGACCTACCTGAGACTAGATAACCTGGTATCAGTGTTATGGAGAAGACTTGCGTCACAGAGGGTGTCATTGTGGTGACGTAAATAAAACACACCACAGTCAGCATCTTCGTCACTGCTGATTTCTGTCTCTCTCCTGAACAACATTCAACGATTAATATTCAATCCAATCATAACAAAAACAACAACAAAACAGAAAGAATAAGCGTTAATTTTAACCCTTTGACTCCCGCACCCTGTCCATCAGCATCCTGCATTGTCAACCATGCCAGCAAAGGAAGCTGGTAGATACGGCGAGGAAGTCAAAGAGTTAAGTTTTTGCAGTTGAATATTGCACAGGAGTCAAAGGGTTAATAATAATGGTATGAAAAAGGAACTGTACACACACACACACACACACACACACGCGCGCCCGCGCGCGCGCGCATACACACACACAAACCAGTCGCCGTGATGTAGTGGTTAGCGCAATGGACTACGGACTGGAAGGTTGTGGGTTGGAATCGCCATCAGTCCATTCAAAAAATCACTGTCGGAGTTTTCGGCCCCAACCCAGAGTTGGGTGTGCTATGGGCTCTTTGGGAAGGCTTGGAACCACACAGTCGAGTCTCATCCACTTCACAGATGCGTCATTGAGGATGTTGCTTAATTCTTTTGACTAGCACTGCAGGTGTCTATATCTCTCAGGCCTAATTGCTTAATGTAATGAAAGAAACCTCTAGAAAATCAGTAACCTTCAGTATGAATCAATGAACTTCCGTGAAATTTGAGCCTGATCAATGAAGAAAAATAAGAGAGTATGTGGTATTCGAAAATTATGTAGCAGTATTTCAAAGTTCTATGCACAGTTAGTTAACTGATTAAAGCTTACCATTATAAACATCAAAAGATACAAGATGGATTGTATATTTAAATTTGAATTTAAAAACGGAAATTTGGCATGTGCTCACTAGTTTACTAACACACGGCACGCACGCGCGCAAGCACGCACCTACACACACACACACACACACACACACACACACACACACACACACACACACACACACACACACACACACACACACACACACACACACCACACGCACACACACACACACACACACATCACATATGATCTCATCATCATCAACAAGTTTCTTGCCACATGGCGTTGGCGATCATGACCTTCCATCTGTTTCTATCCCTTGTTGCCGCAAGCACATCTTCCACCCTCTCTGTCTTCAGGCACTCTGCAAGCCTGTCCAATATTTTCCCCTGGGTCTATCTGGTGTTCTCTTTCCTGTTGTGACCAGATGCTCTAATTCCCCTTTCCTCATAAAATGGCCTGTAAATGTTTCCTGTCTTTTCCTAATCTTCCTTATCAATGATATTTTTGTGTCTGCGTCCATCAAGACTGTCTCGTTTGTTTTCTTTGTTGTCAATGGAATTCTCAACATTCTTCTTCGAAACCACATCTCGGCTGCCTCAATCTTGTTCTAGCTTTGCTTGTTGACTGTCCAAACTTCACAACCGTATAACATTATTGGTTCTATATAACATTCAAGAACTCTCTTCCTGATGTTAATTGATAGTCATTTATTGGTAAGAATGCTTTTCATCTTCTTGAATGCTGTTTTGGCTTGGCCGATTCTGCTGGCTATTTCTGATGTGCATCTGCCGTCTGGTGAAATGATCGTTCCCAGGTATTTAAATTTATCAACCTGTCTCAAGGTTGTGCCGTTTGCTGTAATTTTGCATGAGGGGATTTCATGGTTTTTACTGATCACCATGACTTCAGTCTTCTTGCTGTCTAGTTCCAACCCCTTACTTTTGCTTTCTATTTCGAGTATATTCACAAAGTTTTGTAGGTCCCTATCATTTTCAGCAGATACCACGGAGCCATCTGCGTATCGAATGTTGTTTATCATTTTTTCCTCCAACCTTTAATCTAGGGTCTTCTTCTAGGTTTCTCATGATGTTTTCGCTGTAAAGTGAAAACAGATCTGGTGACAAAACACAACCTTGTCTGACTCCTCTTTTGATGTTTTGGAAAGAGCTTACAGCGTTCTCTATTCTCATTGCAGCTGTTTGTTCCCAATACATATTTCTGATTATTTGTAGATCTTTTCCATCAATATTGAGTCTTTCTAGTTGGTTGATCAATTCTTCATGTCTTACCCGATCGAAAGCCTTGGTATAATCAACATAGCATAAATATAAATCCTTATTCCTCTCGACTGACCTCTCTATGATAGTTCTTAGGATGTACATGGACAAATAGTTCCTTTCCCTTCCACTGTTCTTCTGTTATTTCTCTTTTTTGATTCTCTTCCTTGTCCTCATCATGATTATTCTTAATAGGATTTTTGTTACATGACTCATCATGCTGATTGTGCGATAGAGTTCCCATTCTATAGCCCCTGTTTTCTTTGGAAGTGCAATGAAAATTGATTTTGACGTATCTTTGGGATTTTTCCTGTGTCATAAATCCCATTTAGGAGAACTTATTTTTTCAATACCAAATTCCTCCAGGGCTTCAATCATTTCTGCAGTAATGTTGTCTGGTCCTGAGGCTTTTTCCGGTTTCATCCTTTTCAGTGCTGCTCTAACTTCATCTTTCATTATGGGTGGTCCTTCAACGTTCTTACTTATAATGTGTTCTTCATTTCTGTCATCTTCAAAAAGGTCTTGAGGTACTCTCCCCATCTGTCTAATATTTTGTCTTTTTTCAATGATAAGCGTACCATCTTTCGATTTTAAGCAACCAGTTGATGTGCATGTATTTTTCCTGTCGACAATTACTGCAATTCTTCTGTACATACCCTGAGGATCCGTTTTGTGTCGGTCTTCTATTTCTTTGCATTTTGTTTTCAGCCGAGCTTCCTCAGCTTCATTGCACCTATTCATGATTTCTTTGTTTATTTCCTATATATCTCCTCGTTTCTCTTTACCTTCCTCCGTTCCTCCGTCAAGCCTAAAATTTCTTTTTATCATCCAGTTCTTTTTTGCTTTTCTATCTACTCTAAGGATTTCTGCACAAGCTTCATTTATCGAATTTCTCAGCATTGTCTATTGTTCCTCAATGTCACCAACGTCTTCCAGAGCACTTAATTTGTTTTGAGCATATACGTTAATTTTTTTACGTATCACTTCATCTGTCTTTAAGAGTCCAAGGTTTAGTTTGATGTTGCTTTTGGTCAGTTTCCTTATCCTTAATTTCAGCCTAAATCTTCCCACTACAGGATTGTGGTCACTGTGGCAGTCTGCTCCGGGTAGTGTTGTTTTGCTGTCAATAAAGAATTTCTAAATCTTTTATTGATCAGGATGTAGTCAATCTGATTTTTGGTATTATCTCCTGGACTCATCCAAGTTTATTTTCATCTATTAGGCTGCTCAAACCAGGTGTTTCCTACTATGGACTCATTCATCTATGCCCATTCTACAAGTTTCCCTCCCCTTTCATTTTTGTACCAAGGCCATGAGGTCAAACTATATCCTCCACACTAACCAGTCCCGCTTTAGCATTAAAATCTCCCATTATTATTGTAACTTCTTGTGATTTACGTTGGGCCTAGGCCATCTCTAATATTATGTAGAAGTTGTCAATTTCGTCCCGAGTATTTTGGTGCATGCACCTGAATGATGTTGATATCAAATGTGACATTGATGCCTACTCCTCTTTCATGTCAGTTTCCACCAGAATATATTACTGTACATGTATGCTCTCTTGATGTTATTATCATGCCTGCCCCCTTCCATCTCACTTCCCCTAGTCCCAAATCACTAATGTTAAGCCTTTCCATTTCCATTTTGACATTGTCTAATCTACCTTTTTGCAACAAAGTTCTAACATTCCATGTTGAACTTTTTTTAAGATTTAACGCAGTGGAATCATGGCCAGACAAAACAAGACAAAACACATGATCTAAAGAACATTAACAGTACAAACAAAACAAGAAATACAAACAAATAACGTATCAAAGAATCACTTAGAAGATTGCCTTAATAAGAGACACATTCTAAGACTAGCGCTACCTAAAGCTTGAAACTTCTCTCTCTCTCTCTCTCTCTCTCTCTCTCTCTCTCTCTCTCTCTCTCTCTCTCTCCCTCTCCCTCTCTTTCTCTCTCTTACACACACACGCAAACACACGCACATACACACACACACGCACGCACGCACGTACACACACACACACACACACACACAAACACACACACACACACACACACACACACACATCTGTACATATATATTTAGTAAAGAAGATGTGGAAACATCCATGAAATTTCTTCTTGTACTAAGAAAAACTGAAGTGGGTTAAGAGTGAATTTGTTCAAGAGGGAATCAACACGCTCGTCCAACTCCACAAGCGCTTCACTCCAAACTGCCAGTGATAATCTAGTACGACCGTTGACCCCGCGCAAAAACCTACGCGCTGGCAAGGTCTTAAAATGGAAGTGGGCGGGTGAGAAACATTAAGATGGGCAACGAACAGGCCAGAGTGTATGTTGCACGCTGAGACTGATGCCGAGGCATCAGGTCTTCAGTCCACTACTCTGTCAACAGATAGCACTCTGGTCAACACCATCAGTATATGGAAAGATTTATTTATACGTTTAATCATTTACTTGTTTATTTATTTATTTATCATTTATTTATTTATTTATTCGCTACAAAGACATCCTTAAAAAATCCCTCCAGAAATGTGACATTCATGAAGAACACTGGGAAATCATGGCCACAAACAGGTCTGAATGGAGGCAAGCTATTCGCAAGGGAACAGAAGCTTATGAAAATGAAAGACGAAGCAGAAAAGTGGAAACGTGTACAGCAATAAAGGCCAGAACCAACTCTGTAGAGCGTTCTATTGAGTGTCCAGTATGCGGCCGCCTGTGTGCATCAGACTTTGGCCCAAGATCCCACATGAGGGTACACAAATAAATTAAGTGCTAGGTTGGACTTTATCGACCACGATAGTTGACCATATACAATTTGTTTATTTACTTATTTATCTATTTGTTATGTATTTATGTCTTACTTTTCGACTATTTTCATCATATTTAAATTAAAATTGATTTGCGCTGTGTCATCTGCGCTGTTGCAAAATACATACGCATGAGCATTCCTGAAGGAGCCGTTTATCGGACAAAGGCAACATACTTTTTGTATCTAATTTAGTTGTCTCCCTTCACTGTTTTATTCACGGATTTTCTGCATACGATCGCCAATGTTATGCGGAATGGCACATGATGATGATGATGATTTGTTGAACGCATCTTTGGTAAAGTTTTCTTTGTTTTTGTTTTCTCCCAAATTTTTCGCTGCTTTAGTGTTGTTGATCCCACACTGCTCACTCTTTCTCTCCAGCACACGACTGAGTTCATTCAGTCGAAGTCACAATGATAGGAAGCCTACAGGAACCAGAAAATTAATGTCAAGTCGCCATAGAGCCTCCCTCCAGAGTAGACGCTGCATTATTGCTGAGTTTCTTTGATGGAGCTCAGCGGTGCCTGTTCCAATCCAGTCTACTAAAGACACTGATCACTGTGCTTCCTACTCATCATCATCATTATCATCATCATCATGTGCCCTGCCGCATGGTGTTGGGGATTATGGCCCTCCATACGAATCTCTCCCTTGTCGCGCAAGTACATCTCACACCCTGTCTATCCTCAGCCACCCTGCAAGTCCGCCCAACATTTTCTCCCTGGGTCAACCTGGTGTTCTCTTTCCCTCCAGCTTTCTGTTGTGACCAGGTGCTCTAATTTCCCTTGCCTCATAAAATGTTCTACAAATGTTGCTTGTCTTTTTCTTATTTTCTTTATTCATCATTTTCTTGTGTCTACCTCCTTCAAGACTTTGAGCTCCCTACTGAAAACTATAATCACTCTGTCTCAGAGCCAGACCAAGTAAGAGACCCCTCGGTCAGGAGACTTCCACAACACCCGTCCAACGACAGTCCCATGAACAAGTGACACCAAAGACCCCATCCTGGATTGGCCTTATGCGTGGAAGCAGCAGTGGAAACCGAAACAGGTCACTACAAAGTCTGGGGTTGAACACCTTGGGATCTGAGACATTTTTTAAAATATACGAGTCATGATTTCATGATAATGGGGACGATGTTCATGATGCTATAGATTTCCATCTGGGAGTGAGACTGCAAGACAGGGCTTTATTCTATGCTTACTATCACAACATATCTCGGCATTAAACAGGCCTGAGAGATGCAGACACATCCAGTGTTGGTCAGGAACTTTTTTTAGCAACTGTCAACGACGCATCTGTAATATGGATAAAACTCGACATTACTGTCCCAGTGTTCCCAACGAGCTCATAGCAAGCACAACTCTGTGTACCAGAAGGTCAGGGCTGCAAAATACCACAACAGTATGCATGGACACATAGTGTTTCGAACCCTCAACATCTTATTCAGTGGTCCATATCATCCAAGACATCCTGGAAACCATCAACAAACTGAACTGGAACTTGGCAGGACATCTCACCCGGAGAATGGACAATCACTGGACAACCAAAACCACGTTCTGGATACCAAGAGACGGCACTCGCAAAATAAGAAGACAGCATTTTTATTAGATGGAGAGACGACCTAGATGGATTTTACAAGAACTGGAGAGGAAAAGCGCTGGAACGAAGTGAAAGCAAGCAGATGGGTAAGGCCTACGTCCAACAACGGACTCTCGATGGCTGAAAGAAGAAGTGAGTCTGTATCTTTCCACTAAGCTTAAACTGAACTCATGTCCTCAAAGTAGGTGCTCCGTCTTGGTATTGAACACGCTAAGTCCTAACAAAGTCGATCTGCTGTGGCTGGCAACCTCATGTAGGAAATCATTTGCCCATTGATGCTGTGTCAACATCAGTTTTTCCTTCTGTTTAGTCAGTTCCTATAGCAGAGAACCGAAATCTTGCACTTAGACTTACTAAGGTGGATTAGGACCAGTGTACCTGTCTGTCTTACCGAGGCAGGAAGCAATAACCAGACAAGAAAGGCACCAGCTGAATGTACTACCACAACTCCCTACATCTGCATGTAACACTGGTCTAGTGTGATCTAATGCTGTTATCTCTGAGTATATATATGTATATATGGTTGACTATCGTGGTCGATAAAGTCCAACCTAGCACTTTCTTTGTCTACCCTCATGTGGGATCTTGGGCCAAAGTCTGATGCACACAGGTGGCCGCATACTGGACACTCAATGGAACGCTCTTCAGAGTTGGTTCTGGCCTTTATTTCGGCACGCTTTACCACTTGGCTGCTTCGTCTTTCATTTTCATAAGCTTCTGTTCCCTTGAGAATAGCTTGCCTCCATTCAGACCTGTTTGTCGCCATGATTTCCCATCTCTGAATAAGAAAGTGTTTTCAAGTTTTAAGTTGGCATGTCACCTTTCAACACCATATAAACCACATCAGTATAGATGTACACAATACATACCACACCACACCAAACCACACCACTCCACACCACACTAAACCACACCACACCAAAGTATGGCAATGTAGACAATATCTCATAATTACTACAAATCCTTACCAGCAGAAGCCTTGTTATTTATACTTTGGTTTCGCCATGACAATGTCTGCCTGAGCTTGGTGACGGTGATGGAGGTGGCCACAGTGACCACGACCAGCGATAGGCAGGGAATGGTCAGACTCAACAGGTGGTTATACAGGATGTCGATGATGTAACGGTTGTTCTGGTAAAACTCACTGAGACGTGACACCCAGCGTGACGTATTGGTGATGGGGTCGGTGACACTGACTGTGAGGAACTTCATGTTCAGCAGACTGTAGAATCCTAGGATGTACACGGCCATGGTCACGATAAGGACTGCCATGTACCTGATAGGGAAAGTGTTAATGTGAATTTTGTGCAAGGAAACACAATCCTATACTATTAAACAAAACTGGTCATAGCAGACATACTTGATGTACTCCTACTGTAGTCTAGAAGCAATGTGCTACTCGATTTCTGATATCATAGCACCTCACTGACTTAGAATAAACTTTTTCCTATGGTAGTATATCTCATGACTTGCAACAAGCCATCATGCCATACGCTGTGTCTTGAAGTCCATAAAGCTGTGTAAAATATCACATGCTGTTGTAAATGTCTTTCTGGGTTCGTTAGCTGTGCTTCTGCTACCTTTGAAACCATCCTGTTCCTCAGAGAGTAAATCCTCATTGATGATCTTAAAGCAACTGAGAAATACACTTATCATGACTTTGCTATCGTCGTTGATACGTTTAAGATTCTACAGTTCTGGGATTGTTTGAGTTTGCTTTCATTTCGGACTGGTAACACATGTGGACAGTCCTTTTTGTGGTCCAGTTTGTTCACTCTTTCACATGCTGTAAAGATCCTTTTTTTTTTTTTTTTACTTATGCATAGTGTGTAAGCAATTCAGAGGGAAAGTTGTCCCCCCAGATGACTTTCCTTCCCTAAAACTTTGTATTATCTCCGAAGCATTTCTGGCTTTACTAAGAGATTTTTTAGCCTCTCTGTTACTATTCTGTGCTTTCTTGAGGACGATGGTGTCAGGTTTGAACCAGCAGATGTGTAAGCTGTATCAGTTATCAGGGCCATAGTTTTAGTGCAGAAGCAATGATGTTTCTATTACTATCTACGATGACTGAAGTCTTAGGCTGCAGTAAGAGTTACGATTGTTTTGAAAGACAATGTCTGTTACCTGCCTTCATCCCGTCTTCAGTGTTGTAGCACTGGCCATCAGTCTTCCTTGGCTGAAATCATTTCTTCATAATTCTGAGAGTCATCAGTTAGTACCTTTTGCTGCTTCAGGATTGCTGCTTTTATCCAACTTCAGAACCTTTCTGTCCTTGCACAGATCAAGGATTTCGTGTGTTGTCAATGGATCTTTATTTAATTCCGTACGTCCTTCCACAACTACTACTCGAAATCAGAGTAATTCCGATTCTAACTTTTGGAGAAAGCATTTTATTCAGTTTCAACATCAGTACCTGAGAAAAACTTTGTTCTTCTTTCTGCTGGTACAGCGTAATGGTTAGGATGTTGTCTATCCGATTGTGAACCAAACTTTTCAGACACAACCTATTGTAAGTGTCGAGTTCTTGTGCGGGAGGAGAATGTTAGTTACTATTAGACTCCTGGCTATACAGTGACCACTGGGATATGCAAAGTATCTGTGGCATCAGTTATTCATTTCATCCGAGCCAAATTTAGCGACTGGTTTGCCAAGTCCTTCTAGACTACAGTAGGAATACACAGAGTAAATCTGCTATCACCAGTCTTGATTGATATCTACATGAAGAAGATCATGCAGAAAACGTTCAACCATTTATGTCCATCTCCATTGTAAGTGGGCTCATTTACAGCCTGAATTTATGCCAGTGTCGTTGAGTTCATAATAAGCAGTAACACTGACCTCCAAGATCTCATCAAAAGTCTCTTTGATAGGTTAACATCCCATTAGAATTGTAGAAGCATATAATGAAGAAACAAAGATAAATCATAATGTCTGTTGCTGCGTCACATAGGTATTTTGGAAGACCAGACCTTATCATATTATATTATAATTATATTATATTATATTATATTATATTATATTATATTATATTATATTATATTATTATATTATATTATATTATATTATATTATATTATATTATATTATATTATATTATATTATATTATATTATATTATATCATATTATATCATATTATATTATATCATATCATATCATATTATATTATATCATATCATATCATATCATATCATATTATATTATATTATATTATATTATATTATATTATATATATATTATATTATATTATATTATATTATATTATATTATATTATATTATATTATATTATATTATATTATATTATATTATATTATATTATATTATATTATATTATATTATATTATATTATATTATATTATATTATATTATATTATATTATATTATATTATATTATATTATATTATATTGTATCATATCATATCATACCATATCATATCATACCATATCATATCATATCATATCATATCATGTCATATATCATATCACATCATATGATATAAAAGAATTTTGTAAAATTACCTTGTTTTCAAGAATTTCTTTGCTGTGAAAGGGGAAAGAACACAGATACATCTTTCCATGGAAATGATCATGGTCATCAAATTGGAAACATTCATACACCCTATCATAGGTCCAAGAACTGTACCGTTATGCCGTTTGCTCCAGTATTCCCCTGAACCCTCATGAAACATATCCAAGAAACCAAAGAACTTGGCAGTGAAAATCATAACAAGAAAACTGATGTCTGCCAGAGCCAGACTGAACAGACACAAGTTGATCCTGTCCCTCAGACCCTGCCGTGCGAAAACGATGCAGTTGATGACGTTGGTTGTGATGCCAAAGAACTGCAATAAAGGGAGTAAAGTCGTTAAAAGAAGACGTTGTACTTGTTTAGCGGTGACTTGGTCGATCAAGTTCTCTGGGTTGTTGCATGGGAAGAACATTTGGTAGGAATGGTTTGTGTTGTTGTTGTTCCTTAGAGACTGAAAGCTCTCAGCACTCGTATTGTTCAGTTCTGACTTTGTAGAAATGCTAGACAGAAACCAAGCGTTCGTAGAAGCCATTTCTGCAATGCTTCTCGTTTTCAAGTGGACGTTTGAAAATATTACAACCTTGTTTATTGTGTTTTTGTCGAAATGTTCAAATGTTCAATCGAGACCTTTGTATGTATACTTAAAATCTTATCATCCACTAGCTTGTTTCACGAAGTTCAGCACTCTTATCAGCACATAGGCTTTTTAATGTATGGTTCTTATCTATGTTGGGAGAGAGTCAAATTTTCTGAGCAATGTCAAGCTCGTGTCAGCTCTGTCTTTCTTTGCAAGCTCTGTCTCTATTTGCAAGAACCTTACACACTCGTAAGTGGACATAAATCCAAAGTCAGTTGTGACACATTCATCTGTCTTCTGGACGCCGAGCCACACTGATGACTGAGCTTCTGCACAATAGTTATGCACAGGCTATGGAGATATATTCCATTATTTCGTCTAAAGTCTTCCATTTCCGTGTATGCTTATTCTGTCTTGACATGCACATCCTATTTTTCACAAAAATTAAACCACCATAAAGAATCTCCTTTGATATCGATCTAATAACAATCACACATAACTTCTTTCATTAATGAAGTTGCGAAGTCAACCTGAAACAAACATTAGTAAAATGATAGAGTTGACTATACAGATTTACATGTGGTTCAATTTGGATTGATTAAGGTACGTGGAAAATGATTCTAGAGAGGACTAAAAAGAATTGATGTAAAGTAAAACATCTGCAAGTTATATTAAGATAACAGATACTGAAGAAATCATGCAGAACATTAAACAGATTACCGAAATCCCTTTACATAGGATCACAAAAGATACTCTCAACATCTTGGTTTATTTGTTTGTTTCTCTATTTGTATATCAGTTAATGCTGGTTTAGGCTGGAGAAATGTTGTAAATTTTACGTTATGTATCAAATAATCAGAGAGAGGGGGAGAGGGAGGAGGGAAGGAGAGGAGAGAGGGTCATTGCTTTCGAAATGAGATCGGTGCACTTAACGTTCACTGCTAAAAGATGAAACAATACCACAGTTCAATAGTCTACTAACACGCACAACCTTTCCGTAACTTTTAAGTGTGAAGAAAGAAAACACTGATGCTTGAAAGAAAGAGAAACTTGTGGTGATGGGGGAGTAGTCCACATGTGCAGATGATGTTAATGATTTCAGTGGTTTCACACACACACACACACACACACACACACACACACACACACACACACACACACACACACACACACACACACACACACACACACGCACACTCATGACAGACAAACACAAAGAGAGAGAGAGGCAGAGAGCGATAGAAAGAGAAAGGGAGGGAGGGGGAGAGAGAGAGAGAGTAACAGAGAGAGAGAGGCAGACAGACAGACAGACAGAGATAGAGAGACAAAGTGAGAGAGAGAGAGAGAGAGAGAGAGAGAGAGATTTGTTTTTATTCATCAAAGAGATTTACACAAATACATATACAAACATACACATACATACACTAATACATCACACACACACACACACACACACACACACACACACACACACACACACACACACACACACACACACACACACACACACACATCCCTCACATACGCGCGCGCACATGCACACACAGAGTTTGTTTTCACATCAAACACGCATACACACACACACGCACGTACACACACACGCACACACACATTACAATCTGCATTACAATCCCTAAAAAGTTGAGAATATAAAGAAAACAGTGCTCTAATATTGGACATAAAATTTTCAATTCATTGTTTAATAGCAAATAACACACAACATACTTATTTTTGGATCCCATCATACTGTGGTATGATATAGAACAGTAGGGTCGACAAAATGGCTAAAGGTGCAGCAATGAATAGGTCTGGCAGTACAAAACTTGATTTACAACTCTGAACATGAAATAAATGCTATATTAGAAAACAAAGTAAAAGCGCAATGTAACCTTCG
>CM060308.1:56518455-56533455 GCA_030674185.1 Monoplex corrugatus
ATGTGTTACATAATGGGAGAGAAAGAGGAGGCAGCTGAGAAAGTTTCTGGCGGGTGCCAATGATGATAGCTTCTGTCTTGTCATCATTAAGCTGAAGTTTGTTGTATGTCATCCAATTTTTAATGTCCGAGTAACACTCAGTGGTGCGAGTCAGGAGGCGCTGTATTTTGTCAGGTGAGTCACTGTCTTGAAGTTGGGTGTCATCAGCATAGAAGTGGTGTTTTATAGAGTGGGAGTTGATGATGGTGGACAGGGGGGAGGTGTAAAGAGTGAAAAGAACAGGGCCAAGGACAGATCCTTGTGGAACACCACAGGTCAAGTATGCAGGTTGAGAGTAAGTGCCATTGATGAGAACAGTTTGTTTTCTGTTTGATAGATATGAAGTGAACCAGGAGAGAGCAATGTCAGAGATGCCAAAAGTATGATGAAGTCTAGAAAGGAGAATACCATGATCAATGGTATCAAAGGCTGCAGACAGATCAAGGATTGTGAGGAGAGAGACTTTGCCAGTATCAGTTGCGAGGAGATTGTTGAGAATGTGTAGCAAGGCAGTTTCAGTGCTATGGCACTGGCGGTAGGCTGACTGGAAAGGATTGAGGAGATTGTTGGCAGACAGGTGAGAGTTCAGTTGGTTGAGGACAACTTTTTAAAGCAGTTTTGACAAGAAAGAGAGATTAGAGATAGGCCGGTAATTTTTCAGTTCATTTGGGTCTAAATTGTATTTCTTGAGGAGAGGGTGAACAACAGCAGACTTGAAAGAATCTGGGACAGTTCCAGTTTGGAGAGAAGTGTTGATGATGTCAGTGATGAATGGGAGGAGAGTAGGGAGACAGTCAGAGTAGAGAGACCTGGAAGAGGATCCAGTTCGCAGATTTTGAACGACATGGATCTGATTGTGTTGAGAATTTCTTCTTGTGAGACTGGGGTAAAAGTAGTAAGAGGTGTGCCAGAGAAGGAAGGGTCAGGTGGGCATGGTTGACAGGGTGTCCTGTCAAGCCTGTCACGAAGAGTTTGTATTTTGGTGGTGAAATACTTGGAGAATACAGATGGGAGTTCTTCATTTGTGTGTTTTTTTGGGAGAGGTAAATCTTTTCGTGTGCCAAGGAGATGATTCATGGTTGTAAAGAGTTCTTTTGAAGAAGAGGCATTCAGGATTTTGGTTTGGAAATAGCTTGTTTTTGCAGATGCAATGAAGGTGGATACTTTTGTTTTAGAGGCTTGGAAAAGTTGCCTATGTACAGTGAGTTTGGATTTGCACCAGGAGCGCTCTGCTCTGCGGCGGGCACGTTTTGCACAGGCAATCTCATGAGTGAGCCAGGGGTAGGGGGGTGGTCAGGTAAAAGACGGGTAGTGGCTGGAGCATGAGTGTCCAGAAGATGGTGGAGAGTAGTATAGAATTCATCGGCAAGGTTATGTGACTTTTCAGAAAGGAGACGGAAGGCATCAGATGAAAATGTGGAGAGGTCGATAGATTTGAGATTGCGTCGAGTCACTGTGCACATGGTACGGGAAGGAGGAGGAATGTCAAGAGAACAGAGAATTGCAGAGTGGTCAGATGGAAGGGCTGAAGTTAGACGGGTAGAAAGAACTAAGCAGTTGTCAGTAGCTGAATTGTGGTGATCACACATAAATTAATACTCTAATACACTAAATCAACAGAAAACCCTGTCACGTCGATACAATATATACGCCGAAAACCCATGGACCATGGAAAATATACAGTGCTAAGTTAAGAATTGAAACCAAAAAACCCCCCCCCCACACACACACACACACACACAAAAAAAATCGCCGTGGTGCAGTGGTCAGCGCAACGGACTACAAACTGGAAGGTTAGGGGATCGAATCCCCATCAGTCCTTTCAAAACTCATTGTGTCAGAACAAGATTGAGGCAGCTGACATGGGGTTTCTGAGAAGAGTGTTAAGAGTTAAGAGTTCCATGGACAGCAAAGAAAATAAACCAGATAGTCTTGAAAGAAACAAACACACACACACACACCACAATTGATGAAGAAGATTAGGAAAAGACAATTAACATTTATAGGGCATTTTGTGAGGCAAGAGCACCTAGTCACAACAGGAAAGCTAGAGTGGAAGAGAGCACCAGGCAGACACAGAGAGAAAATATTAGAAAGTTTTGCAGAGTCGATGGGGGACAGAAAGGGTAGGAGATAAAGTTGCAGTGACAAAAGATAGATTCCAATGGAGGGCCATGTTCGCCAACATTATGCCGCATGGCACGTGATGATGATGATTTATTGAACACATCTTGGGCAAGTTGGTTTTTTTGTCCTGACTTTTGTGCTGCTTTAGTGTTGTTGATCCCACACTGCTCACTCTGTCTCTCCAGCACATGACTGAGTTCATTCAGTCGAAGTCTCAATGATAGGAAGCCTACAGGAACAAGAGATGTCAAGTCGGCATACAGCCTCCCACCAGAGTAGACGCTGCATTGCTGCCGAGTTTCTTTGATGGAGTTCAACAGTACCTCTTCTGATCCAGTCTACTAAAGACTCATCACTGAGCTCCACTAATCATCATCATCAGCATCATGATTGTGGTTTTGAGTAGCTGTGAGAATAATCTACGTGTGGTGCGAGCCCAGTGTATGTACACTGTAATTTTCCTGTGTGGATGTATAAAGGAGTATTGTATTATATTGCATTTTATTGTATTGCAGCATGGCATCCATTAATGTTTCCCTGTCCATCGCATTTTCTCTCTTCAATTTGTCACTCCCTCATCGTGTTTCCTCTCTTTTTGTTCTTCCTCTCTTCCAACTCTTCCGTATCAGCTGCGTTGCTTGCTCATCTCTTTGCTGTGCTTCAATCCTCAGGCGATTGTTTGCATTCTCCAGCTTCAGGACTTCTGTACCTTCTCTCTTCACATTAATTTTTGAATGTGTAAATCCGTCTCTTTGCTTTGTTCTTCTGTTCATATTTAATCTTGCCAGTACTCCATGGTTGTAGACCACTGTGCAGCTGGGCTGTGCGATTTCTTGATTTGGCATGGGGAGCACTTATATCTGAAAAACAGGAAGAAACTTATTTCATTTGTCTTTTTATTGGTTTACATATTTATTCATTATGATGATGATGATGATGATACTGGCAATGATAACAATAGTAATGACAATGGCAATAATAAATAAATAATAAATAATATAATATAATATAATATAATATAATATAATATAATATAATATAATAATATAATATAATATATATATATATAAATAAATATATAATATAATATAATATAATATAATATAATATAATATAATATAATATAATATAATATAATATAATATAATATAATATAATATAATATAATATAATAATAATATAATATAATATATATAATATATAATAAATATAATATAATATAATATAATATAATATTATATTATATAATATAATATAATATAATATAATCATCATCACCACTATCAGTTTCAGAAAGCAGAATGGAAGAAGCACATATCTACAAGACCGAAAAATACGCCGGTCTTGCCAGCACCCTGAAGAAAGCAGGTCTGCGGGTCAAAATCTTCGCCATAGAGGTCGGGGCAAGAGGGTTTGTGGGCACCTCCGCTTATGATCTCATGAAACAACTCGCCATTTCTGGGAAGAAGAGGACTAGAGCCCTTAAAGCGATGGCAGAGGCAGCAGAAAGGAGCTCAAGCTGGATCTGGCAAGGAGGAACCAAAGAAGTGAACTTCATAAGGATTAAATTCCCTACAGATGATGTGTGCCCCGTTAGCACATTGGTAAAACCGCGTACCGCAGTTCTGAAGCGCAGAATCGCCCAGGTTCGATCCCCGGCGTGGGAAAAAAAAAAATAGACAACAGCAGAAGGGCATCCAGGAGTCATGACCTGGATGTGGCCCGGCCCCCCGAGAGTGTAAGGAATTCAGGGCCGAAACACTTGTCTAAAGGGGGTTACTTCTCTGAAGACCTTCTGTTGTCTAGCTCTCCCTAGAGTTTCTTTCTACCTGCACATGGTCAGTCCATTGACTTCCGGGAATAGTTCGGAGGACATTCGGGAAAGACCGAAGGACACTGGGAAAGACTAGATCTGCGGGCTTTGTGGGTTGGCTTCCCACCTTGCCTTTGATAACATGCCACGAGTTTTCCAAATGAAAGATGCTCCCAGGATTCACCGAAAGGGGGAGAGAATGATGAATCCATCGGCACTGACTCCATCACGACTGGAAACGCACAACGGACCATGATTAATGACCAGTTGGAATTTCCGTGTGCGTGTGGAAGGAGATTCACCACCAACCGCGGCATGAAGATCCACAGGACAAAAATGGGCTGTTTGAAGACACATACGAACCAGCAGCAGCGCACTGCGATAGCAGGTGAGACGTTGGATGACCAAGGCCAGGAATTAAACCATAGTGCCAAGGACATCCACGCTGACGGTTCTGATGCGGATTTTGCACAAGCTCTTAACGCCAAACGTGGAAAACTCAATTTGCCGCCTGCCGGTGCAAAAGAACAATGGGAGAAATTAGATGAGGAACTTGTCCTTAAGCTGAATGCGCTAATAGGGAACAGTACGCTGGAACACAAACTTGACACATACGGAGACATCATATACTCTATCTGCAGGGACACTTATGGAGTGAAGCAGCCAAAGACAAAAACGCCTCCCCAGAAATCTAGAAGACAGCAACAAATGGAGAGCATCCGGAGGGAGAAAAGGAAGCTTAAAAAGCGAATGAAAACTGCCTCAGAATTCGAGAAGCAAGGGCTCCTGGAACTCTGGAAAGATCTGAAGGCCAAACACAATGCTCTCAGCAAAGTGGAATCAGCAAGGCGAAGAAAGAGCAAAAAGAAGAAGACTCAAGATCGTTTCTTCAAAGATCCCTTTGACTTTGCAAGAAAGCTGTTTGAACAACCCAAATCAGGGACTCTCACAGTGGGCAAGGAAACCCTAGAGCAGCATCTCAGGGAAACATATTCCGATTCTCAGCGCGAGGCACCACTTGAAATCCAGAATCTGGTTTGGCCTGCAGCGCCAGAAGGAAAATTCAATAACAAACCACCAACACTGGATGAAGTGAAGAACGTAGTAAAGAAAGCCAGAGCCAAGTCAGCACCTGGACCAAACGGAATACCATACCTGCTCTACAAGAAATGCCCAAAAGTGCTCGAGTGGCTCCACAAGATGATTCGATCAGCATGGAGGAACCAGAAGATCAGCGACCAATGGATGAGAGCTGAAGGAGTGTACATTCCGAAGGAGCAGAACTCCAGCAGCATCAATCAGTTCAGGCCAATATCACTTCTGAACGTCGAGGGAAAATCTTCTTCTCTGTTATGGCAGCAAGATTGACAAAATACCTGACTGAAAACAAGTATCTGGATATGTCAGTCCAAAAGGGAGGCATACCAGGAATGCCTGGATGCTTGGAACATGCCACGTTGATTTGGGATGCCATCCAAAAAGCAAGAACAGAGAAGAGAGACATTGACGTAGTTTGGCTTGATCTGGCGAATGCATATGGATCAGTTCCACACGATATGATCCAGCTGGCTCTTGAAATGTATCACATCCCAGAAAACATCAGAACAATGCTGAGGAAGTATTTCCAAGGGTTCTCAATGCGGTTCTCTACCAAAGAATACACCACGGACTGGATAGACCTAGAGGTGGGCATTGCAATGGCTGTGCAATCTCTCCCATACTGTTCGTGTTGGCAATGGAAGTCATCTTGAAAGCTGCAATGAAGAGTTCAGGTCCAGTGAATCTGGGAGATGGATACCAGATGCCTCCTCTGAAAGCTTTCATGGATGACACAACAGTCTTGTCCACGGATGAGGAAGAGACACACCAAATCTTAAAGCAGCGATGAGCTGGTGGCCTCTTCAAGAATGAGGTTCAAACCTAAGAAATCCCGAAGTCTCTCACTGCGAAAAGGAAAAGTGGCAGATTCAGTCAAATTCATGGTAGCCAACCAAGCCATCCCCACTGTCACAGAAGAGCCAGTAAAAAGTCTCGGAAGATGGTATGATGACTCCCTGAAAGACACACAAAGGGGATGTGAAACCAAGCAAACAGCAGAAGAAGGCCTGAAGAAAATAGATAACTGTGGACTGCCAGGCAAATACAAAGTCTGGTGTCTACAGTTCATGCTGATACCAAAGCTGCTGTGGCCACTGCTAATCTATGACATTTGCACCAGCACAGTCGAAGCAATGGAAGCCAAAATCAACAAATACACAAGAAAATGGCTCGGTGTCCCACCTGGTCTCACTGATGTTGCATTCTACTGTCGTCAAGCAATGCTGAAGCTACCTCTCAAATCCATAGTGGAGGAATACAATGTTGGAAAAGCAAGACTGTTGAGCATGCTGGAGGAATCGGAGGACAATATCGTGAGAGCAGTTCATCCAAAGCTGAGAACTGGCAGAAAGTGGAAAGTCCAAGAGGCTGTAAACAATGCCAAGAGAAACCTCAGCATCAAAGAAATAATTGGACACACGCAAACCAACAGACAGGGACTGGGAGCAACAAAAATGCAGTGGTGGTCCAAAGCCAAAGGGAAGGAAAAAAGAGACATGATCATACAGGAGTTGAAGGAAGAAGAAGATGTCAAAAGAGTGCAGAAGGCAGTCCAGCAAGGTCAACAGGGGCAATGGACAACATGGGACAGTGCACTCCAAAGAAGTCTCAGCTGGAACGATATGTGGCACATGGCTCCTCTAAGGATAAGCTTCCTCCTCAGATCTGTATATGACCTGCTCCCCTCGAATGCAAACTTAGTGAAATGGGGGAAAGCAGACGACCCAGCATGTCCGCTCTGTCAGAAGAAACAAACAGTGGAACATGTCCTAAGCTCTTGCAAAGTAGCGCTAGGAAGGTATACATGGAGGCACAACCAAGTTCTGAAAGTGATCACAGATGTGGTTAGCGAAAAAACCATGACCCCAAACGCACCAATTGCTATGACAACGTTCTACAAAGCAGGAGGGAAACAGGTCTGGCCCGAAAGGGCTATGACAACCAGCACATTGCCAAAGGGTCTTCTGGATGGAGCAGTCGACTGGGAGTGTACAGCAGACCTCCCAGAGTGGAGAAATTACCCAGATGTCATCAGCAAGACAGGCATGAGACCAGACATCGCTCTCCACTCTGACTCCTCGAAACAAGTGATTCTGATAGAACTCACTGTGCCATACGAAAGCAGAATGGAAGAAGCACATATCTACAAGACCGAAAAATACGCCGGTCTTGCCAGCACCCTGAAGAAAGCAGGTCTGCGGGTCAAAATCTTCGCCATAGAGGTCGGGGCAAGAGGGTTTGTGGGCACCTCCGCTTATGATCTCATGAAACAACTCGCCATTTCTGGGAAGAAGAGGACTAGAGCCCTTAAAGCGATGGCAGAGGCAGCAGAAAGGAGCTCAAGCTGGATCTGGGCAAGGAGGAACCAAAGAAGTGAACTTCATAAGGATTAAATTCCCTACAGATGATGTGTGCCCCGTTAGCACATTGGTAAAACCGCGTACCGCAGTTCTGAAGCGCAGAATCGCCCAGGTTCGATCCCCGGCGTGGGAAAAAAAAAAAAAATAGACAACAGCAGAAGGGCATCCAGGAGTCATGACCTGGATGTGGCCCAGTCCCCCGAGAGTGTAAGGAATTCAGGGCCGAAACACTTGTCTAAAGGGGGTTACTTCTCTGAAGACCTTCTGTTGTCTAGCTCTCCCTAGAGTTTCTTTCTACCTAAATATTTATATATAATATTAATATAATAATAAATAAATATAATATAATATAATATATATAATATAATATAATATAATATAAAAAATAATTATATAAATATATAATTATTAATTATAATATAAATATAATATAATATAATTAATATAATATAATATAATAAATATAATATAATAATATAATATAATATAATATAATATAATATAATATAATATAAATATATATAATATAATATAATATAATATAATATAATATAATATAATATAATATAATATAATTAAATATAATATAATATAATATAATATAATATAATAAATATAATATAATATAATATAATATAATATAATATAATATAATATATATATATAATATAATATAATATAATATAATATAATATAATAATATAATATAATATAATATAATATAATATAATATAATATAATATAATATAATATAATATAATATAATATAATATAATATAATATAATATAATATATAATATAATATAATATAATATAATATAATATAATATAATATAATATAATATAATATAATATAATATAATATAATATAATAATATAATATAATATAATATAATATAATATAATATAATATAATATAATATAATATAATATAATATAATATAATATAATAATAAATATATAATATAATATAATATAATATAATATAATATAATATAATATAATATAATATAATATAATAAATATAATATAATATAATCATCATCACCACTATCAGTTTCTGCCACCTGTGTATACACAGTCACCCTTGCTCCCCACGAGCTTCTCTTACCAGGATAGGCCTATGTGGCCTTGACCTTGATGAGAAACCAGACAGTGAACTGCAAGGACAGATCTAAGTCAGCACTTGGCGTAGATTTCTTTAAACCCCACATCCATTACACATTTTTCGTTCGAAAATTTATCAGCAACTAATCAAAATTTATAAAATAATTGTTATTTGTAACGTTTTGCTGTCCACAAAAAAGCATTTCTTAGCAAAAATTACAGTCAAACCAGGCCTGTGAGCTTAAGTCTCGTTCGAAATTTTAATTTAGGTCAGCTGGCGATACGTACTTCGGAGTAGCAGGCTTTTGCTTGTGGACACTTGGTGCGTTTGGTTGACTCGTACATGAATTGTTAAAAGCTCAGTGACATAAGACATATCTAACAAGGTAGATAAAAGGTTTCAAAACAACCAAAATATTACTTACCTTGACACTTGAGATATGCAGTCCCAAACTAGATACGGGTGAGAGCATGTGTAACCGGACTTCTATACTTGGTCACGCCCTGTCGAAGCGGTACGTATCTATATAATCGCGTGAGAAAACGCGATACGTAGTCGGTACGTTACGTATCTGGACCGTATTGGATACTGTGACTGTAATCTAAAGGTCTCTAATAACTAAGTGATTAAGAAGTAAGTAAGTAGGTGAATATAAATGAATACAAAGTAACAGAGTATGTAGATAAATAAACAGTAAGCAATAAAAATAACAAATAACAGTAAATACATGCATATACCCACATGCTCGCACACAGACATACACTCATACATTCATACATACACACCCATATCCTCACAGCATGATAAATAGTTAGTTCCTGAAGCAAAAAACTGAAATCTTGCACTTAGACTTTAGAAGGTGGATTAGGACTAGTGTACCTGTCTGTCTTACCGAGGCAGGAAGCAATAACTGAACAATAAAGGCACCAGCTACAGCCACAGCTCCCTACATATGTATGTAACACAGGTCCTGCTTGATTTAGTGCTGTTATCTCTGAGTAGATTATATGGTCGACTATCGTGGTCGATTAAGTCCAACCTAGCACTTTATTTGTTTACCGTCATATGGGATCTCAAGCCAAAGTCTGATGCACACAGGCGCTGCATACTGGACACTCAATGGAACACTCTGCAGAGTTGGTTCTGGCCTTTATTGCTGAACGCTTTTCCACTTGGCTGCTTCATCTTTCATTTCCTTAAGCTTCTGTTCCCTTGTGAATAGCTTGTCTCTATTCAAACCTGTTTGTGGCCATGATTTCCCATCTTTGAGTAACAAAGCGTTTTCAAGTTTTAATCAGCATATCACCTTTCAACACCATGTAAACCACACCATTACAGATATACACCGTACATACTACACCACACCAAGCCACACCACTCCACACCACACTAAACCACACCATATCAAAGTATGGCAATTTAGACAATATCTCATAATTACTACAAATCCTCACCAGCAGATGCCTTGTTATTAACACTTTGGTTTCGCCATGACAGTGTCTGCCTGAGCTTGGTGACGGTGATGGAGGTGGCCACGATGACCACGACCAGCGACAGACAGGGAATGGTCAGACACAACAGGTGATTGTACAGAATGTCGATGATGTAACGGTTGTCCAGGTAAAACTCACTGAGACGTGACACCCAGCGTGACGTATTGGTGATGGGGTCGGTGACACTGACTGTGTGGTACTTCATGTTCAGCAGACTGTAGAATCCTAGGATGTACATGGCCATGATCACGATCAGGACTGCCATGTACCTGGTGGGGAAAGTGTTAATGTACATTTGGTTTCATTGAGTTTGGAATATGTTTAAGAAGAATTATATCGCACTTGAGCAGTTCCATATGTGCTCCACCTAAACCTGCCAGCAATTATCTGGCAGACTCCCTAAGCCTGCACAAAACTCCATGTGCTGGCAAAGTCTTTAAATGGGAATGAAGGGAGAGGGGCCTATGCAACACTAAGCTGACACCACCTGAATGATGGAGACATTAAGATGGGCAGTGAACTGTCCAATTTTTAATGTTGCAGGCTGGGAGTGAAGTCAAGATATCAGATATTGTGTCCGTGGCTATATGGAAACAAACAGACCAAACAGACCTTTCCTAACTACTTGGTTGTTTGGATATAGGTATGGACACAATATTAACCCTTTGACTCCCGCAACCTGTTCATCAGTACCCTGCCTTGTCAACCATACTAGCAAAGCAAAAACTGAACCCTTTGATTCCCTCACCCTATCCAAAGCTTCCTGCGCCTTTCTTGTTTTCTTGAATAAATACACCTTCTCGTTTTATTTTTATGTGTTTCTGTTTCCTTTCAGGATGAGCAGTGAATAAACTGTCCCCGTTCATCCCTTTTTCTCTGACTAGCTGAGCTCCAGTGGACTACCTGGTTTGTGTGCTGTGATGGGGAGGACTGAAAACATGACTGAACCAGTTGTTTGCACATTGGTTAGCACTGACTGTTGTCTGGGCTATCTACTCTGCTCACCAGGCAGAAAGTTACGTCTGCAAACTTTAAGGATCATGTGCAGACATTAGGAATCGAATGTATGAAAATTCTCTTCAGGATTTGATTTCTTCTTCCGCATTGCATCCGTACAACAGAGTGGACACGTCTTTGGAGTTATAAAAGCAGTTTTTCAGCTTGATTTAAGGGGAAATTTTTGTCTTTCAAAAATGTTTTAGTTGATTACACGCTGCTGGTGCTTTTCCAATTACGCAACAGAGTTCATGATCAATATCATCACAGACATAATAGTCTCTCACATTTAAACAACTACGTTGTTACACATTTAAACACTTATGTGATTATATCACTCATATACAGATGTCATGTGAACCTACTTTGGAAGTTCCATCCATCACCAAAGGGATATGGGCCATGAAATCATTTGTCAGATTGGTCAAGCATCAGCAGCATACAACAGCTGAGAGAAATTAGGAACAGCAGCAAATTTTCTCTGAGACTCAAGTGTTACTTTTATAACGCAAATGCGCCATCAACACTGTTGTACGGTTGTGAGGTATGGTACCCGAAATCCAGCCATGAAATAAACTTGATGCATTTGATATGAGATGATTAGGCAAGATCCTTGGCATCCTCTGGAACGACAGGGTTCCCATTGAATATATAAGACAGAAGCCCCCAATAACATCCACGATATGCAGACGGCGTTTATGCTTATCGATACTGCCTCAGTCAAGACCCGCCAACCAGATCCTACACTGGACTCCAAGAAGTCGCACGAAAAGGGGAAAGCCGAAGATGAATTACCAGCAAAACACTGACTGTGAGTTATGACTGATGAACCACCAACGGAGCAATGTATCTGCCCTTGACAAGAACAGATGTTACTGGAGCTCCCTGACCCCCTCACATGTCTTCAGACATGGGAGTCACTCTGTCTAGGTAAGTTCAAGTGATAACACAGACAAAACCAACTTCTTCATTCTAATCAACACAAAATCCAAAACAAGTGTGACTGCCCGCGTTCAAGTAAACAGGAACCAGAAAAAAAACACCCAAAAAATCAAACGCTGATTTAATACAACCAGACAAGACAGGCGCAAATCTTTGGCCGGCCAATTGGCTTTTGTATTAAATAAGCATTCGTTTTTGGTTTTATTTCGTGTGTTTTTTCTGGTTCCAAATCAACACAGTCTAAGTGGTAAATTCTGCCAAGACGTCAGGAAGATCATTAACCAGGTAAAACGTAGTACAGGCAGCCACAGTTGGATTTCTTCACAGAGGATACACAGCCCTCCAGTGTGTACCATTGCAGGTGTGACAGAAGAAAGAGGTGCATGAAAAGAAATCTTTTATCTACACTGACCTGACAAAGATTGTTTCATTAGAACCACCTCACCATGGTGCAGTAATTAGTGGAACAGACTACTAACTGGAAGATAAATCATTGTGGGATTTTTCGGCCGCAACCTGCTCCTACCCAGAGCTGAGTGTGCTATGGATTCATTGGGAAGACTAGGACCACACAGCCAAGTCTCATCTGCTTCAAGGATGCATTATTGGGGTATTGCTCAGATCTCCTGGTCAACATCGCAGATGTCTGTTTCTCTAGGGCCTAGTGGATGCCAGCATATATTATGATAGTAAGCGTAGAGTACATCCCTGCCAAGTGATATCAATTCTAGATGGAACTCTCCACAGCATCATGATTATCACCCCCTCGTCACCATCATCACAGCATTGTGACATTGCCCCAGCTTCAGTGGCACTTAAATTAGCATAGAAAACGAGATTTTAAAAAAAGAAAGGAAAAAAGTGAGCATAAATAAAAAACTGAAGTGCCATAATCTCAGGAAAAAAAATTTTTTTTCAAAAATGAATGTACAGAGGACTATACCCGACCACTCCTTTCTGTTTCACAGACAGCTAAATACGATCACTAATTTTGTCAGGTGAAGAGTCTATAGACTGATACAGACAAGTACATGTATACAGATACATGCGTACCAAAGTGCACATGTCAGCAACCACACAAATGAGCGTGCAAACATGTTTAAGAAAATACATACTCCATACACACATACGCACACAAACACATGTGCACGCACATGGTATGCACACCCACCTGCCCATACAGTGAAAGAGGGAGGGGAGAGAGAGAGAGAGAGAGAGAGAGAGAGAGAGAGAGAGAGAGAGAGAGAGAGAGAGGCACAGACAGACAGACAGACAGACAGAGTCTAGAACAGTATATCAGAAAACACACCAGATGAAAGAATGGAAAAAGCAATTACCTTGTTTTCAAGAACTTCTTGGCTGTGAAAGGAGATACAACACAGATGCATCTTTCCACGGAAATGATCATGGTCATAACGTTTGAGATATTCATCGTTCCTAATATAGGACCAAGAACTGTCTCCGTCTGACGACTGCTCCAGTAGTCTCCCATATCGTCATCGAACAGATTCAGAAAACCAGAGAAATTGGCAGTGAAAATCAGAACAAGAAAACTGCTATCTGCCAGAGCTAAACTGAACAGACACAAGTTGATCCTGTCACGCAAACCTTGCCGTGCGAAAACGAGGCAGCTGATTGCGTTGGTTGTGATACCAAAGAGTTCTATCAAAGGGAGTGCAATCGTCATGAGAAACAACAACACTCGCTTGGCTGTGGCTTCGTCCATCAAGTTCTCTGGGTTGTTGCATGGGACAAAAGTCTGCTTTGATGATTCATTTTTGCCGCTCTCGTTCTTCAGAAAAAGAAAACTGGGCGTTGTTGAGTTGAGTTCCCACTCTATTGAAATGTTAGACAGGACCTGCATGTTTGTTGTAGCCATGTCCCTACCGTTTCAGATACTGTTACGGAAAGAAAAAAATAAAATTTCATTTTGCTTGTTTAGTCTTTTTTCGGAAACAAATGGAAAGAAAGCACATAGAAAGAGAAATCTGCCTGTATATGTTTGTATCTTTTGTCGGTTTGTTTCTATTCAAAATCAAGCCTTGGTCGAGTTAAATGCAAACGAATGAGTCACAGAATCACGTGAATTGTTCGGTCATTTTAGTAGTCTTGTAGTTGGTAACATGTTTAATTTGCAAGAAATTTGATATATTTTTGCTGTTTGATGTCTATATGTGCTACAGATAATGTACACACCACAGACATCTTTGTGAGAAATAACAGTGTATGAAACAAAAGGTCACTACTGAAATGATACACACTTGGCCGACTGGGATAAACAATTAATAATACATCAGTGTCTTCGTTTTATCATTCTTATATAGAGATCATCCAAAAATAACATACACATAAAACGAACTATGTCTAAATTTATTTAGATGAGTAAAGTTCAATGAAAAGTAAGAACTAATTGCTGACTCATAAGTACCACTTCTAATACTAGCATTTCTATTGTGTACTGTGTTCCAATTACCAAAATGGTTCACTCCAGTAACATAGCTGGGCGGTAACGCAGTATTGTGATAAATCGAAACACTCTATAGGCTTTCATGTAGGACTAATGATGATATGTAAAATGTTCTCAAATGTCTTCAAACATGTACTTCTAATTACTCAATCATCTTTGTTCCTTGTTTGCTGAAGGATTATGTCTACACGAAAAGACAGGGACGGAAAGTATATGAGGGATTATTTCTGAGAGGCTACCAATCGCCGTGATGTAGTGGTTAATGCAATGGTCTACCGACTGGAAGATTATGGGCTCAAATCCCCATCAGTCTCTTCAAAAATATGTTGTGGGATTTTTCGGCTCTAACCAGCTTCTACCCAGAGTTGGGCGTGCTGCGGGCTCATTGGGAAGACTGGTACCACACCGTCGAGTCTCATCCACTTCACGGCTGTGTCACTGATGGTGTTGCTCAAATCTTCTGACCAGCACCGCAGGTGTCTGTATCTCTCGGGCCTGGTTGACGCCAGGATATGTTATTAAAGTAAGCGTAGAGTACAGCCCTGTCACGCAGTCTC
>CM060308.1:56538455-56555955 GCA_030674185.1 Monoplex corrugatus
CATTACAAATCACACTGGTCAACTTATTTCACACCATTCACCACACTGGCCACTATACATCACACTGGTCAATTTACCTTCATACATTACACCAGCAAAATCACGTCACATCGTATACAAAACTAGCCAATTTATATCACACCATACATCGCATTGGTTTATTCGCCTATTCGTGTCACACTATACAACACACTGGCTAATTCATATCACTCAATACATAATATTGACAAATTCATGTCACAATATACTTCATTCTGGACAATTCATGTCACACCATACATTACATTGGCCACTTCATGTCACACCATGTCACACTGGCCAATGTATGTCACACCATGCATCACACTGGCAAATTCATGTCATACCATATATCTCACTGGCCAATTTTATGTCACACCATTCATCACACTGGCCAATTCGTGCCAAACCATACATCACATTAGCCAATTCATATTAAACATACATCACATTGGCCAATGTATGTCAAAACATGCATCACACTGGTCAATCTATATTACACCATATATCACACTGGTCAATATATGTTACATCATACATCATCATACTGGTCAATTCATTTCAAACCATACATCACACTGTCAAATTCATGTTGCTTCCACAGGTGTCCACTCTCCTGGAACAAACTTCCTCTCTCAGTCCGTCAGCAACCTACTTTTGTCTCCTTCAAGTCCGCTCTCAAAACCCACCTTTTCTCCTCTGCATAAAATCCTAACCTCACTCAACCCCCCCTCCCCCCTCTCCAGCCTGTCTCCGCTCGAAGGGGAATCACATGGTTATAATATATAATTGTATATGCTATGCTCTCTATAATTTTCCATTGCTTTTATTCTTGCTTTTATTGCTTTTATTGCTTTTATTCTTTCTCCCCATTTATAGCCATGCGTGTGTGTGTGTGTGTGTGTGTGTGTTGTGTGTGTGTGTGTGTGTGTGTGTGTGCGTGTGTGTGCGTGCGTGCGTGCGTGCGTGCGTGTGTGTCTGCTTCAGCGCTTAGATTTGATTTTATCAAGATTTTGCGCTATATAAATATTGTAATTATTATTATTATTAGCATATTTTGCTATGTTCAAAAGAAGAAATAGTAAAAAGATTAAAAGAAAAGAAAGTAGGATACTCAAGCTATTCTACTATAATCTCTTTTTCCTTGCAAACTATCACAGAAATTTCATGTTTTTCTCCTCAAGGTCACTGTGATGTTGAAAAAACAACAGACTGAGTTAAACTTGACTAAACGTAAAAATATGAAAAGAAAAGAAAACAAGATATATACCATTCTAGCATAATCTCTCTTTTCTTGCAAATTATCACAGAAAATTCATGATTTTCTCCTCAAGGTCACTGTGCTTGAAGAAGCAAGATATGAAATTTAACATGACGTGGAGAACGATAGGTGACTGCTACAACAGTGAGAACAGAATGTCAATGTTGACTGAAAGAAGTTCCAGAAAAAATGCTGTTCACGCACTTTTTTTTGTTTGTTTGAAAAGTGATGGTTTTAGGCATTTGTTGGGTCTGTATGACCTTGACATTGGCGCCATGATATCCAAAGCAAATCATTTGCGACCCTCAGTAGTGTACATTGTTAACCCAGAAATAATAACCATCCACCCAGGAACAGCCGAGAAAATGTCTTCTCCAGCACATGGCACCAGTGACGTCAGTGCATATGGAATCTTGAAACTGAAATTGAGAAAATTTTGCTAGTACTTATTTCACACACCACACACACACACACACACACACACACACACACACACACACACACACACACACACACACACACACACACACAACCACACACACACTACACGATGCACGGAGCACGCACATACACATACACACATAAACAAACACACACACACACATACACACACACAAAGAGAGAGAGAGACAGAGAGAGAGAGATCCAATCAATATGAAACAATCTCTCTTTAACCTTTGAAGAAAAGAGTATAAAAAAAAAGTCTGAAAAAAAGAAAAGAAGAAAAGAAAAGAAAAGAAAAACGGGGATGTTTAACATGTAGTCAGACTGTTCTCCAAACCCCAACAATAATTTATTTTCAGAACAGTGTTGTGTTGTTGTTTTCCTCAAAATTTATTGATTCGTTTTGTGTTTCTTAACCAGACAGTTTGTTTTGCCAAGTAAATGGTCAGTTCTGTTTGTCTGATTTGGTCTTTCTGTGTGTTCTCACTATTGTGAAAGACAGGGTCCTACTTTTCCTCTCTTGGGGCTGTAACACCACGCCTGCAATTATTTTACATGGCAACGTGGTTCGTGGTTGTCATTTTCCTTTTATATTTTAGTTTTTAATCAATGTCACGTCCAGAACTGCAAATACTGTGCTTACGTCACGTTACGTCACACAGAGCTTGCATCACACTTTTCAAAGTACATGTATATCACATCAAAAATTGACCAATACAATGCTGACATCAAGTCACGTTACATGACGTCATATATCTTGACTGCCAGTCGGCACTGATCCAGCAAGGGACTCTTTTTTCTCACGCCGTGTGCCAAACAGTTGCCGTACTGTATCCCTGAACTTGGATCCCATACTGAAGTAGACGATGAAGTTGACAGAGGAATTGGTCACCTCACACGCGTGGGCCAGAGTCTGTACCACAATGAACGTGTTGCAATATTTCCCTGTAAGCAGTGAATAAAATGGGCAGAATCATTGTGAAAGCCTCAATTAAAGTGACTGTCCGCGTTCAAGTAAACACGAACTAGAAACACTCAAAAATAGAACGAGAACAACTTGTTTAATGCACAAAACCTGACAGACACAAATATTCGGCCAGTGTGTCAAACGTACACAAAAGACAACAAAGAGCAAATACAGGTAACATATAGGAGAGGGGGGGGGGGGGCAGCAGCAAGACTTCCCTGGTGATTCGCTTTGTGGCAGAAAATAATAGAAATGAAATTATCGTGCGCAAGTGCCATGTGATGGAGAAGATAGGGTGGAGAGGCGATAGCAAAGTTGTTATAAAGCACTCTTTACCTAAATCCCATTTTAAGCAATTCAGTCAAAGGAGTATTTATGGTCAGATTAATCAGTGTTACACTGACAAGAACAATAACAAGGTAACTCATGATCACACAAAGAATATAGCGAAAGGGAAAAAAAAAGAAAGAAAATTGTAACCATGTGAAAATGGAAACTAATGGTAATCATGATAACCTGCCCCTTGAATAGCGCTGTTCTCCAAACTCATCAGGATTTAACCATTTACTGCACATTTGCAAGGCACAGGCTGTAATAAACACAGATGAGCATTACAAATGAACGGTAGTTATTCCTGTAAGTCACTGTACATGCTGGTGAGGGAATAACTGCAATACCAACAATGGAAAGCCTTTTCATGCCCTGATCTCGAGGTGACTTCAGTTTCGCAGTGACCTCAGTCTACATTCCATGACTCAGGTAGATTCAGGTTGTGTTTTTGGCTGTCAGTGGTTCATGGGGGCTGTTGATAGAATGGCATAGTGCTGGTCCCCTTACCGGAGGGTCACTCACTCGTTCTGACTGTGCAAGTGAGCTATTGCTGTTGTTAGCAAGGCGGCTTAGTAGGCAGTGTCCTCAGTGCGTTGGATCAGAACAGGCTTTGTTGAATTCCACCAATTTCCAGCAGCAATGCAGGGTCTTCTCTGGTGGGTGATTTCATGACGGTTTACAACTCTGGTTCCCATGGAATGAACTGGGATTGGGATTGTGTGTAGGAACCAGAATGAATTACGCTGCTATGGCGACGCAGAAGCTGGGACCTCAAAAAGCAAAAGCAAAAGAAAACACAACGGAACACCTAGAACTAAAAATCGTTAATGATACTGATTACACTGTAAGCGTAAGCGCGATTGAGCCTGACTGCTAAATGGACGGGTGATTTTGTCATGCCCCACCATGTATAACAACGCCAGTTTAGGCTACTGAAAATGGGACCCGTCCTTACAAAGAGAAAACTAAGTCAAATTTTAGTGATATAACGTTATTTGTATCATTCGTTTCTAATGATATTGATGAACGATTTAAAATATCAAATTAAGTCTTTAGGACAAAATCCCTAAAAACTTAAATGTGCAGTTCAGTTGTCATATACTTTGCGTAGGAAATATGACGCTAAATCTTCACGCTCAGTACTGGATTCTTCTGTGAGTAGATTGCCAGCCCCAAGCGCTAAACTTAGGCCCAGGGTTATACATATTAGGATCAAATAAGTGTGAAAAATAATGAAGGCCATCAATGTCTTCGTGATCAAAATCTGCAGGACTGACAGACTTAAACTGCGCCATTAGGAATTGTGGATAACGCTAATATCACACATTGGTAATCCTTTGTATTGGGAAAACAAAACTTTGAGAACATTCAACGTGATACTTTTTTTTCGCAACTAAAACAACGCTCTCCTCTGAATTCTATGGGTTATCTTTCATTACTGTATCCAGAACCTAACGTAATAAGCTTGAAAACTATGTATAGAAGACTGGGTTTCTGTAAGGGTTTTGTTGTCGTGACAATCTGAAAAGTGCCAATTGCAGGTAATACCAACAAACCATTGCCGAAGGATGTTCCATAATTGATTAATTTGACTGCTTTATAGGGTGAATTTTACTTTACATCCATTTTTTTGCAAATATGAACTCTTTCCTGCGGGAAGCTGGTGGACAGGGTGAGGGAATCAAAAGGTTTTTGCTTTGCTAGCATGGTTGACAATGGAGGATGCTAGTGCACAGGGTGCAAAAGTCAGTGGGTTAAAAGAAAGCCCAAAAGAACAAGTTGTGGCTTGCTTGCTGGTTCCAGGGAATCTGGCCTGATGACTGCAGGGAAAGCCCTGGTAACAGCTCAGAAAGTCGATAAACTTGGGATCCCTTTAGCTGAAAAACAAACTGAGCTGTATCTAGAGCATCATGCCTGGTCACTTTTGTGACCATACGCACACCCTCTCTGATTGTGGTAAAGCAACGTTGAGAGCTTCTGACTGCTAAGAGTCGAGACTATACTAAGGAGAAAAGAGCGGAAAGCTATGCAAGCTGGTGGCTGAGGAGGCTTCGTAATAGACAGATGAAGGCTGAGAGTAAGGCAAGAGAGAGCCTTTTTTGGTCTAGTAGTTGGGCTGGACCTGGTTGCTGTGTGTTTTGTGGCTCCCGGAATTTGTCATCCACCCATCCTGAATTCGGTTTGTAAACAAGATAACCGATAATTGTGTCTAAATAGGTCATGCAGGGCATGGAAGGCCACCACCACCACACCCCACATCTCCATTTGCTTGGTGAACTGCTACCATGTGGCATCAGAGAGCTGGGAGATGATTGTCTGGTCAATGGTGAGGCACTGTTGCTCTGGATTCCATCCAGAAGCCTCGGGCGTTTCTTGTTTACTCAGTTTCTTTCAGATAGACCCTCACCACCTTTCTGTGGCTGTATCTTAGTTCGCTCATGTGTGAGAAAGAGTTACAAACTGGTACCTGTCCCAATGAGTACCTTTTAACTCAGAGAAGGCATATCAAGTAAGAAGAGAAGATGGACTCCACTCAAACAGTGCTGACCTGAAGAAAAAATCTGACCTAACACTTCACTCTCCCAACAACACTTTAAATTAGATCGTTGTTTCACAAATAAACGAAAAGTATATTTCACAGTCAGACCCACGCCAATAAGTGACGTTTTATCTTTAATGTGGTAGGCAAGTGTGAAGGCTTTAGACTTGAACTGGTGCACTAAACATCCAGTCTATTTATATTGTCAATGGCTAGTACTGACATAACAGAACCGGATCTTTCGGATACCAATTCTGAAAAGCACACGAATGAAGGAACTGATCCAAAATGCTACTAACAATTACAGCAGTATACCTAAGAGGGAGACACACACAAAGATAAATGAAGATAAATTTTATGTTGTATTGGTAACAGCTCCATCAATACAAACGTGTTACAGCGTTTCTTCATGAAATCAAAGAATGAAAGTTTTATTATTGTTTCTATGAGGGAAGGATGGACAAGAAGAAAAAAAACAAGGGCATGAAAATAGTAAGATGCAACGAATAATGTGGAAACGATTGCTATCACCATAACAATGTATACGTTTAGCAGAAAGCATTTTTTTTTTAAAACAAAAAGGGGGGGGGGGAGAGGGGAGTGCAGATTTTGACACATTACATGAGTTGGCTCCAATAGTGATCTCAGAATTTGTTCCTCTAAACATTTCTGAATCAGGAGTAAACATGTCTCAGTGCTTTGGTTTCAGCAGGTAACTAGGAATGGCATAGGCAGGGAAAAATATTCTCACACACTGATTTGCAAGCATCTAGCAGGTCACTATCATAATATGATAGCAGGACATGTTCTCCCTCTTTGTTAAGGGAAGAAACAGAAGAAAAATGAATTGTGAGCAGGTACAAAAAAGCAGCATTCTACATGTACATGAGACTGTGTAAGAATAGACTTCACTCGTCTGGATAAAAAATGCGAATACAGCGGGAATTGATCGTTCTGTCTGATGTAAACTTTGGAATGAGACTGAAGGATTGTTGTTGACAAAAGTCAGGAAACAACCTTCCTGTTGTGGACATGTCTGCTTATGTTCAATGGATTAAAAAAGAAAGAGAGAGACAAAAAAAAGAAAAAAACAAATGCTGATTAAGAATAGACAGGCAAACGAATAAACAGACGGACCTGTAATCAGATAACCAGGTATCAGTGTCCTCAAGAAGGCCTGTGTCACAGAGGGTGTGATGGTGGTGACGTAAATAAAACACACCACAGTCAGCATCTTCGTCACTGCCGCCTCTCGTCTGTCTCCTGTAAAATAGTTCTTGGTTTTGAGTACTACAACAATTAATGGATCAACAAAATAAACTACGAATACTACTACACGTGCAATGATTTCACATACATACACAACACTCACACTTGAAAGAATAACAAGCTTAAGACAGCCACGCCATACAATGATTCACCCATTCTTGATATTACTGGGCATATTCTGAGCAAACGTAATTTATAAAACACATCACGCACATTTACATTTCTAAGATTGTTTGTCATTATTATTGCCCAGAATTTTCAACCCTTGTGAAATCTACTCTGTGAAAATATCAGCAAAGATGTCTCCTGTCCTTGTAGTGACAATACAACTGAGTGTATGATACTGTTCCTCGCTTCTCTCTAGACACCTTTGGTAAAAAGTCTTTCTCTGTCTTTGGCCCAAATGTATGGAACTCTCTACCATTGTCTCTCAGAAAAACTAAGTGTTTCTCAACCTTCAAACAGCACCTGAAAACCCACCTCTTTCAAACTCATCTAACCTGAAGATCCTAGGTTTGCTAGTCTGTCATCAGACTAATTTCTCCTGCCTGTATAATTGTATTTTGTATCGGGGTCTATAGAGCGAGGTGTGTGTGTGTGTGTGTGTGTGTGTGTGTGTGTGTGTGTGTGTGTGTGTGTGTGTGTGTGTGTGTGTGTGTGTGTGTGTGTGTGTGTGTGCGTGCATGGCTGAGCATATGTGTGTATCACTGTATGTTTGTGTATAGCTGAGGAGGGGTTAGGGGAGAAATTGAGTGGGAAAGGGACTGAAATACTTTAAGAAATTTCTTAACCTTTTTTGTATGTAAATTGTGATATATGATATGCGAATAGATTATAATATGTGAGGTAATTTTGATTGTCAAGGTGTTAATGCTCTAATACTGAAGTTATAATGTGTTTTTTTCTGTATATGGATTAGAATTTTACTGTGATGTGTTTTTATTGTCATTCATAATATTGATTATAATTTTATGTACAACTGTTGCATGCACAAACACACACACACACGCATGCAAACATAGCACACGCACGCACACACACACACACATACACACATACACAGACATGCACACATATTCTTAGACATGCATGTGTGCACGCGCCTGCGTGCACAAACACAAACACACGCACACAGCGACGCACATGCACGTACATACACGTACACACACGCACACACATACGCGCGCGCACTCACGCACACACATGCATGGATATATAAACACAGTATGCCTCTTTATTCATAAGAAAAATCTGTTGTTGTTTTTTTTTTACATAAGTCAGTGTGTAATCTTTAATATTTTGTGGTTTCTTTCGTGTCTTCTTACTCGTATAGCTTTAATGTTTGTTGTTTTCTCATTGTGTATGTAATTGTGAACATTTTATCACCATTTGCTTTCTTAGCGAATGTAAAGCGCTGGTGAGCATGTTTTTATATGGAATAGCGCTATACAAATAAACATATTATTATTATTATTAAATGCGCGTTCAGAATTCTACGAACGTGTCAAAGCCATGAGATTGGGAATTGAGCCTACAACTCAACAGTGGTCATTAGTGACAAAGCTAGAAACCATCGGTGACAAAGGCACAATCAAATTGATGGCAGGAGTACTTCAACTAACACATCAATCCAGCCAGCCAGGCAAATACAGCCAAATCGCTAAGAGAAACACAAAGGACAATTCTGACACAGAGTTCAGAAAGCTTTCGTTTAAGTTTAGCCCCCCCCCCTCCCCCAATAAACACCTCAGAGGGACGGAAGAAACCAAAGCCTTCCTAACATGTTGGGACGTACATGGAAATCAAAAGACTGACGACCCTATCTAAAGACAATAAAGAGAGAGAGAGGAGAGAAAAGTCCAGAGGACTGGCAACGAGCAGTAATGTCCCCATCTGGGAAAAAGAAGGCAGCAAAAAGAGTGTGGCATGTATTAGGAATATCACTCAAGCCAGTTTGGCAAAATGTGTGTAAAGATCCTAGAACAACGCACTGGATACAATAGAGAACCCATCCTTTACTGAGACATGGATGGGGTTCAGAAAGGAAGTGGTGTTCAGACGCCATCTTTGCACTAAGACAGTTTGTAAAAAGATAACAGATAATGACAAAGAACTGAACCTTATTTCAGCAGAGACTAAGGAAAACATTTGACTGAGTATGCAGAGACAAACTGTGGAGAGCTCTTGAGCAGCACAATGACACAAACCAGCAACATCAAAGCTATTTAAGCAAATGGCATATGCGCAGTCTGCACACCAGGAGGACTTACTGACTGGTTTGAAGTCACATCCGTAGTGAGACGGAGCTGTGCCCTGTTACCACTATTGTTTATAATACATATGAAAATGATATAAGAGAAACTCAGACCCTGAAACTTTAAATGAAATATTGATGCCAGATGATTATAGTCTTGAATGTGAAGAAGAAAAACAACAGGAACATACAACCAACTTGAACACCTTTGTGAATACTACAGCATGAAAATTAACGTTAACAAGACCAAAACAATGAAGGTCAGTGAAGTTCCAAGCAAACTTAGCATCAACATCAATTGAACAAAACAAAAAAGAAAAGAACTGGAGAATGGACTTACAAACCAATGAATATTATATGCATGATTACTTTTTTATGTACAATTTGTCAGATCGACGTGCATGGACCTCATTATAGTCGTATTTAACATGAATAATTATGTCAGGATCTAAACATTTCAAGATAATTACACTTGTACGTTTGAAATCTATGGATAGAACCTTTCTGCATGTACTCTTCACATTTATGCCTATATTTCAAATCATATGTCAAAGAAAAGATCATGAACATATTTTTTCAATCTTGTAACTTTTCTACTCTTCAAGATTATGCCCATATTTCAAATCATATGTCAATGAAAAGATAATGAAGACCTTTTTCAATCTAATATTAGTATGTATACATTTTATCGAGCATTATCACCAAAATGTTTATCTGTAAGAATCTAAAGTATGTCCCAAAACAGATCTAACTTTTCTGTCAATTTTATGTTAATGCTTATTCGGTAGATTTTTTTCTTCAAACTTGAACAAAGATGTTTTTAATAGTCAAACATTCACAAAACATGTTCAGGTATATATTTCTTTTTTGCAACCTCTGCACAGGTCATTATAAAGCTGTGAATTTTTTTTGTACATTATGTTCACATGCACAAAGCCTCCCTCTGTTTCATGTTCTGTTCTGTAGAGTTTAAAGTCCTACCACTCTCAGAGTATACGAGGACTAGCTGTAAAAATTTTTAAAGAAGCCGTAAAAAATGTTAGTTGCATTGTGAGATACCGATGCTTTATTCGGTTCTCTTTCGGGTAGGATGACGTTGTTTCATGTGAAAACATACCCCTTAAAAAGAGACATACAGAAAAGGTCTTACCAGCAGAAGCCTTATTGTTAATACTTTGGTTTCGCCATGCCAATGTCTGCCTGAGCTTGGTGACGGTGATGGAGGTGGCCACAATTACCACGACCAGCGACAAACAGGGAATGGTCAGACTCAACAGGTGATTGTACAGAATGTCGATGATGTAACGGTTGTCCAGGTAAAACTCACTGAGACGTGACACCCAGCGTGACGTATTGGTGACGGGGTCGGTGACACTGACTGTGAGGTACTTCATGCTCAGCAGACTGTAGAATCCTAGGATGTACACGGCCATGGTCACGATAAGGACTGCCATGTACCTGATGGGAAAGTGTTTATGCGATTTTGTGAAAGGATACACAATCATATACTGTTAAACAAAACTGGTCATAGTGTATATACTTGGAATACTCCTTCTGTAATCTAGAAGCAATGTGCTACTCAATTTCTGATATCATAGCACCTCAGTGGCTTAGAATAATTTTTTCCTATGGTAGTGTATATCTCATGACTTGCAACAGGCCATCATGCCAGACGCTGTCATATGTTTTCTTATAGTCGATAAAGGTGTGTAAAAATCAGATACTGTCATAAGTGTTTTTCTGTCATGATGCAACAGTTGAATATCTGTTCGTCGACTGTGTATCTGCTACCTTTGAAGCCGGCCTGTTCCTCAAAGAGTAATTCCTATTAATGATTCCAACCCTTTCACTTCTGCACCCGGTTCACCAGCATCCCACATTGCCAACCATGCTAGCAAAGCAAAAACTTAACCCTTTGATGCCCTTCCTGCAGGATGCTTGTGGATAGGGTGAAGGCGTCAAAGGGGTAGGTTTTGCAGCTCGTGGATAGGGTATGGGAGTCAAAGGGTTAAAGCAATTGAGAATTACTCTTAGGAAGACTTTGCTGGCGTCGTTGATCAGTTTATGATCTACAGTTCTGGCATTGTTTGAGGCTGCTTTCACACAGTGCTTATTGTCAGTCTCGATTTCTTGTGCAGGAGGAGAGTGTTAGTTACTGTTAGACTCCTGGCTAGACAGTGACTCTTGGGATATGCAAAGTATTTCTGGCCTTGGTCGTTTCGTTCCTTCCAAGCCAAATTTAGCGACTGTTGTGCCAAGTCCTTCTAGACTACAGTAGGAATACACAGAGTAAATCTGCTATCACCAGTCTTGTTTGAGATCTACATGAAGAAGATCATGCAGAAAACATTCAACCATTTATTTCCATCTCCATTGCTAATGGGCTCATTTGCAGCCTGCAGTTTGCTAGTGTCGTTGAGTTCATAATAAGCAGTAACTCTGAACTTCAAGATCTCACCAAAAGACTTTGACAGTTTAACATCCTATTAGAATTATAGAAGCACATAACGAAGAAAGGAATACAAATCATATCTGCTGCCGCGTCACATCCGTGTTTTGGAAGACCAGACTTTTTTTGATATTTATTATATTATATTATATTATTATATTATATTATATTATTATTATATTATATATTATATTATATTATTCATATCAATATTATATATATTATTATTACATCAATATTATATCATATTATATCACATATATATCATATATATATTATAATTATATCATATTCATATCATATTATAGAACATAAAAGAATTTTGTAAAATTACCTTGTTTTCAAGAATTTCTTTGCTGTGAAAGGGGAAAGAACACAGATACATCTTTCCATGGAAATGATCATGGTCATCAGATTGGAAACATTCATACACCCTATCATAGGTCCAAGAACTGTACCATTATGGTGTTTCCTCCAGTATTCCCCTGAACCCTCATGAAACATATCCAAGAAACCAAAGAACTTGGCAGTGAAAATCATAACCAGAAAACTGATGTCTGCCAGAGCTAGACTGAACAGACACAAGTTGATCCTGTCCCTCAGACCCTGCGTGCGAAAACGATGCAGTTGATGACGTTGGTTGTGATGCCAAAGAATTGCAACAAAGGGAGAAAAGTCGTTAAAAGAAGACGCTGTACTTCTTTAGCGGTGACTTCGTCGATCAAGTTCTCTGGATTGTTGCATGGGAAGAACGTTTGGTAGGAATGGTTTGTGTTTGTTGTTGTGCTGAGATACTGAAAGCTCTCAGTACTCGTAATGTTCAGTTCTGACTTCGTAGAAATACTAGATAGAAACCAAGCGTTCGTAGAAGCCATTTTTGCAGTGCTTCTCGTTTTCAAGTGGACGTTTGAAATATTACAACTTTGTTTATTCTATGTTTTTGTCGGATTGTTCAAACGTTCAAATGAGACTTTTGTATGTATACATGTACTTGCTTGTTTCACGAAATTCAGCACTGTTAGCAGCACATAGGCGTTTACATGTATGGTTCTTATCTATGTTGGGAGAGAGTCAATTTTTCTGAGCAATGTCAAGCTTGCGTCAGCTCTGTCTTTCTTTGCAAGCTCTGTCTCTGTTTGTAAAAACCTTACAGATAAGTGAACAGAAATCCAAAGTCAGTTGTGACACATTCATCTGTCTGTTGATATCTGCTGGATGCCGAACCACACTGATGACTGACCTCCTACACAATAGTTATGCACAAGCTATGGAGATTATTCCATTATTTCATCTAAAACTGGCTTCCATTTCAGTGTATACTTATTCTGTTCTTGACATGCACATCCTGTTTTTCACAAAGATTAAACCATCATAAAAAAAATCTCCTTTGACATCGATCTTATGACAATTACACGTAAGTTCTTTCATTAATGAAGTTGCAAAGTCAACCTGAAACAAACATTAGTAAACTGATAGAGACAACTACACAGAATTACATTTGGTTCAATTTGGATAGATTACAGTACGTGGGAAATGCTTCTACAAAGGACTAAAAAGAATTGATATAAAGTAAAACATCTGCAAGTTATATTAAGATAACAGATACTGAAGAAATCCTGCAGAACATTAAACAGATTACTGAAGTCCCTTTACATAGGATCACACAAAAGATGCCCTCAGCATCTTCGTTTATTTGTTTCTCTATTTGTATATCAGTTAATGTGTTTCTTTATCTGTCTAAGAGTGGATGCAATTATGCTGGTTTAGGCTGGAGAAATGTTGTACATGTAAATTTTACGTTATGTATCAAATAATCAGAGAGAGGGGGACAGGGAGGAGGGAACGAGAGGAGAGAGGGTCATTGCGCGCGCACGCACACACACATGCACATACACACACACACACATACATGTATACACACATACACACACATACACACACATACACACACACACACACACATACACACATATACACACACACCCTCACTCATGACAGACAGAAAAAAAGAAAGACACACAGAAAGATAGAAAAGGAAGGGACAGAGAGAGAGCAACAGAGAGAGAGAGAAGGAAAGGGAGAGAGAGAATTTGTTTTTACCCATCACACAGATACACACAAACACACACACATACAAACACACACATACAAACACACACACATACACACACACACATACACACGCACGCACACGCATGCACACGTACGCACACACACACACACGCACGCACACACACACACACCACGCACACACACATTACAATCTACATTACAATCCCTAAAAAGTTGAGAATATAAAGAAAACAGTGCGCTAATATTGGACATAAAATTTTCAATTCATTCTTGGATAACAAATAACACACAAGTTACTTTTTGTTGGATCCCATCATACTGTGACATGATATAGAGCAGTCGGGTTGACAAAATATCTAAAGGTGCAGCAATGAATAGGGCTGGCAGTACAAAACTTGATTTACAACTCTGAACATGAAATGAATGCTATAATAGAAAACAAAGTAAAAGCGCAATGTAACCTTCGCCCTTTCATCGTAAACTACCAGGGCTTTACATGTACAAGACTCGAAAAAACTTTAGCTTACAGATTATCTCTCAACTCACTTCGAACTAAATTCATTAAAGCCATCAACTGTATCTCTCATATAACAGTGACCTTACTGTCAACTGAGTGGAATTCATACATTGCCGTAACAATTGTGTGAAATATTGATAGCAAGGTACAAAACTACAGTCACTGTCATTATATTACTGAGAGGTGGTTGGAGGGTAGAAGAGATAAAGAGAGGGAGGAAAGAGAGAGAAAAAGGAGGGAGGGAGGGAGGGAGACAGAGACAGACAGAGAGAGAGACAGAGATGCAGACAGGCAGAGAGAGAGTAAAGGAAATGTGTAGTCTCCTCTGGTTTCACGCACAATGCGCACATTTTCATTCTTATCCAAGTCACACTAACACACATGGATACAGACGCATGCGCGCGCGTGCGCACACACATACACACACACTTACACACACGCACGTACGCACGCAGGCAAACATACACACACGCACATACACACACACACACACACACACACACACACACACACACACACACACACACACACACACACCACACACACGCACACACACACGTTTCCCACGCAAATGCTACGCTTCTATCGACATTTTCATCTCTGCCTCTCATTATCCTAACCATTTACTGTATCAAATCATTATTCGCCGCATCGATCACTACCATTCTACCTCACAACTCACGTAATTACCTCAATGTTTTGTTTTGTGTTATAAGTTAATTTGCTCGTTCGTCCGTTTATTTTTCTGTTAGTTTGCTTGCTTTTTTCCCCAATATAGGCTTACTTGTTGCAGGGAATGGATACTTTTCTCTTTTGATGAGCATTTGAGATTTGGAGTGTCATTAATGTATGTATATATGTATGTATGTATGTATGTATGTATGTATGTATGTATGTATGTATGTATGTATATATGTATCTACATACGTACGTATGTATGTATGTATGTATGTATGTATGTATGTATGTATGTATGTATGTATGTGTGTACATATGTATATATGTATGTATGTATGCATGCATGTATGTATGTATGTATGTGTATGTATGTATGCATATATGTATGTATGTATATATGTATGTATGTATGTATTATGTATGTATGTATGTATGTATGTATGTACACACACGCAAGCACAAATCCACACACATACACGCACAGAGTACATACATACACATACACATTTACTCACATACAGACAGCATAAACATTCACAGGCACACACAAATACACTCAGATATACACACATATACATATACATATACACACACGCACGCGCACTCACACACACACACACACACACACACACACACACACACACACACACACACACACACACACACACACACACACACACACACACACACACACACACACACACAACCACAACCACAACCACAACCACAACCACAACCACAACCACAATCACAACCACAACCACAACCACAACCACAACCACAACCACAACCACACCAAATACACGTGACGGTATTTCTCACTAAATTCAATTCTTCAAAAGCACAAAAGCAGTCAATGGTTGTATTTGTCCAGAGTACAGATTACTTTTACTTTGAAACAGTAAGAGCTGTACATCCTGAAGACTGCAAGAGACTTCTTTTCAGCATGACGGATGGTCTCCAAGAGAATTGTGATGTTTGTCAACATGTGTTTAGACCTGTCATTGCCTGAACCCCCTTTGTGTGTATATGTATGTAGAATATCAAACCAAACATGCACGTTAAATATCCTATTGGCCAATTCATGTCATATTACCCTTCACACGGGGCAATTAATGTCACATCACACAGGGCAGTTCATGTCACACCATACATCACACCATTATCACATTGGCCTATTCATGTCACACCATGTATCACACCAGCCAATTTATCTCACATTATGCATCACACTGGCCAATGTATGTCACACCATACATCACACCAGCCAATGTATGTCATACCATGTGTCACACTGGCCAATTTATGTCACACCATACATCACACTGGCTAATTTATGTCACACTATATATCACACTAATCATTGTATGTCACATTATGCATCACACTGGCCAATGTATGTCACACAATACATCACACTGACCAATGTTTTGCATCACACTATGCATCATACTGGCTAATGTATGTCACACCATACATCACACTGACCAACGTATGTCACACCATACATCACACTGACCAACGTATGTTACACCATACATCACACTGGCCAATGTTTGTCACACAATACATCACACTGACCAATGTTTTATATCACACTATGCATCATACTGGTTTGTCACACCATACATCACATTGGCTAATGTATGTCACACCATACATCACACCGGCCAACGTATGTCATACCATACACCACATTGGCCAATGTATGTCACACCATACATCACACTGGCTAATTTATGTCACACATGCATCACACTGGCCAATTTGCGTCACACTATGCATCACACTGGCCAATGTATGTCACACCATACATCACACTGGCTAATGTATGTCACACCATGCATCACACTGGCCAATATACATCACACCCATATTTCACAATGGCCATTTTCTGTCACACCATACACCACACCGGACAATTTATGTCACAACACGTATCAAAATGGCCAATGTATGTCACACCATACATCACACTGGTCAATTTATGTCACACCATAAGTCACACTGACCAATCTATGTCACACCATAAGTCACACCAGACATCACATTGGCCAATTCATGTCACACCATACACACCATACTAGCCAATTTATGTCACACCAGACATCACACTGGCCAATTCATGTCACGTCATACAGGTCACACTGTACATCACGATAGCCAACGCGAATCACACCATACATCATGCTGGCCAATTCACGTCAAGTCATACATGTCACACCCTACATCAGATATATCGCATCATACATCATAGCGGAAACGGAAAAGTCATGTCAAAACTATACGTCACACTGGCCAATTCATGTCACATTACACTGGCCACTATACATCACACTGGTCAATTTACTTTCATACATTACACTGGCAAAATCATGTCACATCGTATACAAAACTGGCCAATTCATATCACACCATACATCACATTGGTTTATTCGCCTATTTGTGTCACACAATACAACACACTGGCTAATTCATATCACTCCATATGTGATATAGGCAAATTCATGTCACATCATACGTCATTCTGGACAATTCGTGTTACACCATACAGTACATTGGCCACTTCATATCACACCATATGTCACACTGGCCAATTCATGTCACGTCATACAGGTCACATCATACATCACACTGGCCATCACACCGAAAATGCATGTCAAACCATACATCACATTGGCCAATTCATGCTACATCATAC
>CM060308.1:56558455-56570955 GCA_030674185.1 Monoplex corrugatus
CATGCTCTGATTTCGTGGTGACTTCAGTTCTGCAGTGACCTTGGTTTGCATTCCATGACTCAGGTAGATTCAGGTTGTGTTTTTGGTCGTCAGTGGTTCATGAGGGCTGTTGACAGAAGGACATAGTGATGGTCTCTTTACAGGAGGGTCACTCACTCGTTCTGACTGTGCGAGCGAGCTATTGCTGTCGTTAGCAAGGTGGCTGAGTAGGCAGTGTCCTTAGTGCGTTGGATCAGAACAGGCACTGTTGAACACCACCAGTCTCCTGCAATAATGCAAGGTCATCTCTGGTAGGTGACTTCATGAGGGTTTGACAACTCTGGCTTCTATGGGAGCCATGGAATGAATTTGAGTTGGGATTATGTGTAGTAACCAGAGTGAATTAAGCTGCTACTGCGACGCAGAAGCAGGGACATCAAAAAGCAAAAAGCAAATGAAAAGAAAGCACAATGGAACACCTAAAACTAAGCATCATTGATAATATTTTAATTTCATGTACTTTTAAGCGCGATCGAGCGTGATTGCTAAATGAATGGGTGACTCTACCGTTCCCTACCTCGTATAACAACGCCAGTTTGTCCAACTGAAAATGGGTCCCGTCCTTACAAAGAGAAAAACGAGTTAAATTCTACTGATGTTACGTTATTTCCTTTCTAATGATATAAATGAACGATTTTAAACATCAAGTGAAGTCTAAGACAAAATCCCAAAAAGGTAAATGTGCAGTTTACTTTTCATAAACCTTGTGTAGGAACATGATGTTAATCAGTCTTAGTCCAAACACTAGCCCGACGCTAAATCTTCACGCTCAGGACTGGATTCTTCTTTGAGTAGATTGCAAGCCCTGAGAGCAAAGCTTAGGGGCATGGCTACAGGTGTTAGGATCAAATTAATATGAACAACGGTGAAGGCCATCGATCTATTTATGAGCAAAATCTGCAGGAGTGAGAGACCTAAATTGCGCCATTATCAACAATTGTAGGAATTATGGATAACGTAAATATCACGTGTGTGTAATCCTTTGAATCAGGAAAACAAAAGTTTGAGAACAGTCAGCATGAGACTTTTCTTCGCAACTAAAACAATACTCTCCTGTGAATTCTGATCGGTTATTTGTAATGACTGTAATCACAGCTAACATGCTAATGTCATACGCTTGAAAACTATGTATGGAATGTTGGGTTTCTGAAAAGATTATGTTATGGTGACAGTATGAAAAGTGCCAATTATAGGTAATGCCACAGAACCATCGCTGAAGAATTTTGCCATTGTTGACTAATTTGAATGCTTTATTTGGCGAATTTTACTGTACACGCATTTTATTTCCTGTTCATCTATTTTATCGCACACTTATGACTCCCTTTCCACCGCCTGCAAAACTTAACCCTTTCCTGCAGAAAGCTGGTAGATAGGATGAGGGAGTCAAAGGATGAAGTTTTTGCTTTGGTTGACAGTACAGTATGCTGGTGAACAGGGTGCGGAAGTCAAAGGATTAAAAGAAAGCCCAAAACAACAAGTCGCGGTTTGCTTGCTAGCTTCAGAGAATCTGGCCTGATTACTGCAGGGAAAACCCTGGTAACAGCTCAGAAAGTCAATAAACTTGGGATCCGTATGGCGGCATGTTCAGACCTATCCCAAAAGCGAAATGAACTCTGTCTGGAGCATCATGCCTACCACTTTTGTGACCGTACGTCACACCTGTGGTTGTGGTAAAGCAACATTGAGAGCTTTAAACTGCTAAGTGTCGAGACTGTAATAAGGAGAGAAGAGCTGGCAGCTATGCAAACTGGCGCCAGGGTAGGCTGTCCAATAGACAGATGAAGGCCCAGAGTAGGATAAGAGATAGCTTTTTCATTCTCTCTTGGGTCTGGTAGCTGGGTTGGACCTGGTTGTCGTGCGTTGTGAGTCTCCCGGGATTTGTCATCAACCCACCCTGATTTCGGTTTGTAAACAAGGTAATTGATAATTGTGTCCGAATGGTATGATACAGCACATGGGCAGGCACCTCCCCCCCCTCCCCTTTGCTTGGTGAAATGCTACCATATGGCATAGGGAGCCGTGAAGTGGTTGTATGGTCAGTGGTGAGACACTGGTGTTCTGGATTACATCCAGAACCCTTGGGTGTTTCTTGTTTACTCAGTTTCATTCTTTCTGCTGTTATATATCTCAGTTTGCTCAGTTTGCTGTGTAAGCGTTACAAATGGATACCTGTCCCAATGAGTACCTGTCCCCTTTTAGGACGGAGAAGGTATAGCAACTAGGAAGAGAAGATGGACACCACTCTAACAGTACTGACCTCAAGAAAAAATAAGACCTATCACTTTACTCCCCCAACAACACTTTAAATTAGATCGTTGTTTCACGAATAAACAGAAAGTATGTTTGACAGTCAGACCCACGTCAATAAGAGACGTTTTGTCTTTAGTGTGGTAGGCAGTTGTGAAAGCTTTAGACTTGAGTTGGCACTTTAGACATCCAGTCTCGTTATATCGTCATTGGTTAGTACTGACATAAAGAAACCGGATCTCTTGGGTGCCAATTCTGAAAAGCACACGAAATCAAAGAACTGGTCCAAAACGTTATCAATAATTACAGCTGTATACCTAAGAGGGAGACACACACAAAGATAAATGAAGATAAACTTTATGTTATATTGGTAACAGCATCAATCAATGCAAACCTGTTACAACATTTTCCTTCTGAAATCAAACAATTAAAGTTTTATTGTTGTTTCTATGAGGAATGGACAAGGACAGAACAAGGATATGAAAGTAGTAGGATGCAAGAGAGATCTCACAAAATAATGTGAATAAAGTAAAAATCACCGCTGTCACTATACGTTTAGTAACACACACACACACACACACACACCACACACACACACACACACACACACACCACACACGCACACACACACGCACACACACACACACACACATATATATATATATATATATATATATATATATATATATATACATATATACATATATATATAGAGAGAGAGAGATACATATATACATATATGTATATAGATAAAAGGGAGTTTCCAGAGTTTGAGACCTTACATGAGTTGGCTCTGATAGTGATCTCACATTTTGTTCCTCTAAAAACCTCGAAATCAGGAGTAAACTTTCTCAGTGCTTGGTTTCAGCAAGTAACTTGGAATGACATAGGCAGAAAAAGACTTATTCTCACACACTGATTTGCAAAATTCCGGAAGGTCACTATCATAATATGATAGCAGGGCCATGTCTTCTCTCTTTGTTAGATGGACGAACCAGAAGAGAAACGAACTGCGAGCAGGTACAGAAAAGCAGTATTCTACATGAGATTGTATAAGAAAAGAGTTCACTCATTTGATTTAAAAATGCGAATACTGCGGGAGCTGATTGTTCTATCTGATGTAAACTTTAGAATGAGACTGAAGGTTTGCGGTTGACGAAGTAGTCTGCAAAACTCTGCAACACCTTTTTGGGCAAGGGTTATTTTTTTTAATAAGTAATAATAATCAGCTGAAATGACAGCAGTCAGGAAACAACTTCCTATTGTGGGCAAGTCTGAGGATGAAAAAAGGGAGGGATAGAAAAAAAATCCTCATCAAATATTGATTCAGAACAGGCAGACAAACAAATAAACAGACGGACCTGCGATCAGATAACCAGGTATCAGTGTCCTGAAGAAGGCCTGTATCACAGAGGGCGTGAGGGTGGTGACGTAGATAAAACACACTACCGTTAGCATCTTCGTTACTGCCGCCTCTCGTCTCTCTCCTGTTCAAAATTTCTTGGTTTTGAGTACTACAAATAATCAGTGGGTCAACAAAATCAACTACCTCTTCTACACGGATAATGATTTCACATACATACACAACACTCACACTTTAAAGAATAACAAACTCAAGATAGCCAAGCCGTACAACGGTTCATCCTTTCTCAATATTGCCGGACATATTCTGAGCAAACGTAATTTATAAAACACATCAGGCGCACGTGTATATTAAAAGGCCTCGTTTGTCATAATTATTACTCCAGATGTAGCCAAACTAGGTAAAACTCCATTCACAAGGTGTTCTGAATTGTAACATGACATATTACAACAGTGCAGAGGTGTTTTCAAAGACAAAACAAAGTGAAGAACATAAAGTTTAGATTGGATACATAGAGATATTACAAATGATACTAACAACAGCGACAGGTCAATTATAAATGACACGTAGTAATATACAATGCTTAAAGCTGTTTCCAAGTGCGCGCCTCATGAAAACAAAGATGTTTGATTTCTTTAGTCACATTTGGACACTGACCACCGCAGTAGTCAAGTGGGTAAACAGACTTCTGATCAGAAAGTACTGCAATCGATGAGCCTATCATTTCTGCCAGGTGGGTAGGGGAGTGGAGACTTTCCCATCCCCCAGGTTAACATGTGTACAAATCTGCCAGTGCCTAATCCCCCTTCGTGTACATACGCATGCAGAGTGGCTAATAGTTATCTAAAAGATTCTGTAAGTTATGTCAGTGGCTGCTTATCGAAACATGAAAACATCCAGCATGCACACACACACACACACACATCCAGAAGACAGAGTATGCAGACAGATTCTGCAGCAACATATTACCTGCACAGTGTGGGCAAAACAACGATATACATACAGCTGAGAAAAATGGGAACGTTGAAAAAATTGGTGAATGGATATAGGCCTACAAGATTATATGCATGATTATTTTTTTATGTAAAAATTTGTCAGATTGACGTGCACTGACCTCATTATAGTCGTATTTAACCTGAATGATTATGTCAGAATGTAAACATTTTAAGATAGTCATACATGTCCGTTTGAATATACTTGTCTGTTTGAAGTCTAAGTACAGAATCTTTCTACTCTTCAAGTTTATGCCTATATTTCAAGTCATATGTGAAAGAAAAGACAATGAACATCTTTTTCAATCTTATATTTGTATGTATGTATTATAGCGAGTATTGTTAACAAAAAGTGAATTTGTAAGAATGTAAATCTGTCCTAAAACAGACCTGCTTTTATCTAATTTCATGTTGATGCTTATTCGACAGATTTTTTTTTTCTTCGAACTCAAAGTTGTTTTGAATTGTGAAACCTTCACAAAACGTGTTCAGGTATATATTTCGTCTTATTGACAACTCTGCACAGGTCATTATAAAGCTGTGAACTATTTTTGTACATTATGTTCACATGCACAAAGCTTCCCTCTGTTTCATGTGAAAACAGATTCCTTAAAAAGAGACAGACTGAAAAGGTCTTACCAGCAGAAGCCTTATTGTTAATACTTTGGTTTCGCCATGCCAATGTCTGCCTGAGCTTGGTGACGGTGATGGAGGTGGCCACAATGACCACGACCAGCGACAGACAGGGAATGGTCAGACTCAACAGGTGGTTATACAGAATGTCGATGATGTAACGGTTGTCCAGGTAAAACTCACTGAGACGTGACACCCAGCGTGACGTATTGGTGATGGGGTCGGTGACACTGACTGTGAGGTACTTCATGTTCAGCAGACTGTAGAATCCTAGGATGTACACGGCCATGATCACGATCAGGACTGCCATGTACCTGGTGGGGAAAGTGTTAATGCGAGTTTTGTTAAAGGGAACACAATCCTATACTGTTAAAGAAAACTGGTCATAGTAGATATACCTGGTATACGCCCACTGTAGTATGTGAACACCGTATTACTCGATTTCTAAAATTATCACAGCACCTCAGTAACTTAGAACAAACTTTGGACTTTTTTTCTATGATAGCATATCTCATTGACTTGCGACAGGCCGTCGAGCCAGACGCTGTCATATGTTTTCTTGAAGTCGATAAAGCTGTGTAAAAGATCGTATGATGTTATAAGCGTTTTTCTGTCATGATGCGACAGTTGAAAATCTGTTCGTCAACTGTGCTTCTGCTACCTTTGAAACCATCCTGTTCCTCAAAGATTGCAATTGAGAATTACTCTTAGCGTGACTTTGCTGGCGTGGTTGATCAGTTTATGATTCTACAGTTCTGGCATTGTTTTGAGGTTGCCTTCATTTGGGATTGGTATGTGGAGAGTTATTTCTGTGGCCCAGTTTTTCACACTTTCACATGCTGTATAGATCCTTGTTGCTTCTTATGCACAGTGTGTAAGCAACATGGAGGGAAAGTTGTCCCCCCCCCCCCCCCCAGGTGACTTCCCTTTGCTAACACTTTGTACTGCCTCCCGAGCATTTCTGGAAAACCAGAGGTTTTTTAAGCTTCTCTGTTACTTTTCTGTGCTTTCTCGGGGACGATGGTGTCAGGTTTGAGCTTGCAGATGCGTAAATTCTCAAAACTACCAGTGTTCCCTGCCTTCATCCCGTCTTCAGTGTTGTAGCACTGGCCATCAGTCTTCCGTAGCTGCAATCATTTCTTCAAGATTTTCCTCGGATTGTCAGTTAGTATCTTTTGCTGCTTTTTATCCAACTTCAGAACCTTCCTGTCACTGCACAGATCGAGAATTTCGTGTGTTGTCAGTGTCTCTTTTTTTTAATTCCTTACATGCTACCTTAACTGTTACATAATGGGTTTTTTTACATAATGTTGTAATGTTTTTTCTGCATATGGATTAGAATTTTTCTGTTTTTATCTTCATTCAAAATATTGATTATAATTTTATGTACAACTATTGCATGCATAAACACACACACACGCATGCAAACATAGCACACGCACCCACACTCACACACACACACACACACACACACACACACACACACACACACACACACACACACACACACACACACACACACACATTCTTACAAACACACACGTGCACAGCAGCGCACACGCACGCACACACACACGCACACACCACACACACACGTACGCAAGCACACACATGCAGCAATATATAAAACACAGTATGCCTCTTTATTCATATGAAAAATCTGTTAATCTTTCTTCATTACATAAGTCAGTGTTTAAATTTTAATATTCTGTGGTTTTATGTGCCTTCTTACTTGTATAGCTTTAATGTTTGTTGTTATCTTATTGTGTATGTAATTGTGTACATTTTTTATCACCTTTTGCCTTTCTTGCGAAATGTAAAGCGCTGGTGAGTATGTTTTTATATGGAATATGCGCTATACAAATAAACATTATTATTATTATTATTTTATTATTACATCTCTCTCCATGGTGCCTATGTCGCTGGTGACAGCATTTAGACCTGCAAACTTCAACTCGCTAGGGCTCTGAAGTTCTGTGATCTCAAGACTTTTCACCTTCTCGAAGTCAGAGCAAATGCGATTCCACCCTTTGGAGAAAGCAATTTAGTCAGTTGTAAAGACAAAATCGTGCTTTTTGCGTACCTGAATAAAAGCCTTTGTTCTTCTTATTGTTGGTACAGCGTAATGGTTAGGATGTAGACTATCTAGTTGTGAACCAGATCATTCAGACAGTGCCTATTGTAAGTCTTGAGTTCTTGCGCGGGAGGAGAATGTTAGTTAGACTCCTGACTAGACAATGACTCCTGATGCAAAGTATTTGTGACCTCAGGCATTTCTTTCCTTCCAAACCAAATTTAGCGACTGTTCTTGCCCAGTCCTTTCAGACTACAGTTGGAAGACACAGAGGAAGTCTGCTATCACCAGTCTTGTTTCACATCTACATGGAGAATATCATGCAGAAAACATTCTACCATTTATTTCCATCTCCATTGTTCATTTACAGCCTGCAGTTTGCTAATGTCGTTGAGTTCATAACAAGCAGTAACACTGAACTCCAAGATCTGACCCAAAGACTCTTTGACAGGTTCACATCCCATTAGAATCATAGAAGCAGATAATGAACAAGAAGATATAAATCATAATGTCTGCTGCTGCGTCACAGGTATTTTGGGAGCCAGACCTTTTTCGGTATTTATATGATGATATGATATGATATATGATATATGTGATATGTGATCATCATCATCATCATTCTCCTGCCCGTGATGGGCGTAGAGGAGAGATGAGAGACACTCTTGAAGCCAGCCGTCGCCAATCGGTCCTGTCCTCCGCCTGTCGCACCAGCGTGGGGCCATCCAACCTGGTCCATTCTTTGATGTTGTCCATCCAGCATTTGGCTTGTCGTCCCCTTCGTCTGCCGCCTCCCAGTGTACCCTGGAGGACCGTTTTGGGCAGTGAGTTGTGGCGTGTGACATGCCCGAACCACGACAGCTTCCTGTTCTTGACTGTTGCCAGGAGGGGTTCTTGTGGGCCTGCGAGTGTTGTTATTTGGCTCCACACAAAGTCGTTTGTCTTCCGATCTTGCCAAGAGATCCCGAGCAAGCGCCTGAAGCATTTAGTTTCAAACGTCTGGATTCTCTTGGTGGTCTCTGCTGTCATGGTCCAGCTCTCGCATCCATACAGCAGGATGGGGAGCATCAGGGACTTGTACAGCTTCATCTTCGATGGAAAGCCGATCTCTCTGCTCTTCCAGATCTTGTTTAGCTTTACCATTGCTGCTGTTGCGATCGCTAGTCTGGTCTTGATTTCTGTTGTAGAGCGACCGTCTTTGGTGAGAGTGGCGCCAAGGTATTTGAAAGCGTCCACTTCTTCAAGCTGTTGCCCGTTCATGTAGATTTCAGCATGGGTGTTGGTTGTGCTGTTGACCAGGACTTTGCTTTTCTCTGTGCTCACTTCCATTCCGTGTGCACCTGCACTTTCTTCCAGTCTCATGGTCAGGTCTTGTAGTTCTTCGTTGCTGCCTCCCATCAGGTCGATGTCATCTGCGAACCTCAGGTTGTTGATGGTTCTTCCTCCGATGGAGACAGTGGAGTGGAAGTCATGGAGGGCTTCACGCATGATGTTCTCCAGGAAGAGATTGAACAGCACGGGAGAGAGTAGGCAGCCTTGACGGACTCCAACTGTGGTCTTGAAGTAGTCCCCTATCTGGTTGTTGAGGAGAACTGCGCTGCTGGCAGTGTTATACAGCGCCTGGATGGTTTGGACGAGACCTTCCTCTATGCCAAACTTTCTTAGCACCTGCCACAAACCCTTATGCCACACCCTGTCGAATGCTTTTTTAAAGTCTATGAAGTTGTGGAACAGGTCTCTCTGATGCTGCAGATGTTTCTCCATCATTATCCGGCAGGTGAAGATATACGATATATGATTGATATATTATATTATATATGATATGATATGATATAATATATTATATGATATGATATGATATATTATATTATATATGATATGATATGATATATTATATATATATGATATGATATGATATATTATATTATATATGATATGATATGATATGATATGATATGATATGATATGATATGATATGATATGATATGATATGATATGATATGATATGATATGATATGATATGATATGATATGATATGATATGATATGATTGATATGATATGATATGATATGATATGATATATTATATTATATTATATTATATTATATTATATTATATTATATATGATATGATATATTATATTATATTATATTATATTATATTATATATTATATTATTTTATATTATATATTATATTATTTATATTATATATTATATTATTTTATATATAATATATTATACTATATTATATATTTATATATATATATATATATATATAATATATATATATATATATATTTATATATATATTAATTATATATATTATATTATATTATATTATATTGGTAGAAAGAAACTCTAGGGAGAGCTAGACAACAGAAGGTCTTCAGAGAAGTAACCCCCTTTAGACAAGTGTTTCGGCCCTGAATTCCATACACTCTCGGGGGGCCGGGCCACATCCAGGTCATGACTCCTGGATGCCCTTCTGCTGTTGTCTATTTTTTTTTCCCACGCCGGGGATCGAACCTGGGCGATTCTGCGCTTCAGAACTGCGGTACGCGGTTTTACCAATGTGCTAACGGGGCACACATCATCTGTAGGGAACTTAATCCTTATGAAGTTCACTTTTTGGTTCCTCCTTGCCCAGATCCAGCTTGAGCTCCTTTCTGCTGCCTCTGCCATCGCTTTAAGGGCTCTAGTCCTCTTCTTCCCAGAAATGGCGAGTTGTTTCATGAGATCATAAGCGGAGGTGCCCACAAACCCTCTTGCCCCGACCTCTATGGCGAAGATTTTGACCCGCAGACCTGCTTTCTTCAGGGTGCTGGCAAGACCGGCGTATTTTTCGGTCTTGTAGATATGTGCTTCTTCCATTCTGCTTTCGTATGGCACAGTGAGTTCTATCAGAATCACTTGTTTCGAGGAGTCAGAGTGGAGAGCGATGTCTGGTCTCATGCCTGTCTTGCTGATGACATCTGGGTAATTTCTCCACTCTGGGAGGTCTGCTGTACACTCTGCTGTATTATATCATATTCTATTATATATCATATCATATCATACCATATTGTGTCATATCAGATCATATCACATCATATCATATCATATCATATCATATCACATCACATCATATCATATCATATCATATCATATCATATGTCATAGTATACAATATAAAAGAATTTTGTAAAATTATCTTGTTTTCAAGAATCTTTTTGCTGTGAAAGGGGAAAGAACACATATACATCTTTCCATGGAAATGATCATGGTCATCAGATTGGAAACATTCATACACCCTAACATAGGACCAAGAACTGTCCCGCTATGCCGTTTGCTCCAGTATTCCCCTGAACCCTCATGAAACATATCCAAGAAACCAAAGAACTTGGCAGTGAAAATCATAACCAGAAAACTGATGTCTGCCAGAGCTAGACTGAACAGACACAAGTTGATCCTGTCCCTCAGACCCTGCCGTGCGAAAACGATGCAGTTGATGACGTTGGTTGTGATGCCAAAGAATTGCAATAAAGGGAGTAAAGTCGTTAAAAGAAGACGTTGTACTTGTTTAGCGGTGACTTGGTCGATCAAGTTCTCTGGGTTGTTGCATGGGAAGAACATTTGGTAGGAATGGTTTGTGTGTTGTTGTTGTTCCGTAGAGACTGAAAGCTCTCAGCACTCGTATTGTTCAGTTCTGACTTTGTAGAAATGCTTGAAGAAACCAAGCGTTCGTAGAATCCATTTCTGCAATGCTTCTCGTTTTCAAGTGGACGTTTGAAAATATTACAACTTTGTTTATTCTGTTTTTGCCGGATTGTTCAAACGTTCAATCCAGACCTCTGTATGTATACTTATAATTTTATCATCTACTTGCTTGCTTCACGAAGTTCAGCACTCTTATCAGCACATAGGCTTTTACATGTATGGTTCCTATCTACGTTGGAAGAGAGTCAAATTTTCGGAGCAATATCAAGCTTCCTTCAGCTCTGTCTTTCTGTGCAAGCTTTGTCTTTGTTTGCAAAAAAAAAACTTAGACATAAGTGGACAGAAATCCAAAGTCAGTTGTGACACATTCATCTGTCTGTTGATATCTGCTTGATGCTGAGCCACACTGATGACTATTTTTGAGCTTGTACACGATAGTTATGCACAAGTTATGGAGATGTATTCTATTATTTCGTCCGCAGTTAGTTACCATTTCTGTGTATACTTATTTTGTTTTTGACATCCACATCCAGTTTTTCACAAAGATTAAACCGCCATACGGAATCTCCTATGACATCGATCTAATAACAGTCAAACATAAGTTCTTTAATTAAGCAATTGAAGTTGCAAAGTCAACCTGAACATTTGTAAAATGATCACATTTTTGATAAAGCTGACTATACAGATTTACATTTGCTTCAGTTTAGATTGGGTAAAGTTGGTGGAAAATATTTTTAGAGAGGACTGAAAAAGATTGATATAAAGTAAAATATATGCAAGTTCTATTAAGATAACAGGTACTGAAGATACCCCGCAGAACGCTAAACACATTACTGAAGTCACTTTTCATAAAGATCACACAAAAGGTGCTCTGGTTCAGGCCGGAGAAACCTTGTAACGTTTACATTATGTATCAAAATATCAGAGAGAGGGGAGAGGGAGGAGGGAACGAGAGGAGAGACGGTAATTGCTTTCGAAATGAGATCGGTGCACTTAACGTTCAATGATAAAAGATAAAATAATACTACAGTTCACTAGTCTACAAACATACACAACTTTTCCGTAACTTTTAAGTGTGAAGAAATAAAATATTGATGCTTGAGGGAAAGAGAAACTTGATGTGGTGAGGGGGGAGTAGTCCACATGTGCAGATGACGTTAATGTTTCAACCATATACTACAGCACACACGCGCGCGCACGCGCGCGCACACACATACGTATACACGCACTCACTCGCGACAGACAAAGAGGGAGAGAAAAGAGAGGGGTTTTTTCATTCATCACACAGATACAAACAAACACACACACACACACACACACACACACACACACACACACATACATACATACATACATACATACATACATACATACATACATACATACATACATACATACACTAACACATCACATCACGCACACATACACGCACATCTCTCACATACACACACACGCTTGC
>CM060308.1:56573455-56765955 GCA_030674185.1 Monoplex corrugatus
ATCAGAAATTTGTGTGCGTGTGTGTGTATGTTCGTTCGTTATTTTTTTTAACGTCTATTCACATATGTGCTTTTAGACGGAAAAAAAAAAGGTGCGTAAGGAATGAATGAATCTATGTAATCATGAAGGCATTGTATCAATTAAGGTAACAATTGATGTAACATCAAACAAATTAACGAACAAAAGAAAAACAATCAGAACATTATATCAGTCAGGCTTCATCGGATTTCTCGGGGCTGTGTGGGAGTTACAGGTATAAAACAATTGGGCTGAATCAAAGGAAACGACCTACAGGACTGTGCAGTAAACGTCTAGCAATGTGTAAATACAGAGTGAAATCAGTATGTTTCTGTTTTAAGTTTGTAAATGACGCAGGGAAATAAGGTCGCATTCGCTGACAACACAAAAGGTGATCAACTGTTATAAAATCACCACAGATACATTTGATGGTTTTACTAAATTTAGTTCGAAGTGAATTGAGAGTTAATTTGTAAGCTAAAGTTATCTCTTGTCTTGTAAAACCCTGGTAATTTACCGAGAAGGGGCGAAGGTCACATTGCGCTTTTACTTTGTTTTCTAATATAGCATTCATTTTATGTTCAGAGAGTGGTAAATCAAGTTTAGTACTGCCAGCCCTATTCATTGCTGCATTTTTTGCTATTCTGTCGACCCGATCGTTAAAAAGGATACCACAGTGTGATGGGATCCAACAAAAAGTAACCTGTGTATTATTTGTTATTAAACAATGAATTAGAAATTTTATCTCAAATATTAACGAACTATTTACTTTATGTTCGCAACATTTTAAGGATTGTAATGCAGATTTCGAATCTACACATAATAGGATACTAAACAAAGTTATGGGTAGATCTACTATATATTTCAGTGCCATTAGGATGGCAACTAATTCAGAAGTGAAGATTGAATGTCCCTGTCCTTAAGAGTAAGCCTTTTCTACTTTAAATTTAGGAATTAGAAAGCCAGCGCCTGCTTTACCATCATCTAGAACAGAGCCATCTGTAAAGATTTTTAAGTAATGTGAATATTTTTTGTGTAGATGTGACAGAACATCAATTGCTAACAAGTGTGGATTAATATCTTTTGTCAGGTCAGTATCAGTGTAGTTGATATCAAAAATAGCATTGGACAGTTCCCAGGGGGGTAGAGGACAACATATCATTTTATGTGAAACTTTGTTAGGTAATACGTGAGAAAGTTTGAAAAGCTCATTTGTGTAAGTGGATATTGTTTCTTGTGACTTTATTGTTCTTGCTCTCTTGGGGAAATGGATGTCAGACCGAATTTTAAGTTCCGTACTGGCATAATTAGCTACTGCATTTGCTCTAACTATATATTTAGCAGTTGATAACTTCCTCCAATCTTCCAAGGGAAGGATGCCGGCTGTTTTATATACTTCTTGTGTTTTTGTATACACCGGTACCCCAAGAGCACATTTAATAGCTTTACTATCTAAGCTTTGAAGTTTTTTCAAACAGCATTTTGGAGCTGAAAAATAGATCTCTTGACCATAAGCCAACTTAGATCTGACTAAAGCTGTGACAAGATGTAACAACGTTTTAGTGTCCTGTCCCCAGGACTGTTTACTAATAATTCTTATTAAATTATAGCTTTTCATAGCTTTACATAACAAGGCGTCAATATGTTCTTTCCACTGTAAACTAGAAGTCAATTGTACTCCCAGAAATTTCACGTGAGTAGTATATTTCAGTTCCTCATCACCAATTTTAAACAACGGTACTTCTTTCGGACTGAGACCATTATTAAAAAGCATCATGTGTGTTTTTTCATTGGATATTTCCTGACCGTTGACTGTCAAGTAAGTGGAAATATTATTAATTTCATGTTGATAGACCTTTTTAATGTATTTTATTTCTCTCAAGGAAGTCTTCCTTTTTAACGAAACATTCATCCAGATCGCTATATCATCAGCGTACTGAGCAACGTTTACATTGTTTGAGACTTGAGTTGGTAGAAAATATTAAACTATCAAAATATCAACAAAATATTAAAATATTAAACAATAGAGGAGATATTACGGAACCCTGAGGAATTCCCATGTTTACAGATAGTTTTTCAGAGTATGTATTACCTATTTTAGCGACTATACTTCGGTCACTTATAAATGTTTTGTTAAAATTATAAAGATTACCGTTGAGACCAATATGTTTAAATTTCAACAAAAGTCTCGCATGCCAGACTTGATCGTATGCTTTTTTAAGATCAAAGAAGGTAGCTAAGACATTTTTCCTTTTAGCAAACTGATTTTTTATTTGAGTTGTTAACTTAACTAAATGGTCTGATGTTGATCTACCTTTTCGAAACCCAGATTGATTGATAGATATTATATTATTTTTCTCACAAAAGTAACTCAGTCTATTCACTATAATTTTTTCCATTAGTTTTGAAACATATGATGTAAGCGAGATAGGTCTGTAACTACCTGGATCTGAAAGGGGTTTATTAGGTTTTGGTATTGGTAACACAATCGAAGTCTTCCAAATGTCAGGTAAGCGACCACTTTCCCAGCATTTTAGTATGATATTGTGTAAGTATTCAATCCATTTCTCTGGTAAATGATTTAAAAGGGTATATGAAACGCCATCCAGTCCTACAGCCGATTTTTTGTTGTTCAACGAGAGAAGGGCATCTTTAAGTTCTTTTAATGTAATTTTTGAATTTATGTACATATGACTATCAGGGGCAGGATCTGAGTATGCGACGGACTCTTCAATTTTCCGTCTTTCCTCCCTTAATGGAGTAGACAAGCTACTGGAATTACTTGTTCTTGAAAAGAACTGTACAAATTTTTCAGCTTTCTCAGATGACGAAGGAAAGTCTTTATCTTTAATCTTAATAGGAAACTGTGGTAAATTAAAACCATTTTTCATTTCTTTGACCTTATTCCAAATTTTAGGAAGATCTTTAGGCCCGGAAATTTGTTCAGAGCAAAAATCTGACCAATAGCACTTTTTGGCTTGGGCTATAACTTTGTTTGAGTGAATCTTAGCCATTTTCATATTGTAGTGGTCTTCTGGAGATTTAGTTTTAAATAGAGTTTATACATTTTCTTTTTTTCATTCTTTGCTTCTTCACATAATTGATTCCACCAACTATTTCCAACATGAGTACCTTTGTTTACATTTTTCCTTTTTGGAATGGAATTGTTTGCTGCCTCGTGTAGCGCGTCGGTGAAATGGGAATACATATCATTAATATTGACGCATTCATTAAACGTGCAATCTTTTCCCATTAAAATCTGTTTGTGTATGTGTGTGTGCACATGTGTGCATGTCTGTGTCTGTATCTGTATGTGTGTGCATGCGTGCGTGTGTGTGTGTGTGCGTGTGTGTGCAAATGCGCGTGTGTCACAAGCACGTGCGTGCGAATTAAAAATTGCAACAACAAATAAGCTTTATTTCTTAACAATGTGTGTGTGTGTGTGTGTGTGTTTGTGTGTGTGTGTGTGTGTGTATGTGTGTGTGTATGTGTGTGTGTGTGTGTGTGTGTGTGTGTGTGTGTGTGTGTGTGTGTGTGTGTGTGTGTGTGTGTGTGTGTGTGTGTGTGTGTGTGTGTGGTGTGTGTGTTGTAAGTACGCACATGCACGGAGAAAAGAACAACGACAATGATGCTGTATTTTCCAACAATGCAGCAGACAGACAAACAGGAAATGACATGATTCTACGAGTAAATAAACTTAATTACGCATAATATGTATTTATACCCAAAAATAAACAAGTTTGTGTGCGTGCCAGCATGAATGCATGCGCTCATATATTTGTACATGTACAGATGCATACGCGCACAGTGAGGGGGTATGAAAGAACGAATGCAAAAGCTCTGTTCCTTGTGCGACTCAGATTATTTGAACACTAATATATATATATATATTCTTTTTGACTCCTCTGCATCTGTCTCTTTCTGTCTATCTGTCAAGCTGTTTGTCTGTCTGTCTGCCTGCCTGTCTGTCTGTCTGTGTGCCTGTCTGTCTGTCTGTGTCTCTGTCTGTGTCTCTGTCTGTCTGTCTGTCTCTCTCTCTCTCTCTCTCTCTCTCACTCTCACTCTCTCTCTCTCTCTCTTTCTCTCTCTCTCTCTCTCACTCTCTCTCTCTCTCTCTCTCTCACTCTCTCACTCTCACTCTCTCTCTCTCTCTCTCTCTCTCACTCTCACTCCTCTCTCTCTCTCTCTCTCTCTCTCTCTCTCTCTCTCTCTCTCTTTCTCTCCTTCGTTGTTGACCTTATCTGCCTTCTTCTGCCTTCCCAAGCTCTCTTATACCATTCCCATCTCTGTACTTCCCACACCCCTCTTCACTTCCAGCCCAAGCCCACATGACTTCTCATCCACCCTATCCCTTCCCCTTCTCCTGCCAATTCTTTCCTCTCTCTCTTAGCTTACTCCTTCTACGCTCTCTCCAGCCCCCTCCCTCCCCTCTCCCAACAACAAAAAAACAAAAGTTAACCAATCAAAGGACATAACTCTTAAGAATTATCTCCCATGTTGTATAGAACTTCTCAAATCTAACACAATTTGCGCTACCCATTCAGCTAGCATAGAAGCAGATACAAAGTACAAAAAGAGTAAGCTCAGAACACTCCTCAAAAAAGGAGCGCCCAAGCCTACTTTTGTACTCTGCAACATATTCTATACAACATGGGTGATAATTCTCAAGAGTTATGTCCTTTGATTATATTATAAAAATTCTCATGGGTGATAATTCTCAAGAGTTATGTCCTTTGATTATATTATAAAAATTCTCCCTGCTTCCCTCTTATTTCTTTGGTAAAGGTTAACCTAGTGTCACAGACTGGAGTTGTACAGTCTGGCTGCTGTAGTAAGAAAGGAATATTCCTCATTCGTGCAGTCCTGGACTTGAAGCTGCAGGAGAGATGGGTGGAAGTCTCGCGAGTGGAGACACCAGATGACAGAGCATCATGAAGAAGGTGGTCTGGATCATCTGACAGGATCTTGGTCAGTTTTGTTCACTGCAGCCACCTCAAAGGTGACACTTGAGGAGGTGAAGTCCTTGTTTATGATTTTAGCAGCTTTCTTTGTAATTGTGTCCAGTCGATCCGTGTCAGTATGCATGGCATTGCTGTTGTAGCGCACTTGGTTGAATTGCAAGACGCTCTGAATAATGGATGTTAGAGGTGGGATAGGATCTTGTTGTCGACTTAGAAGGACCAGTTTTCACAGGAAATACAGCCACTGACTGGCTTTCTTCCAGACAGCATCATTACTTGCTGACCAATTCAGCTTATGGCCAACTGATTGATTGATTTGGTTCAGTTTTCATGTCGGCACCCACCTCAAGTGATATGGCCGACGGGGATAACTATCCCAGGGAAGGGGGACTTATCTAATCCTACGCTGACACTACCAGAACAATAGTGATGTTAAGATGGGACCGTGAGAAGGCCAGTTTTAATGTAGTGCACCTCGGGATTCGAACCCACAACCCTTAGCATATGAATCCGACGCTCCACCAACTGAGCGACTGAGATCTGCATACAATTATGGTCAGTGACACTTCCTAGATATTTATAGGTGCTGACGACGTCCACCTGTTGTCCTTTGATGATGGTGGGATCAACATTGTTACTTGTCTTCTGAAAGTCAAGGATGTGATCTTTTGTTTTAGTTACACTTTACTCCAAAATTAAATTCAGTGCAGTAATTCAGTAACAACAGATACTACTACTACTACTACTACTACTACTAGCAGTAGTAATAATAATTAATAATTACAATATTTATATAGCGCAAAATCTTGATAGAAATCAAATCTAAGCGCTGAACATACACATACGCACGCGCGCACACACACGCACACACACACTCACACATGGCTATAAATGGGGAAAAAGAAGAAAAGCAATGGAAAATTATAGAGAGCATATTATATACAAATATATATTACAACGTGATTCCACTCCGAGCGGAGACAGACTACAGAGGGGATTGAGTGAGGTCAGGATTTCATGCAGAGGAGAAAAGGTGAGTTTTGAGAGCGGACTTGAAGGAGACAAAAGTAGGTTGCTGACGGACTGAGAGAGGAAGTTTGTTCCAGGAGAGTGGACCAGAAACACAGAAGGCTCGTGGACCGTAGGTAATTGAGCTTAGTGCGTGGAAAGCGAAAAGTCAGAGGATCGGAGGCAGAGCGGAGGGTACATGAGGGAAGATAGATCTCAAGTAGGCTTGACAGATAATCGGGGGCTGCGTTATTGAGGCTTTTGTAGCACATGGTGTCTAGTTTGTACTGTATGCGCTTTGATACAGGGAGCCAGTGAAGTTGTGCCAGGAGAGGAGAAATGTGGTCAGCTTTTTTCTTTTTGAGTACAAGGCGTACAGCATTGTTTTGAATGCGCTGTAGGATGTGGATGGTGGAGGCAGGAAGACCAGACAGGAGTGAATTGCAATAGTCAATGCGAGGCATTATGAAGGAGAGAACGAGTTTCGCAGTTGTTTCGACAGAGAGATACTTCCTGATCAGGCTTATACGATGGAGGTGATAGCAGCAAGATCTGGCAGTTTGAGAAACAAAGTTGTTCATGGAGAGGGTAGAGTCAATGCAGACACCAAGGTTTTTAGCTGAGTCAGAAATTGGGACTGATGTGTTACATAATGAGAGAGAAAGAGGGGGCAGCTGAGAAAGTTTCTGACGGGTGCCAATGAGGATAGCTTCCGTCTTGTCGTCATTAAGCTGGAGTTTATTGTATGTCATCCAGTTCTTAATGTCCGAGTAGCACTCAGTGGTGCGAGTCAAGAGGCGCTGTACATTGTCAGGTGAGTCACTGTCTTGAAGTTGGGTGTCATCAGCATAGAGGTGGTGTTTTATAGAATGGGAGTTGATGATAGTGGTGGTAGTAGTGCGAAGGGTATATAAAGGAAGAAAAATGTACAGATTTAAATGCAAGTTTTTCATAAATGAAAACGTACAGACACATGCAAGAATGCACACAAACACACATATGCACACGCGCGCGCGCACACACACACACACACACACACACACACGCACGCACGCACACACGCGCACACACACACATACGCACACCCACTCTCTCTCTCTCTCTCTCTCTCACACACACACATACTACACGCACACACATACGCATAAATGTGGACATATTGCAATATATCGAACCCGACCTAGAAGAGCCATAAGCACTAATCTGTGAATTTTGGAGATATTTCTGAAACAAGAAGTGTTTTGATGTGCTCTTTGAAAAGCAGGCATTTGCTTTGTCTTAAAGTCACATTCAGGGAGTTTCATGCTGACGGGCTAAAAACGGGAAAAGATTTCTTTCTGCAAGTAAGTTTAGTTATAGATAACTGAGGTACGAAAGCCCAAACAAGTGTGACTGCCCGCGTTCAAGCAAACAGGCCTTTGCCAAGCGTAGACGTAAGAGCACAAACGAACAAACACCAAATACAAAAATTAAGGCTAGTTGGCCGAAAATTTGCTCTTGTCTTGTCTGGTTGTATTAAATACGTGTTCTGATTCTTTTTTCGTGTTTTTTTTTTCTTTTTTTTCTGGTTCCTAACTGAGATACGGTTAACAGAAAGAAGCTCTTTGAGACCTGAGTGTTCTGGAAGGTGTGTAGGGCAGGAGGAGTTCTGACATATATGTTGGCATGGTATTGAATTTTATTCTAAATTTTTGCCTTGACTGAAGTCAATGTATTTTTCGCAAGAGTGCACTATTTCCGATTCACTGGAGTTCAGATCGACGGGAGGTGCTGTCATTAATATTTGCTGGATATAACATGAACAGAGCTTGAAAAAACAAACGAGTATAAATGGGAGACCTTATTTTGATTAAGAAAAATATGAAAGGCTGCAGGTGATACATTTATTTTGTTTGTTTGCTTTATGGTTTGTTTGTTGTTTAATTTTAATTTCTTAGTTTCCTTGTGTTGTTGTTTTTGTTGCTGTTGTTTGATTTTGTTGTTTGAGTGAGCCTTGGTACGTAGGCTTATTTGTTTTTTTACTCGCTTCTGTCGTCGTTTTTCTTTCTTTAGTTCAGCACAGACCGTACATGAATGATCTTTATGATTTTTGATTACAGCAAAATGTTTATTCTATAATACTGTTCATTAAATGACGTTAAGTAGGCCTATGTTAACACCATTCTTTAAAACTTCTGTTCGTGTGTTTGTGGGCGTATGTGTTTGTGTTTGTGTGTGTGTGCTTGTGTGTTGTGTGTATGTGTGTGTGTGTTTGTGTGTCTGTATGTCTGTGTCTGTCTGTGTGTATGTGTAGGTGTGTGTGTGTGTGTGTGTGTGTGTGTCTGTGTGTGTGTGTGTATGTGTGTGTGTGGATGTATCTATGTGTGCGTGTGTGTCATTCATTCTTATCTAGAACCAGACACCATACATACACAGGCGTCTGTATCAGAACTCAACTGATTCCATCCTGTCCCCTCCCCTCCCGACCCCCATCTCCCAGAAAATCTCAGGAATAACGTCAGTTAGCAGACGACAGGGTGCCACCAATTACGTCCCTTGCAAACTCTTCAGCCGGGAAAACGTGAATGTTGTACCAGAGAGTGTAATGCAGACGAGATGCTGTAAAAAATAATAATTCACAAACCGTTAGTTTAACTAAGTGACACTGTGTGCATTCGGAGAGCAATGTAAACTACAGGTGAGTGACAGAAAGATGCGTTTTGTCATGTGTAGATTACATATTTAAAGTTGGTAAGGAAATAAGAGATCGTGAAAGTCTCTTTCGACCGACTTTACTAAACCGTCAACAGCAGCCGACTCGGAAGTTCCAGAACTGCAGCACAGACACTGTCTGAGACAGCTTTCACGGAACCCTTCACTCAGCTTCAAGATGAGCAATTAGACCTGTTGTTTACCAGACTGTCGGTCTGGCACCGCTCCAGTCTTCGTTTGCTGTATGTCATAGGCAAATGTAGGGCAACAGTCCGAGCAGTATTTCACTAGACTCTATAACTATTCGTGTTTGTATTGCACTGTGACTTTATAATGAAGTTTATAGTCTATAATATAGACAGTAGGTAAGCTAGGTTGGAGGAAACTTTCATTGACTGTTGTTTATTTATTGACTGTTTATTGACTGTTTATTTATCAAGATTTAGGTCTGTGAAGAATCAACTGTGTGTGTGAGTGTGTGCACAGGAGAGAGGTCACTGACTAGTTTTTACATGTATTAACAGCATAGTTTGTTGTTGACAAAACATTGAAAACTGGAGTAATCAGATATCCCTGTTTTTGACCACTTAACCATGGTTTTGGCCACAGGCAAACTTTTACTAAATTTCTGATTGATTACTAAGCCTTGTTCCAAATGTTTACAAAATTACATACCTGCATACTCTTCAATTTCACTTCAGACTGAAAAATGAAACAAAACAGTTTGAAGTGACCTTTTATGTGATTTGGTTCAACTGTTTTGTTTTATGGGAGCATCCACATCAAACTATGTTGATTTTGTTATAAAAATCATTGGCTCCCAGTTACCCTCAATCAGTTGTTGTGACATCGTATGGTTATTGATTTTGACTGTTCCTGACACTTTTCACAGGTCTTGGTCCAGAAGGAAAACTAAAGAATGTGTTCAGGGAAAGATTGGGCATCAGTATTTTGGGACTAGTAGAGTTGAGATATTGATAAGGAAGATTAGGAAAAGACAGGCAACATTTATAGGCCTTTTTGAGGAAAGGAGATTTGGAGCACCTGGTCACAACCGGAAAGCTGGAGGAAAATAGAGCACCGGGTAGACCCAGGGAGAAGATACTAGACGGACTTGCAGAGTGGCTGGGGACAAGGAGGGTGGAAGAGATGTTTGAGGCAACAAGTGATAGAGACAGATGGAAATCCATAATCGCCAACGCCATGCGGCAAGGCACTTGATGATGATGATGAGAGTTGAGATGGAAGAGAGCAAGCAGCATGATTGCATTGGGAAAGTATGAAGCATATGTTATTCTTCATAATGGACAAGACAAGTCAAAGTCCATGAAAAGATATTGGACTCTGTCAGAACCCATTTTACTAGTTATACAAGATTGGAGGACAAGCCACTTGATCAGCATCAGTGCACCAACATCTTGGACTCTTTAAAGATAGATGAATCAACTTGTGCTCATTGAAACTGGCCAAGCTAAAACAGCATTTAAGGAAATGAAAAGTGTTCTTTCCAACAAATACCTATCAGTTGACATCAGGAAGAGATTTTTTCAATGTTAGTCCAGTTACATAGAACCAATACTGTTATACATTTGTGAAGCCTGGACAATCAACAAAGTCAGAACAAGATTAAAGCAGCTGAAATGTGTTTTTTAAGAAGAATATTAAGAATTCCATGGACAGCAAAGAAAACAAACCAGACAGTCTTGAAAGAAGCAAACACAAAAAGAACATTAAGATTAATGAGGAAGATTAAGACAAGCAACATTTACAGGATATTTTATGAAGGAAGTGAAATTTGAGCACTTAGTCATGACTGGAAGTTAGACTTAGAGAGAAAAAGAGTACCGGGTAGATGAAGGGAGAATGGACCGCCTTGCTGAGTGGATGGAAACAATAAAGGTAGGAGATACACTTGCAGCAACAAAAGATAGATGGAGGGCCATGGTTGCCAACATCATGCAGGAACTAGCAGGCCACATGATGATGATGATGATGAGATCATTGAGAAAGAACCCTTATCTCTACTTCATGAAGTGGAAGAACATATGTAAAGAACCTCATGTGGCAAGTCACAAGGTCTTGGCAACGTCCAAGCAGAATTGCTAAAAGCAAGCGGCCCAAGCTCTATCAAGATAGTACACAGGCATCTGTCACATTCTGTGAAGAGAAGTTTGTACAAGTACTACAAGATAGTTTTGAGTACTTTGGTCTAGGTTTGGGGTCTCCCAGGTTGAAGAAGAGTTTTTCTTCTGAACTTCCTAATAGAAGCATGATAACATGCTCCACCAGCATGCACAGACACATACACATGAATCGCATGAAGTAGGTAGAGAAATGTAAATCAGGCTTAATTTCAGTAGCATGTTTGATCCAAAGGCAACCAGAGAGATGTAATAGTAGTGGACACGATAGTATGACTATGAGTAGTTAATGTTCTCTGTTTTAGTGGGCACATTTTTTCTCAAGTGACTGTTAAAGCTACATTCAGCACACTTGAAAAGTCATGCACTATGAGAATGAAATTACTTCCCTACTGTTTTCAGTGGAATACCAAGATAAGTAATCATACATTTACATTTGGTAAGAAGCTGCATTGTTGACTGAAAGATAGGTAATGAAGTTATTGATGGTATTGTCTTTGAGAATTCTCTGTTTCTGCATTGATGTGTGACCTGGATGGTCAGCATGACTATAAGTATAACTTAATTTTTGTGGTTGGTTTTGTTGTTGTTTTGTGGTAGGTTTGTATTTGTTTTTCACATTAATTAAGACTTTGTTGAATCATGATCATTGAAGTGTGTTGTGGAGAATTTTTGAATTTCTATACTTTACTCTTAAACTGTTCACACAGATTGACACCAGTACTGTTTTTATTTCAGATTATTCATTATTGGGAGTTTCCTTCTTACCAGTAACCAACATGTATGCAGACTGGGCCTCCCTGCAAGATGAGATCCAATGTGACCGTGGCAACCAGTCTGTATTGCACCGCTTTCCTGCAGCTGTAGGACGAGAAGTGGCCTGCTCTGTTGTTAAGTGTATTGCATTTAACCTGAGCAGTGCTGCTACAAATGATGAGCCGAGTTCATTGGAGGATGAACGGGACGTCAAGTGGACCATGGAGGTGCAAATTTCAGTGGTTTTGCTTACCCTGTCCTCTCTTCAGTTATTGCATTATTTGAAGTTTACGGTTTGTTCAAGAGGGATTTGTTGCACCATTTCAGTTCTATATACGATCCATCCAGATCTGCCAGTAAAATGTTATCTGATAGTGTTCTCAAGCTTGCACAAAATCCAGTGCACTAGCACATTTGTGAAATGAGGAGGGGGGGAAGAGGACCTGTGAAATATTGACACCACCAGACTGATTGGAAGATTCAGGTGGGATGTGAATAGGCCAGTTTTTATATTTACATTTAGAATAGAATCAAACTTGTGACCTCAGATTTTGAGTTTACAGCTCTGTCAGCAGAGCCAGCCAATCCACTAATTGCATCACATGAAGTTCTTAATACCCTTTTGTCTTTTTATTGTATCACATGGTTATGTATCAGTTGTATTTTGCTATGTGTAATAAATGCATTTACTGATTTAGTGTTGTATTGGAATGTACAAAGTCTGCATGCAACTGCAGTTATCAGTCTCAAAGATCTTTTTTTTTTATTGACTATGTTGAGTGTTTGTTTTTGTCCTATCAGTTCACTTCATTAGTTCTAGGTAAAATACTAAACACATTGTTATATTTTTTTGGAGTTGAATATGTACCAGCCCTGTTGTTATCTTTCTTTTAAAATTTTAGTTCAGCCCTTGCTGGTAATTTCTTTCTGGGTATGATAAATTCATAGTAAGTAACAAAAACTTCGTAAGTATTTTTGTTTTATTTCTTATCAACCAGGGAGAAATGTTTGTCTATCAAAGTCAAAGTAGAAAAATGTTTGAATTATTGAAATAGCTTTTGGTCCATGACCAACATGGTGAACAATTTATGTGGATGCAAAGTGATAATAAATGCAATACGTTTTAATTGTGCTTAATTCTTAAACTGAGTGTCTTATAAATAAAGTGATAAACTGATAAGCCTGTAATCATGTCGACATGTGTACTAGCAAGGAGCAAAGTAAGTTTGAACTTGGATGGATGCCAATGAAATTTTAATGTTATCAAACCATCTCATAAATCTGTATATTTAAAGCATCTTAACAAAAACAAGATTTCTGTTTCAAGAATGTTGTTACAAAATTTACTACATCTGGTAGTAATAATTATTAACTTTTTCACTCCCTTACCCTCTTTACCAGCTTCCACTTGCTAAGGTGGTTATTATGGTGGAGAGTGAGAGTTAAGATCAGACCTCTCGCAACCTGCAATCATCAAAACAAAAGCTTTTCACAGTGCCAAAATCAGAAAATGTAATCTTATTTTAGTCATTGGAGAACATGCTTTCACAGTTTCATTTCATTGCACCATCTGCAAGCAGATTTGAGGGATTTGTCCATCTTTCCTCATGAGTCACAGTTAAATTACTTAAATACTTTACTGTTTACCCCAGCATCCCACTGCTGATATTTATAATCACTCTTCCCCAGTATGTACTGTCCAGTCTAACTACTGATAATGTGACATTGATTGAACATTTATTTGTGCGTATATCTATGACCATTGTGACCATTTATGTATGCATATATATGTCTATGACCATAGGTATATAATAATAATGATGATAAGTCATTCTTTGATCATTAGTCATTCTTGAATAGTGCAATTCTCAGAACTAATTTGGACTGACAGCTGACAGCATATTACATATGGTGATTGTCAACCATTGGCTTCAGTGCTCATAAAGTTTTATTTGAACTGAAGCTTCTTCAAGGTCACAAGTAACAGTGAGCTTGAAAAATATTAAATCTGAATTATCTGGAATTTTTGCATTGAAAGTGAGATGGTTACTGTGAGAATTGTTTGCCCATCTCATCTGTTTTTATTCTTCTGGATTTGATGGACTTCTGAAAAGTTGATCCACTGTGCTTTTGTTTCTGGTAGCATTACTATTATAGTATTTGAGTCTGTTTTTGAAAATAATTACAATACCTTTTTGTTGTTGCTGCTGTTTTGGGTGATGTCAATAACACAAGTGGATGCTTAATCAACATTTATTAGTATTATAACACTAACAGTGTAACAAAAAGTAACGAAGTATACATGTTCTCAAGATTTTATTTTTGTTTCCTTTATTTTTTATGTTATTCTTATTTCATTGTGATTGGTCGTTAATACATGTTGAGCAGAGTGGTTGAAAAACATACTTCATGCACATTTAATGTCAGGACTTAATGCAGGCATCTGATGCAAGTCCTTAATCAGATTTTGCCATCTATTGTTAAGATCATAATGTAATGTGAATTTAAGTGTGGGTTTTTTTTTCTTCAGGTGTTGTGCTTTGGACTGGGACTTCCACTGTCAGAGCATGAAACCATCAATGACTGTGTGAAGGTTTATGTGGAGTGGCTTATGTCTCTCACTTCACCCAAGCCTTGTGTACCCAAACCTGTTGTTCAGGACCCAAATCCTTTTGCTCAGGTCATCCTTCATCACCTACTTAACTTGTTTAAGCCACGGCCTGATTCAGGTATGTTATATATGCACATTACCCGTTGATGTTTGCACAGAGTTTACATACAAGGTGATTGGTCGTCTGTGTCAGTGGTGGCAATAGTTATGAAATGTAGATGATTGCAAGATTAATTTTCTGCTCCTGCTGCCTCACTCAGACCTGTGTTTAGCTTTCCCATTGTTTGCACATACATGATTTAATACAGATTGTTATTGACAGTATCTGTAAAGATCAAACTCGCATCAGAAATTGCCTTGGACGGAATTACTTTCAGATTGCAACGTTACCAAGCTGGAATTCAAAGTTATCAAGCTGTATCTTGTCTCAAACACCTGTACAAATTTAGAGGAGTTTAAAGAAAGTTTTGGTCAGATGTACATAAAACAGTATGATACCACTTGTAGGATAAAGAGGGAGCCCTTTTCTTTTATCATATTTAGAAAACCAGGTATCACAATATCTGAATAAGAGGCATATGATATTGACTGTTTGTCATTTTTTGATAACCCATGGTCAGTATATCATGATGGTTTTTTTTTCATTGTCACCATTGATAATAATAATAATAATAATACAGACATTAACATATATGGTGTCAAATCTTGATACAGAAATCAAATCAAAGTGCACACTCTTATCTTTCATTAAAGCATTCACTCACAGCTTCCAGAGCTCAAAGTGCAGACCACACACAAGCTTGGAGGAGGAGGAGGAGAACAGTAGGATGAAAGGGTGGGCTCATAGAGGGGGAAATCACTGCTGGACAAAAAGGTATGTCTTCAGCTTGAAGGAAGACAAGAGTATGTGACTGTTGAATAGTCAGGGGATGCTCATTCCAGTTGTATGGACCAAACACAGAAAATGAGTTGTGACCAACTGTGGAACATCTGCTTCAAGGAGTTTGTAAGCATCATAGTATTAGAAGTAGTATGGAGAGGATGGATACGATTGTACATTTGGAGATGGTCACAGAGGTAAATAGATGTAGTTCCATTGATAGACTTGTGATATAGTGTATTGATTGTATTTGAAATTCTTTGAGAAACAGCCAACCAGTGGAGAAAGTGAAGCAAGGGAGTAAATGATCATGCCTCTTTTTACAAAGGGTAAGACAGGCCACAGAAGCAGGCATGCCAGACAGCACAGAGTTGCACTAATTGATTCAAGACAAGTGAAGAAGAGTCATGAGTTTAGATGCCGCTGAGGTTGAAAGATAACGGCGGACAGAACCGAAATATCACACTTGACATTACCATGGTTGACAGGCTTGATAACATAACGGACATTTAACTGTATGTTGAAGATATTTTTGGGGGTTGGGGGGATTTCTTCATCAGCTGTATGCTCTTTCAGGTGTGGATCTGATGAAAAGACAAGTTTGATAACACAACTGACATTTAACTGTATATTGAAGACATTTGTGTTGGGGGAGGGAGGGAGAGGAAATTTCTTCATCAGCTGCATGCTGTTTCAGGTGTAGATCTGGTGAAAAGACAAGTTTGATAACACAGCTGACATTTAACTATATATTGAAGACATTTGTGTTGGGGAAAGGAAATTTCTTCATCAGCTGCATGTTGGTTCAGGTGTGGATCTGGTGAAAAGACAGGCTCTTTTATGTCATCGGGTATTACGTGCCATTGAAGCGGTTGCCAAAGAGTCTACCATATTGACACGAGACACTTGGGAAACTTTGCTCAAGTTTCTTCTTGCAGCAAATGATAGTCTCCTTTCACCACCAACTGAAAAAGGTTTGATTACATTGCTTGGTCTTTTCTTTTTTGACGTATATTTTGTTGTATGTTTGCAATTTGATCGTTATTTTAATTGATTGGTAGGTGATGCATACGTGTGTGTGAGTGTGTGTGTGTGTATGTGCATGCATACACATGAGTGCCTTGGCGTATAATTTGTCATTAAACATTATGTAGAACATGTGTAGAGAAAATTAGATTTATTCTTTGCTGCCTATACAGTCTTTGTACAGGTTTGACATTTTTATGAAATGATAATGTTATCAGTAACCAGGTTAGGATGCATGAATTTCCGCTGTTACTTATTTAATGGAATGATTGAGTGTAGCTGCTGGCATTCATCTTTAGTGTTTGTTGTTTGTTGGTCAAGCTTTTTTCAGTATGAGTGAAAATCTGATGTAGAGTGATCTGGGAGTTGTCTGTGACAGTTAATAGGTTTGAAATAGAAAAAGGAGAGAAAAAAAAAACAGAATTTTTTTTACATTTGTGTGCATGCTAGCGGACTAAAGGGACACTTCTGAAATTTGTGTGCATGCTAGCTGTCTATGAAGACACTGTTCTTCTTTTCGTTATGGTTATATCTGGAGAACAGAGATAAAGTTGGCTGTTGTCAGCAAAGCATCCTCAGGCTTGTGCAGTTTATCTCAAGGATAGTCAGTTTTGCTGATCTCCTCCCTCAACAACTCGAGATTCCTGCAGACCTGTAGGATGTGGTTCATGTCCTGCTTTGCCTCTCCACAGGAGTACACAACTGTTTGTTCAGGCTGTTGTGCCCATTTCTCAGACAGAAGATACCCACGTGTTCTGATCTTGACAGCTGGTGGTAATTGTGCATCTGAGGCATTCTAAACAGAGACTTGATGAGTGAGACTTAAATTTCTTGTTGTTCAGTTTCTGCTCCCTGCTTTACCATTTTGTATACCTTTCAATTTCCTTTGATGATGCAGTATGAGGGGATCCACTGTCTTGAGGCACTTGAGTTTTTGCAATGCCTTTTCCAATTGTGGCTGCCTGCAGACAGAACATCAATCAAGAAGACAACCTGGGGGTTGTGACCCACTGTGCTGGACTGAAAAGGCATGAGTATAGGGTATTAACACATTTGAATGTAATAGTTTTGAATGTGATTACAATGTCAGCCCCCAGCTGCAGCTGTGCTTGCCTGTTTTTGACAGAAAGCATCCTCTCTGATAGAAGTCCTCCTCTTGTATTGATTTTTGATGTTTTCAGTCATATGTGATAATTTGTTTATTGTTACATAAGAATGTGTGTATTTTGTTTTATTTTCTTTTTTTTAAACAAATTTGTTGTTAGAAATGTTTATGTGTACAGAAAATGTCTTAACTATTAATCCACAATTGTTTCTCTTGGCATGCAGACGATTCAGGATTAAGTTCATGTGAGTGTGTTTGACTTTTGAGCCACTTTGTGTGATGTCACTTCAAGACTTTGCCTTTGCCTTTCGTATGCTTCTTTTACTGCCTCAGACTGTCAGAGATAACTGATTAATTGAAATATCTTCTGCTGAAGTGAAAAGTAAACAGATTTCTTGATATTTGACACTTAAGCTTATGGTTTTTCCTATGCTTATTCACTTATTTGTATTCTTATGTTTTCATATTCTGTTGATAAGGTGGTCATCATTTTATGTTTAATTGTTCGTGCGTGGGAAAGAAAAAGAATAATTTCAAACATGTCCAGAATAAGCATAGAACGTCTGTAAACAGACTGTATCAGCTGTCATTGCTCTAAATGGATATACTCCCTTCGCACCGAATAGGGAAAAAAACTTTGAAATTCCAGAGTTGGTATGCAGTTTGAATATAGGTGAATACCAGTCTTTGAGCTGTAGAAAGCAGAAACACATGAAGATAGAGAGAGGATGTGTATTTAATTGATAAAACATGACAGATATGAAATTTTCAGCCAACTTTCTCAAGCATGTACACAAAAGAGAACATAGATACAAATTAAGTAGGTCTAAGACGAAAACAGAGAAGATAACAACACATAAGATGATTTCCCTGATATTTCATGCAGCTGGAGAAGATCTGAAGACAACAGAGAAACAAAAGATCTATTCCAGCACAGTGACATATCGGAGAAGTATATCTGGTCTGTTATTTTTATCTTAAATATTATTTTGTTTCTCCGTTGTCTTTTGTGTACTCTTCACGTACGTCAGTTGGCTGAAAATTTGTGCCTGTCTTGTTTCATCAATTAGATATGTATTCTTATTCTGTTTTCATATATATATATATGTTTTGGGTTTTCAGAGGTGTTGGTGTGTTCTTTAGCTCATAAATGGGTTTTTCTTTTAGACCATTGGTCTGATCCCATAAAATCTAAGACCAAAAAGAGTCTTTTTAATTATAAATTTGCCAGTTTAAACATATGAACATGGCCTAGTTTCAGGTGAAAATTGGTCCAAAAATTAATTTTTGTCATGATTAAATGTTCACATTTGAGCCATTGGCCTAACCCCATGAAATTTAGAAATAAAAGATTTATGGACCTGAAAGTTTAAAATTGGTAGCCAGTGGTTTTCACCAGTTTGTATAATCTGCAGCAGATGTTGACCATGGACTGATTCCAGCAGGGAAATGTGAATACGTCATGTTCTTCTAAACCTTACTTTTCAGGGTCACATACAGTGATGAATGCATACGATATTAAACAAGAGAGAACATTCATGTGGATCAGTTTCTTTTCTTTCTGTCATTTTTTTTAAACAAAGCTTCTCTTACAGACTTTTTTTTTTTTTGCACCAGTCTTTCACTGCAATTGTGACAAATTTGCTTAACTACTGATCACTGAATAAGGACAACAGTTTCATCAAGGTGTAGTTCTCTTAGTATTTAAGATTATAGAAAAATGTTATAGGAGTTAGAACCTACTTTGTGTAGAATGTAAACATATTTGGTTGATTTGGTTGTTAGGTCTGTTGATTTTCTATTGTTAAATCTGTTTCTGTCTGTTAATATTTATATGTCAGGAGACTGCAGAAAAATGTTCTCCATGTCACTGTAAAGGCAAAGTCATTGATTATGATTAGCTTGTAATTTGAGTGTTTGGAAGGACTTTTGTTGTGAGGTAGCATGGTGGTGGGTGTATTTGCTTTTGTTTTTATCTTTTGTTTTGGGAAACTGGTTATGTAGCATTGATATACTATGTGTGAAAGCGATCCTTCTAGCATTCTCTCTCTCTCTCTCTCTCTCTCTCTCTCTCTCTCTCTCTCTCTCTCTCTCTCTCTCTCTCTCTCTCTCTCTTCTCTTTCTCTTTCTCTCTTCCCCCCCCCTTTCCTCTCTCTCTCTGTTTCTCTCTCTCTCTCTCCCCCCTTTCCTCTCTGTCTCCCGCCCCCCTTTCCTCTCTCTCTCTCTCTTTCTCTCCCCCTCCCCATTTTGTCTTGATATTAGTTAAAACTATCAGCAATGAATTTTGATAGGTTTGTAGTACCATTCTAACAGAGCCTGTGGTTCAGGTCATAAGATATTACTGCTGCTTTTAAATGCAGATGGACAGTGTCATTTGAAGTATTTTGCTGCTTTTAAGTGTAGATGGACAGTGTTATTTGAAATATTTTAGTTTAGCTAGAAAATAGTGAAATACAGGCTGAGTCAGTGCTGTTCTTTTGTAAGCAAATTTTGTCAGTTTTAGGTAGTTTAAACTTAGAAGCATGTTACTTTGTATTGTCTCTCAGAACACTTTGGAAGCAGTGTTTTTTGTGCTTAGATCAGATGTCGGTATGGATGTAAGATAGCTTTAGAAGTACACTACTTCAGTGTAATGTTTCAGTTATAAATCGTTCCGATTGTGTGTCAGTGTTTCCTGTCAAAGTGTTACCAGATGAGAATGCCTTTAGTTGGAAGAGGGCTGTATGGCTGTGTAACTCATAGATTATGATTGTGCATCAGTGTTCTCTGTGTACAGATGTTATTAGATTGGGGCAGATCTTTTCTGTGTCATATAGTGTTCAGATAATTAGTGTGTTTTAGCGATTTCTATAAATAATATGAGTGTTGTCAGATAAAGGGATGGAAGATACAAGCACAGTACTTCCGTATTATATATCAACTGCTTCAATGTTGAAATTTTGTATGTTCCAATCAGTGTACAGAAATGAGTGATTAGTGTGCATATTCAACTTGAAGATAACTATATGTTGGTGGTTTTATAGCCTGTAATCAAATTAGAGATACAGCATTAAGCTCTTGCTCTCAAGAAGTCATGACAAAAATTGTTGCTTGACAGTATCAAGGAAATTACAGTTTCTTTGTATATTTGTGATGAATGTATTGTCAGTAGCACTTATGTGCATTTTTGCTTTCAGATGGGCAGCTTTAAGAGAATGTCATTTTTGTGTTGGAGTATTTCAGAGTCTTAGACTTTGATTATGTGCCATATTTTTCTAACATCAATCTGAGGCCTGATCATTCATACTTGACACAGACTACAAATCTCATGTCAGATGCTGTCAGAGGAATCTTTGCGTTTTGTCCCACTTTACTCAATATTCTCTCATTTGAAAACCTCTAACTGCTCTAAACATCACTGTAGCCAGTGTAGGTATATAAGGTGTACCATATACTTCTCTTCCTTTCTGTCCCCATCCACACATATATACAGACACATACAAAACATCATTACATGTATGTGTACTGTTACTTGTACTCACAGTCCTTCACTTGTACTAAATGTGCATGCATGCACTTGGACAAACACACACACACATATGCGCACACACACACACACACACACACACACACACACACACACACACACACACACACACACACACACACACAACACACACACACACACACTCTCTCTCTCTCTCTCTCTCTCTCTCACTCACACACACACTCACACACACAAACACACACACACACACAGAAATATTTGCAGAGAGTGATATATGTTAACAGGATACATACTGTAAGTGAAGGATTAAGAGATGTAATATTCATTATAAAGCCAAAGATGAAAAGATCATGAATATATTATATGCAATATCTAAAAAATCTGGTAAAATGTTTGTGATTAATGTGAGTACGTGTGCACATTGTGTGTGTGTGTGTGTGTGTGTGTGTGTGTGTGTGTGTGTGTGTGTGTGTGTGTGTGTGTGTGTGTGTGTGTGTGTGTGTGTGTGTGTGTGATTGACTGTCTCGTATCTCTGTGTGTGAATGTACACAAGCTGGGTATTATAATAAGCTTGAAATCGTTTTGATATTTCATACATATTTTGTTTCATTTCAGTGATTTATTATAGGAGGTTGGCATGTGCCTCAGTTCATGTTTTATACTTTTACCTATTGATAATTGCCCTGATTTGTATTTCTTAGAGTTAGAATGCTTTATTAATTGATTTGAAGAACTAGATGTAAGTATTTTTAAAACGTTAATGAATAAGTTGTATGGAAATAAGTAAATAGGTTTAGATGTGCAGTATTTCATGTTTTGAGATAGTCACTAGTTAACAATTTCAGTTTACAAAGCTCGTACAGGGGGGGGGGGAACGGACATTTAGGGTTGGAACGGAATCAAATGTGTATACTGTATTTTTATGTTTTGTTGGCATTCTTGTAGTCTTTATTTATTTCAAAGGTCTGTTTTAGAATTCATTGTTACTAATTTCTATATATTAGAAAGTTGAGATTTTTTTATTTTTGTTTTATTCTATCTTTTTAAACAAAGATAATTTTATGTCAGTGAAGAGGTGGATGTGTGTGTGTTTGCATGCATGTGTGTGTGCGTGTTTGTGCATTCGTGTGTGTGCATTCGTGTGTGTGGGTTCGTCTGTGTGTGTGGTTAGTGTGTATGTTTGCCAGACGCAGTGACAAAAATGTAAGTTTCTCAGCTCTTTATGGCTGGATCTATACTATGTTTTGGTTAAAGGTATGAACTGATGAAGAGGTTTCTCTCCTGCTTGGAGGTTTACAGTGAACAATACTGGTGTCTCTTTTGCTTTTACTGATTTTGTTTGTTTGTTTGTTTGTTATAAAAAGGGACGTTAATGAAGGGCTTGACCGTCTTGTTTTAAACTTCTATTTGTGCCCTTTGCAAAGAAAGTTTTCTTCTTACATTTTTAAGTGATTGTGTAGTGGTATATCAGTTAGTATTCAGAAAGTTAGAATTCTTCATTCAGTGAGTATATATTGTATTGTTGTGACTGTCTTCTTCAGCAGACATTACATTAAATGTCTGTCTCACTCTCAGTACCATCTGTAACTGACACTAACAGTAAATACTAACATGATTCATTCTTCTTACTGGATCCCTAATCACAAAGGATCTGCCAGTTAGATGCTTTTTATTCTGTTGTCAAGAAGTGCTAAACTGGAGCATCTGAAGTGTTGATGGATTTTAACAGTTGTAGCTTGTGCACTGTGATGTATATAGGATTGGAGATAGATTTGCAGGTTCTGCATCACTTGTTGTATAACCTATCCTTAGTTTGAGACGTGGCAGTTCAAATGGGGAGAAAGGGAGAATTAAACTGTTTGTTATTGTTATTGAAAAGGCCTCTGATGCATTAAGTAGGGGCGAAAAAAATAAAAGAACAAATCAGTCAAGAAAGTACAGGTGTTTGGAATTAGCTATCAGTTCGAGATTTTCCAAAGTCCAGTGCTTTAACCCTTTGACTCTCGCGTCCTGTCCAGCGGCATCCTGCATTGCCAACCATGCTGGCAAAGCAAAAACTTAACCCTTTGATTTTCTCATCCTGTTCAGCAGGAAGGGTGAGTAGGGTGAGGGAATCAAAAGGTTTCATTTTTGCAGTTGGTGGATAGGGTGTGGGAGTGAAAGGGTTAAAAATGAATATTGCCAGTTTGGGGAGAAAGGGAGAGACAGAGGGAAAGATTGTGTGTGTGTGTGTGTGTGTGTGTGTGTGTGTGTGTGTGTGTGTGTGTGTGTGTGTGTGTGTGTGTATGTTGTGTGTCTAGCACTATTTATTATATTATGCATATTGTTCAAAGCACAAAAGTATGAAAAATATGGATTTTTTTTTTTTATTCTTTTACATATTCAAAAACAAAATGAAAATTAGATACAGAAACATAACCTATGCTATCACAGTCATTTTTGTTAGAAGGAAGGTGCAGATGTATAGAATAGGAGTTAGTGATGACAGGTAAAAAGATAAGGCTGTTTATGACCTTGGTGTTGTTAGGTTTCAGCTTTAACAGGTTCATTTTTCCAATCGATTCAAATATGTATGTTATTACATATTTCTTTTCTTTTTTCTTTTTTTATCTTCTTGACTAATTCCTAATCTTATTGCTCACAGCAGCTCTACATACACAGTATCTTTTACAACGGTCTTTTTAATTCTTTGAAGGATGTGCACAGTGTGGGTGGGTGGGTGGGTGGGTGTTGTCTATGAAAGAGAGAGAGAGATGGAGAAAGCTTACCGTGAATAATGCATTTCACAGTGAAAGCATTGTTACATTTTACTTTCTTGTAACATTTTCCTCGTCAGCTTCTTGTCTGGCTTACATTATAAAACTGCAAAATAACATTCACATCTAGAAAGGAGTACTTTTGCACCTCAATTTTGAACCCTTTAAGCATTTCATCCTTACTGGAATATGTTTAATTAAACAGTTTGATATTAGCTGTGCATAATAATTTTAGGAGAAGTATCTGAGGCCTGGTTGGTGTAAAGATAGAACTGCTGTGTGCCTGTCTGAATGTGTTTGTTCATTAGTGGCGTGGAAGATTTTGTGTGAGGGGATGGATACCTGACCTTTTTCAGAATTAGGGAAATTGAGACACCAAAGGAAAGGAGATGGGTATGTCCTCATAATGCTGGCTCAAGAAAAGTTGGGGTCTGTTCTGTGTCACTTTCCTACGTCTTTAGGGTTATGGGACAACCTTTACCTTTATCATAAGCTAGCATTCAGTCTGTAATTATAGCTAACTGTACACTTTACTTGATGAACCTTTTGCTCCCATAAAGTCAATATTATCCTCGTCTTCATATAATGTTAGTGATCATTTTGGGTGTTCTTTTTCTTTTTTTATTTACATCTGCTCACATGTGTGATTTTGGATTTTCATCTGTGCGAATGTGCACTGTCACAACTGATCATAACATTTTGTTCCCCTTAAGTAAAGATTGACATATGTTGTCCTTCTGTTAGATACCAGAAATATTTATGATTGTTTGTTTGAATGTGTTCTGAGCATGATGTTGTTTCCTTTCAAATTGATTTGGACACTGTTTCCATTTTCAAATAATGTAAGTGATCACATGTGGGCAATGTCATCATCATCATCATCATCATCAGGTGCTTTGCCGCATGGCGTTGGCGATCATGGACTTCCATCTGTTTCTGTCTCTTGTTGCCTCAAGCATCTCTTCCACCCTCCTTGTCCTCAGCCACTCTGCAAGTCCATCTAGTATCTTCTTCCTGGGTCTACCTGGTGCTCTCTTTCCCTCCAGCTTTCCTGTTGTGACCAGGTGCTCCAATTCCCCTTTCCTCATAAAATGGCCTACAAATGTTGCCTGTCTTTTCCTAATCTTCCTTATGAATGATCTACTTGTGTCTGCCTCTATCAAGACTGTCTTGTTTGTTTTCTTTGCTGTCCATGGAACTTTCAACATTCTTCTTAATAATAATAATAATAATTACAATATTTATATAGCGCAAAATCTTGATAGAATCAAATCTAAGCGCTGAAGCAGACACACACGCACGCACGCACGCACCACACACGCACGCACGCACACGCACACACACACACACACACACACACACGCATGGCTATAAATGGGGAGAAAGAATAAAAGCAATAAAAGCAAGAATAAAAGCAATGGAAAATTATAGAGAGCATAGCATATACAATTATATATTATAACCATGTGATTCCCCTCCGAGCGGAGACAGGCTGCAGAGGGGGGGGGGGGTTGAGTGAGGTTAGGATTTTATGCGGAGGAGAAAAGGTGAGTTTTGAGAGCGGACTTGAAGGAGACAAAAGTAGATTGCTGACGGACTGAGAGAGGAAGTTTGTTCCAGGAGAGTGGACCAGAAACAGAGAAGGCTCGTGGACCATAGGTATTGAGCTTAGTGCGTGGAAAGTGAAAAGTCAGAGGATCGGAGGCAGAGCGGAGGGTACGTGAGGAAACATAGATCTCAAGTAGGCTTGACAGGTAATCGGGGGCTGCGTTATTGAGGCTTTTGTAGCACATGATGTCTAGTTTGTACTGTATGCGCTTTGATACAGGAGCCAGTGAAGTTGTGCCAGGAGAGGAGATATGTGGTCAGCTTTTTTCTTTTTGAGTACAAGGCATACAGCATTGTTTTGAATGCGCTGTAGGATGTGAATGGTGGAGGCAGGAAGACCAGACAGGAGTGAATTGCAATAGTCAATGCGAGACATTATGAAGAAGAGAACGAGTTTCGCAGTTGTTTTGACAGAGAGATACTTCCTGATCAGCCTTATACGATGGAGATGATAGTAGCAAGATCTGGCAGTTTGAGAAACAAAGTTGTTCATGGAGAGGATAGAGTCAATGCAGACACCAAGGTTTTTAGCTGAATCAGAAATTGGGACTGATGTGTTACATAATGGGAGAGAAAGAGGAGGCAGCTGAGAAAGTTTCTGACAGGTGCCAATGAGGATAGCTTCTGTCTTGTCGTCATTAAGCTGAAGTTTGTTGAACGTCATCCAGTTCTTAATGTCAGAGTAACACTCAGTGGTGTGAGTCAACAGGCGCTGTATATTGAAACCACATCTCGGCTGCCTCAATCTTGTTCTGGCTTTGCTTGTTGACTGTCCACACCTCACAACCGTACAACAGTATTGGTTCTATATAACATTCAAGAACTCTCTTCCTGATGTTAATTGATAGGCATTTGTTGGTAAGAATGCTTTTCATCATCTTGAATGCTGTTTTGGCTTGGCTGATTCTGCTGGCTATTTCTGATGTGCATCTGCCATCTGGTGAAATGATCGTTCCCAGGTTTTTAAACTGATCAACCTGTCTCAAGGTTGTGCCGTTTGCTGTTATTTTGCATGAAGGGATTTCCTGTTATTTACTGATCACAGTGACTTCAGTCTTCTTGCTGTTTAGTTCCAACCCCTTACCTTTGCTTTCTATTTCTAGTATGTTCACAAGGTTTTGTAGGTCCCTTTCATTTTCTGCAATTAGCACGGTGTCATCTGCATATTGAATGTTGTTTATCATTTTTCCTCCAACCTTTAATCCAGGGTCTTTCTGTAGATTTCTCATGATGTTTTTGCTGTAAAGTTAAAACAGATCTAGCGACAAAACACAACCTTGTCTGACTCCTCTTTTGATGTTTTGGAAAGAGCTTATATCATTTTCTATTCTCACTGCAGCTGTTTGATCCCAATACATATTTCTGATTATTCGTAGATCTTTTCCATCAATATTGAGTCTTTCTAGTTGATTGATCAAATTTTCATGTCTTACCCAATCGAAAGCCTTGGTATAATTACCAAAGCAAGTATAAATCCTTATTCATTTCGATTGACCTCTCTATGATAGTTCTTAGGATGTATATGGCATTAATAGTTCCTTTCCCTTCCACAAATCCACACTGTTCATCTGCTTTTTCTCTTTTGATTCTATTCATTGTCATCATCTTGATTATTCTTAATAGGAATTTTGTTACATGACTCATCAAACTGATTGTGCGATGGAGTTCGCATTCTATAGCCCCTGTCTTCTTTGAAGTGCAATGAAAATTGATTTTGACATATCTTTGGGGATTTTTCCAGTGTCATAAATTTCATTTAGGAGGACTGTTATTTTTTCAATTCCAAATTCCTCCAGGACTTCAATCATCTCTGTAGTAATGTTGTCTGGTCCTGGGGCTTTTCCTGGTTTCATCTTTTTCAGTGCTGCTCTAACTTCATCTTTCATTATGGGTGGTCCTTCAGAGTTCTTTCTTATAATGTTTTCTTCGTTTCTGTCATCTTCAAAAGGGTCTTTACTCTCTCCATCTGTCTAATATTTTGTCTTTTCCATGATAAGCGTGCCATCTTTCGATTTTAAACAACCAGTTGATGTGCATGTATTTTGCCTGTGGACAATTTCTTCAGTTCTGTACATACCCTGAGGATCCGTTTTGTGTTGGTCTTCTATTTCTTTGCATTTGGTTTTCAGCCAAGCTTCCTTAGCTTCATTGCACCTATTCCTGATTTCTTTGTTTGTCTTCCTGTATATCTCCTTGTTTCTCTTTGCCTTCCTTCGTTCCTCCATCAAGCCTAAAATTTCTTTTGTTGTCCAGTTCTTTTTTGCTTTTCTATCTGCCTTAGGGATTTCTTCACAAGCTTCATTTATCGAATTTCTCAACTTTGTCCATTGTTTCTCATTGTCACCAACGTCTTCCAGAGCACTGAATTTGTTTTGAACAAGTACATTAAATATTTTTACGTACTTTAACTAGACGATTTTTCTTGTGTAATGTTGTACCCAGTGTTGTCCTGATGTACCAGTCACACTGATCATGTACATGTACAAGTATGGACTGCTGAAGATAACATGAATTTTGTTTGAAATAGCCTGAGTGTCGTGACTCCCTTTTGAGAAAAAAATCAAGAAGTTCTAATTCCTGTGAAACTGAGCATAACATTGTTTTTCATGAAGTTAATGTTATGCTTTGCCCCCATGTAAATGTTGATCTTCCACATTATCTGTATGTTTAGTTGGCAAAAGTGGCTGTCCATTGTGAATGTTGACGCTTCATGTTATCCCTTGAGTGTTGATGCTTCACATTATCCCCTCATTATTCATGGTTCACATTATCCCCTAAATATTATTAATGCTTCACATTATCCCGTGAATATTAATGCTTCACATTATCCCCTATCTTCAGATGACATAAGCGATCATCTGTGTGAGCGTGTTCTGAGCGTGTTGTTTGGCATCTGGCTGATGGCCTGCAACAAGTGCTTCCCATCCCCATCCTTGTGGAAGACTTTCCGCAACATGTGCATCTACTGGCGGCACCATGAGGCTCTGGTGGTGCAGTGGCACAAGGTCAACCATGTGCTGACTGCCCACATGATTCGTACCATGTATGGACCCAGCTACCCCCAGCTGGTTGTCTGTAAGTTGGGCTTGTTTCGTCTTCATTTTATTTTCTGATTGATGAGCTTGTTTTATCTTTTTTTTTCTAATTGAGAAATGCATTTCATTACAGTTTAGCCAATTCTGCTGCAGTGATAGATTGGTAAATAAATGACATTGATGTATAGAATTCATAAATTAGATAGTACCTCAAGATCTTGCCATCATGAATAGTTATGCACAGGCTTTTGGCATTTGCTTTGAAACGCTTGGGATGATTTCTTCAATACATTGAAGCTTTTAGTGAACATAGAGCTTGATGAGCACAGTGGGGAAATCTTGACAAAATTGGAACTCTGTGTACAGCAGTGATGTATTTTATCAGATGATTTGTTTGCGTTCAGGCCAGAACTGGGTATCAGGATAGGGGTAGGCTTAACAGCGGCACCTGTGAAGTATTTTGCATTAATATGGTCTCTCGCATTAGCTCAGCTTATGTACTTGAAAGGTATGGTAAGTATGGTTATTAAAGAGGATGATTTAGAATAAAATCCCATTTGTCTAAAAGGAAAATTTTAGGAAATTTATTTCCCATTGTGTTATTGAATGAATAATTTTTGTGTATGTGTTTCTTGTTTGTTTTTCAATGATTAATGTCTTGGTTGTTTGTTTGTTTCAATGTATTTATGTATTTTTGTTGTTTATATTTATCATTTTAGTATTTTTTTTATGTGGATTGCAGGTATGCAGATGTGATTGAAAATGTGTGGATTGTCACAGATCTTAAGTTTGCATAAAACTTGCAGATTTATGAATGTCATTTTTTCTGTAAGCATGATGATTGTTTGTACTGGTGGTTGACAAAGAACCTGTGACATATTTCATTGTACTCTTGTGGCTGTATGTGTGTACAGTGGATGAAGACACCCAGATGATTCCAGCAGAGATGAGTGGAGAGTGTGTCACCCAGGCCTGGTTCCGTTTTCTGCACATAGTACAGAATCCAGTGGACCTGAGTCGGCCAGCGGTAGTGTCTAACACCCCGCGATTCCTACAGCATGCACTGACCAACGAGGCTGTTCTGGACCCCTGCCAGCATGAGTGTCTTCTCAAACTGCCTGTCATCTTCTTCAAGGCCATGCGAGGCGTCTCTGTCATGGTTAATGCCTTTCTAGGTTAGTCGACGTGTTCAGATAAATTCTTGCTGAATTATGTCAGCTTAGATGTAAATGTCCACAGTCTCTATATTGGTGTTTGGTTTGTGCTGAATTCTTCCTGATTTTATGTCAGTTCATATGTGAGAGTCTGTAATGCATCTGTTTAAGATAGAAGTTCTAAGGCAGAGGATGTTTAAATTCTGAAAGTTTTATCTTGCATGGTTGCTTTAATTTGGTCATCCTTGGGATGCCAAGGACTCATTCGGTATATATAGTGTCCCCAATGTCTGGAAATTGTGGGCTAGAAATTTCCTGTTTACTGTTATTCTCTTCATTTCAACCTGTCTCCTTTGCTTTCTGTCATCTCTTTCTATCATTTTCTTCCTTCCTCATTATTTGTTTTTATTTCTGGATGTATTGTAAGAAAAATTGAGTTTTACATCTTTAAATGTTCTCATCTTGATGATGTCCTTGGTTACTGCAGGTTTACCACAAGATCTGAAGGAGAACCTGATGTCAACAGCTCAGCCAGCATCTCGTGCTCCAGCTGCTACCCCATCCACCCCTCCCGGCCAAAGAAAGCCAGCAAAACCTATGTCTGTGCTCACTGGATCTCTCACTGCCAAAGGTCATTTGACTGACCACTTGGTTCTCTCCAGTCTTATAGCATTATGAATGTAGAGTTTCACTGGTTGACTGTATGGGTAATTCACATCTTACAGGTTACAGAGTTGCCTCTTATTGGTCCACCAAACATTTCATTCAAGTCCAGTGTGGTTGCATTGATGAGTTTGAAGTTGTTATTCTTATCATTGCTACAAACCTTGAAAAGTTATAATAGCAGTTGGTTGTTGGATTTTTAACTCAGCAGTGTGTCAGGGCTGATCGCTTACTTATGTCTGCTCTTATTCTAGTCCTGTAGACCAAAATTAAAAATGTCTGTACCATAGAACTTTGTCAGATGTTAAGATTATAATGTGTGTAGCTCCTTTAGTTGCGAGCCAGCATCGCCTGCAAGTGCTATTTTTAGCCAGGCAGGGCCGACCAGTCTTATCTCTGTAGTCTTTGTGCTCAAGCAGTGGGACGGGTGAAAAGGGTGTGGGGAGTGGAAGGGAAGGGGAAAGATGCGCGCTATTAATAGCCAGCAGGGCAGAGCTAACTAAAGTATCTCAGATTTATGCGCCATGCACTGCAGTGGTAGGTATTATGTTATATTTTACTTTGAATTTGCGAGGGGTCCTGTTTATTGCACAGTTTTGCCTGCTTGTTGCCGTTTTTTATATATATGAATATAGATGATCAAGGTTTCCAAGTAGAATGATGTGTCTTCCTTCTTATATGTTTTGTATATGCCATTCTCTCTTGAATATCTCTTATTATGGATGTTATTATCAAAGAAAGTTAATTCAGAAGAGAGCTGTTGACATAGTTATAGTTTTCTGTTCTGTTGTAAACCTTACCTGTTTTTTGTAGTAACCTCCAAGGCCTCTCAAGCTGCCAAGATGGCCGCCCCACCACCTGTCAATCAGCCTGTTGGGAAACTGTCCCTTGAGAGTCGATTCCCCTTTGCCCCCACCCGACCTCAGTGCAACAGCATCCTGCATTTGTTTGGGGCCTGGCTTTTTGATGCTGCTCTGGCTGGTGTAAAGCTTCACCCCTCACATGCTGCACCAGGTACTGCATGGATTACAGTCACAACTGTAATACTAGTAATCGTTATGAACAGGGTTTTAACAATTTTTGAAAGGTGCAATGCAATTTTTTTTCTTGAAAGCTTAAACTTTTAAATGTTAAAAACCTGCTGGTTGTGGGCACTTTCATGTGTACAGTTGGTTTGATTTTAATCATGATACAATCAGCTTTTTGTTGTTTCTATAGATCTCACTGTCTAAAAATGTTGGTTGTCTTATATGTTAATAAATTTAAATTGAATGTGATGATGTTTTCAGTGTTTTATTTTGTTAAAAGTTTTCATTAATCTTTATATCACTGATTTTGCCTTTTGGCACCAGCTTAGCAGAGCGTTGATGTCACCAATTTCTCCAAACCAGGATATGTTATCCACCAACCTACTGTTTTTCATTTATGGAAGTAAGATAGGCCATATTTCATACATATCACAGGTGAATCGCCAGCTATTCACATATGCCTTTTGGTTCATGATTCAAAAAGTTACAGACTTCTGAAGTTAGTAGGTGTAATTTTCTTGCTTTCACTATAGAATCAATTGACATCGGGAACTATTGCATTCTACATGGATTGGGGATAAAAGAGTTTATATTAATTTTTTCAGTGATTCACATGTCTGTGCTGTTAAAAAATTATAGGTACTATCCTAGTATAAAAAAGTTAGCTTTAGGGTAATGACTTGACTCAGTGTTTTCATTCTTAAAATCATTGGTGCTATCCTAGTAGAAAGTTAACTTTAGGATAATGACAAGGCTCAGTGTTTTCTTCAGTGTCAAAGGAGCGACGCACCAGTTCTTTCATTGAGTCGAAACAGCACTCACTGTCCATGGACCTGCATGCTTACCATCCAACGGAGGCTGACAACACTTACGAGGCAGGTAGAGCAGAGGCTTGTGGTGCCCTCTGTAGGATTTTTTGTGCTCACAAGACAAGGGAGGATATTCTGCCTGTGTATTACTCCAGGTTCTATCTGGTCATGTACTATGGACTTCAGACAGCAGAAGTAAGTATTTGCTAGCTGATTGCTGAAGAAAATTTTTTGTTTATATTGATTGATAGAGATTCTGCCTTCTGCAATATTCCTGGTTTTCTCTCTAGTGTACCACATTCGAAAAGAATTGGTAAACACCTGTGATTATGATCTGAAATATGTGATCAGATTAAAATTACAAAGACTAAGCAATGATTTAACCTTTCTAGGCAACAAGGGGAGATACATAATTTTCTGGTTTTTGCCATTTTTATCATACATGACAGATTGCATACGGTTTCATGCAACAGGATAAGTGAAAGACTTAATATTGTAGGATAGATCCTTGATCATAAGCGGAATACACCGAAAAGAATAATAATGTGAGAACTGGGCATACAAAGAAAGACTATGCGGGAGTGCTGAGAGTATTGTCTTGATGCTTCGAAGCACTGAATCAAAGATAATAACCACCCAGACTAGAACAGGGTAGTGGGATTAGGATGAGTGCAGTAGTGAGCACCTGGCAGTAGATGGCTTTTCACCGTTTTCTTGACTGTCAAGTATTTTGTAGTTAGTATGGTCTTTTTTAGTATGGTCTTTTGCAGTCATGCTCACAATTATGCACACAGATATTATGATAATAGTAATGACATAAGGCGCCAAATCTTGATACAAGAATCAAACCAAAGCATGCAATTTTGTCATTCACAAAAGCAATCACCCAACAAGCACCAAAACACCAGGACACAAAACACATGCAAACTGGAAGGGGGGAGACAGGAGGAGAGTGGGTCAAAAGAATGAGTGTGTAGATGGGGGAAATCACTGCTGGACAAAAAAGCATGTCTTCAAGCTTGACTTGAAGGAATATAGAGCTTTGACTGTCAAATAGACGGGGGAAGTTTGTTTCAGTTTTATGGACCAGGCACAGAAAAAGAGCAGTGCCTGACTGTGGTACACTTGTATTGAAGAATTCGTAGACAACTATATCAGAAGCAGAATGCATGTGGACTAGGCCACAAGCTGAGAGAGAGAGAATGGTTAGAGATAGGCACAAGTGCTTGGTTTCTCGTCATCTTAGTATCAAAGTTTACATTGACTTGCCAAGAATGATTTTCTTGGTCTTGGAGTGTAGTAATTGAGGAGAGACATGGTTACATTATGAAACCTGGAGTGTAGTAATTGAGGTGAGACATGGTTACATTATGAAACCTGGAGGGTAGTAATTGAGGTGAGACTTGGTTACATTATGAAACCTGGAGTTAGTAATTGAGGTGAGACTTGGTTACGTTTTGAAACCTGGAGTGAGTAATTTAGGTGAGACTTGGTTACATTATGAAACCTGGAGTGAGTAATTTAGGTGAGACTTAATATATTTTAATATATATTTTATTTATATATAGCGCAAAATCTTGACAAAATCAAATCTAAGCGCTGAGCGTATACATGCATACATACCTACATACATATGAGCGTATACATGCATACATACATGCTTACATACTTACATACATAAATCTAAGCTGAGCGTATACATGCATACATACATACATAAATCTAAGCGTATACATACATACATACATACATACATACGTACGCACATGCATACATAATAATTACAATATTTATATAGCGCAAATCTCGACAAAATCAAATCCAAGCGCCGAAAAGACACACGCACGCACGCACGCACGCACGCACGCACACACACACACACACACACACACACACACACACACACACACACACACACACACACACACACATGCATGGCCACAAATGGGGAGAAAAGAATAAAAGCAATAAAAGCAAGAATAAAACCAATGGAAAACCTTGGTTACATTATGAAACCTGGAGTGTAGTAATTGAGGTGAGACTTGGTTACGTTATGAAACCTGGAGTGTAGTGATTGAGGTGAGACTTGGTTACATTATGAAACCTGGAGTGTAGTAATTGAGGTGAGATTTGGTTACATTATGAAACCTGGAGTGAGTAATCGAGGAGAGACTTGGTTACATTATGAAACCTGGAGTGAGTAATTGAGAAGAGACTCGGTTACATTATGAACCATGGAAGGAGAAAGTTTGTTCACACAGCTGGGAGGAGAACAGTAAATACATGAGAAAATTATAGTTTGACTATACATACGCAGAACAACTTGAGCAGTTTCAAACGACAGTAGAAAAGGGAAAGGAGTGGATGAAGAAGAGATGGGATTCAAGCACATCTTAATGCTCAACAGCAATCCCACCTCCACAAGAGGCTGGAGTGAAGGAATGAAGTTTGTAACCAGGAGGTGTGAGCTGTTTAACTTAAGCTCACTTGATTTCAGCCATGTTTCTATCAGAAAAATCAAATCAAAGTTGTTTTCAAAAATAAAATCTGAGATACAGTCAGTATTTTGATCATGACCGACAAACAGCATGGAACAAACAGGCTGTAAAGTTTGCAGAAGAGAGAGAACAAGAGGGTAACAGTGGACTGTGAGGCAGGGGAAGCCAAAACAGGAAAAGGATAGCCACCCATGTGATAAGTATATTTATTAAAAGGGGATTTTTATTAAAATCCATTGTTCTAGACATCATTAGACTTACCTGTAGTATTTGCTTGACCTGCTTTAACAATTGCTGAGGACTGCCTAGACAAGGAATTATCCACGAAGCTTAAAATGTCCTACATGTTCTCATAGATTACAATAAATGTCACCATCTAATCCATGTGAGAAAAACAAGACAGCACAGATAAATAATATATCCATGTAACAAAAACAACATTCTTTGAAATGTTGTTTTACTGTTGTGTGCAGACTGACATCAGTGGAGAAGTGTTGACAAGCATCCTTTTCAATTCCTGTGACTTGCTGCGCACTGATTTAGCTGGAGTTCAGATCCTAACTCCCAACATTCTAAAGGCCTTGGAGCTGGTCCTCAGTTCCACAAGTCCAGAATTCAAGTGAGTATCAGTGCAGATAGTTTCATTGTATTGTCATGATGTATGTCTTTATTGACTTGATGTTTGACAGTTTTCCTTGTGTTGGGTCGGGTGTCCTCTAAATAGAAGCGTATAATTCTTTCTTGTTTTTCCCCCCCAGGACTTCACATCTTTCATGTTTGTGTGTGTGTGTGTGTGTGTGTGTGTGTGTGTGTGTGTGTGTGAGAGAGAGAGAGAGAGAGAAACCCTGATCCAAATTCTTCATTCCTTATATGTCAGGTACTTTTGTCATGGCTACAGCTTGCTGTAATATCAACAGTTGTGACATTTCTGCTTATGAGATTTGTGTTTAATTTAGTGTTATCCTGATATAGCTCTAGTAGTCGGTTGGGCTATAAGCAGTATGAACCTGAACCTTGCTGTACCAGTCATGTCCACATTGTTGATGTAGCATTGAAACTGTTGCTTATACTTATTGACCAGTACCATAGATGTCTTATCTCTCAGACCTGGTTGACACCTTTGTATGTTTCGAAGCAAAGTGCGGGTTACTGTCTTGCAAACTCAGTCCAAAAATTGAATATAGCATCATCATTATCACCCCTATTCTCTTGAATTATCACAATATGTGAAAAGAATTGTCCTAGATTCTGTGGCTCATCTTGCTGTGTAGTTGTGGAGACTTCAATTTCAGTAGATGTGAAGGTATTAAAGAGCCAAAATGAATGGTGTGTGGGTGATGAGGAAAAAAAAGCAATGCAAAAGATGTAGCAGACGCAAAAAGGTTGTGTCAAGCCCTAAGTAATTGTGCCATTTCATTTACAGTCTTGGTTAGTTGCTTAGTATCATGTATGATGAGATTAAGTCATATTGTGTTTACTATGATTTGAAAAGAAAACAAGGTGATTATATTTTGTGTGCAGAATGAGCGAGCAGATCTCATACATTGAGCTGAGGAAGGCTTGTGTCCATCTTCTTCTGTCAATGCTTTGCTTGCCTCTTCACTTCAAGGATTTGGAGATCAAAGGTAAGATGTAACTATTTATTTTTTGGCCTCAGCTGGCTCCTATCCAGAGTTGATTCTGCAATGGGCTCATTGAGAAGAGAGAAGATGGGACCATGCAGTCGAGTCTCATCCATTTCAGTGATTAGTCATGTAGGATGATGCTCATATTTTCTGATCAACACGGTAGGTGTCTGTATCTCTCAGGTCTTGTTGACTCAAAGATACATTATGCAAATAAGCATAGAGTACAGCCCTGTCATACAGTTGCAATGCATAGTGGAACTCCAGTGCATGATGATTATCATCCCCATTATCAAAGTTATCATCATAGCATTGTGAAAAATTGTCTCAGATTCTGTGATCATTAAATTTGTACAAATTGAGACAGTAAACTTAGAAATTGAGACAGCAAAAAAATAAGGTAGTTATGATTTTTTCACACTTACTGCATTGTGGGTGGCTTTTTATTCAAGAACTGAAAGCTGTCAGCTTTCCATCCACAACCATGTTACACTTGTCTGTTTCTCAATGCTTACACCACCGTAAACAGTAGATTTTGTTTGTTTTTCTTTCTTTGTTTCTCATTGAGTAGTTGTCTAAAGATTATACACCATTTTTTTTTTAAAAAAGTGATTTCATTGTTTGATAATAAGCAAACATCAGCAAACAGTGTGGTAACATACAATGATGAAAATTTGTAGGATATCTAAATTACAGCGACTGCCAGTATTTGAACAAACAGGAACCATAGATAAAAATAGAATCAGGACACATATTTAATAAAACAAGATAGGCACAAAGTAACTTAGCGAGAAAAAAGCCTAGAAGATAACGTCCATGACATGGTGTTGAGCAAGAGAAATAGGTGGTATTTTTTCCATTGTCAATAAGATCATACATCATGTCACATGTATGTGACTATCTTGATTGATGCAGATCTGTATGTAAGTTTGAATGTCTTTAGAAGGTGTGTGTATGTGTGTGCTCATGTGTTTATGTGTAGTGGTGGATATGTTTGTATTTTAGAACCACTTTTGAAAGTTCATATGAACATAATATTGAGTCTTGGAAATTGGTAATGAAGGGGGTGGGAGGGAGGAGGGGAGGGGACAGGTAGCCTGAAGAATCTGATAGTGGGTTGATAAGCTTTAAACCCACAAAGTAGATCCAACATCTACTACATATTCTCCATGGTTTCTGCTAGTTGTATATATGCTTGACTCTGTATTTGTGTTTTGTTTTTCAGACATCCTGTCAACCACCACCACCAGTAGCACTACTGCTTCCAAGGACCAGCCCATCTCCTTCCTGTCATTGAAAAATCGTATCATTGACCTGCTGCGTATTGCCCTCACCAATGAGACTGATCCCACAAACACCCAAATGCTGCTAGGTGAGAATGTCATCACTGGGATAGGGGTGGGCATGACAGGGGCACCTGGCAGTGGAGGTCTTTTTCACCAATTTCTTAATCACCTTGTTGAGTGTTTTGCAGTTAGTATGGTCTTCAGCATCAGCTGAGCTTATGCACTTAAAAGATAATTAAAATCACCCATTTCTTTGAATTAAAATCACCTGTTTCATTGTACAAGTATATTGTATTTATTTTGTTGCTGCTGTTAATCACAGTTCGACATATGCTCATCCATGCAACATGCCTTTGTATCTGTGTGCCTGTCTTTGTATGTCTGTGTGTTGGTGTATACATATGTGTTTTTATGAGAAGAGTTTTCTCATATCATATGCATACAGCATTGTTGGGGTTGTTTTTGTCATATATTGCTTTGATCATTAATTTATTGTTCACTTTTGTCTTTAATATATATTTTTTCTGTAAAGTGCAAAGCACTTTGGAGTTTGTCTCCTGGTATGTACACAGTATAAATCTTTCATTTTTATCATTAAACCATTATCTTCATGTGAGACATGCTTGCTTTCTGATTAAATACAGGTGGACTGATGCTGGTAGTACAAGACTTGGCCACGTGTGAAGAAACAGAGTCCATGACGCTACAACCTGGCCAGGATGTTTCAGACTCTGATATAAATCCAGGTAGTCACTTGTTTCACTACAGCATCAGAAAAATGTTGAATCAAGGCATTCACAACTTTGTTTTAGACTTGATATTTATTCAGGAACTCACCAGTTTTACTTAACCCATTTTGGACCTGAGCAGGTTTGGAAAAGGTCTTTCTAATAATTAAGAGATTTTTAAGTTTATTTGTCAGTAGGTGCACTGCTGCTTACTGAAATGAGGATAGTTGTCAATAGTCCAAAATGAGTTAAGAATGCCAACAGTACAGGTTCTCACCAGTTTTATAATACATCTGATAGAATCCAAGTACCCACCAAAAAGACTGAATAATTTAGCATAATTGTGTGTAAATGTTGTTAAATCTGTTTGTTTAGTTTGAACTTGTGTATAATCTTGAGTGTGTATCACTGTATATGAGAATAACGAATGATCATTGTATGTTAGGATAATGAATGTTCCGTTACACAGCTAGACAGCAGATTTTGTCCTCTGAAGACTTTCTGCTGTCTTGCTTTCCACAGTGTCTTGCTATTACTACTATATATTAAGTAAAAGTTCTGATTGTGAATATTTTCATATATTTCTGTAATTATCACTCATAATTTTCTGCAGTAATGGGATTTACATTTCTTGTTGATTCCTTTGTTTCTTGATTTATGATATTAATACAAAAAGTACGGGCATGTTTTAGATTCACCATTGATTAGATAAGTTTCACTGTTCATGTATGTCGAGTTATTGTGTGCTGTGCTCATCATTTATCATTCAACAATGCTGTGTCCCATTGACTGGCTAGAACCACGGGCTAGCACATCATCAGGTGATTCTGGTCCCCATGACAACCCATCGACCAACCGTCTGTCAGTTCCACCAGGCGACCTGGGTAACAAGTTCGCTGTCTTGGCTTGTGGATGCTTCCTGTAGACATTGATTGTGTAGTCATTTGCTGAAGTGTTGTTCTTTTAGTCTTACAGAGCCCTGAGACCTGACAGTGATTTTGTTCCCTGAGTGTTGTTCTGTACTGCACCTCGACGCGTTCTTTCTACTTGTCTTGGATCATTTAGCGTTGTGTTCTTTTCCATTTTATCAGGACCTGTATTCTGTCAAGAGTTGGTCAATAGAGTGTTGTTGGGTGTGTGCATGAGAAGTGATGTGTTTTTGAAAGTTACATCATTACTTTGTCACTTGAATAAGATGACAAGAAGTATGAAAATGGACAGACTTTCTGCCTTGGAGTGTGTGGTGTTCTCTAACATGTTACTTTGGGATCAGTAAAGGGGTGTGATTGTCTGGCTTTATGCTATCTAACAAACTGTTGGGTAAATTGGGAATGGTGATTACATTGCTTGACTTTGTAATGTAAAATGTTGGAATGATGTTAGATGGCAGCTTTTTTTTTTTTTTTTTTTATTGTTTAATGAGTAATGTCGTTGCTTTTTGGTGTGTTCTCATTGTTGTGTATTTTCATGTTGTTGGGTTGGTTTTTTTTGGGGGGGGGGGGGGGGGGGGGGCAACAACAGATTTATCTGAAACATATTATTATCATATTGTAAATGTGGTAGTTTTGTTATTGTGTGCTATGCTTGGCTTTAAAGTAGTACACTCCAGCTACAATTCCAGACTGAGATGCAAAATTAGATAGTTTTTCATCTTCTTTATGGATCTCATTTGCAGTTTATTTTAGGCATGTTATGATGAATTCACCTGAAACATTGGTGATTAAGTGAATAGAATTATAACAAATTCATTTTCCTCGTTGCATCATGTCTGGCTCACTTCTATTACTTCTACAGATTGACAAGATCATTTGATAGTTTCATGCATGAACATGTTTAGAACAAGGTACATCCAGTTAAACTTGTTAAAAACACAAATCATGGAGGTTGGGATGTGGTAAGAAAAAGATGGACCTGTAGTATTGTTATTCTGTGTGTGTTTAGAAAAGCATGGCTTGTTATAAGGCAGTAGTGTGGCTTAAGAAGTGATAATAAGGGGTAAAATTGCACATTAAATATTACTAACTTGCATCTTTGGGGTGATTTTAATTCTTCTGGCCTGCATGCCTGCCTTCCAGGATTCCAGATATATATTGACATTCAGAATTTATGCTGGCAAGGTATTTACTGATAACATGCATGACATTCATTTTGCATTGAAGTTCTTTGTCAGTTAATAATCATTCTATGTGAGTTTGTTTGTGTTTTAAAGTTTCTGGTTAAAAGCCTCACTAAGTTAATGTTTGTTCTGTACGTGTTCCTCCATCCCACCTCTACGAACCCCTCAAATCATGTCATAAAGTGTGTTCCTGATTATTGATAGGCTTTCACGCAATTTCCTTCTTTCTGTCTTTTTTTTTTCTTTTGGTTGGGGGGGGGGGGGGGATAGTTTTCACATGTTGTCTTCTTTTTTAAGAAACACCACCACCCTTCCGAAAAAAGCTTTGCTTAATTAAAGCCAGGACATTGTCTGTAGACTGCACCAGAGAAACCATAACATAAATTCATCGTTTCAACTCTTCATTTTCATTGTCTGAAACCAGTGGATTTTTTTTCTTTTTTTTTGGGGGGGGGGGGGGGGGGGGGGGGGGAGAGAGAAGGGGGCGTTGTTTTGATGTTATGTTGTTTGGCCTTTTGGTTTAATGTAAAAAAATTTTCCCCTGAAAGAATTGGAGGGGGGTTGTTTTAATGTTAATGGTGTTTGCTTGTTTTTTGTTTTGTTTGTTATGTTTTAGTTTTGGGAAGATAAAAAAATCAACACTGAAATCTGATCATTTGTTTTATAATGTTGTCTAAAATGTTAGATTTGGTGTGTTTTTGCTTTTGGTATGTTTTGATTTAATTGATGTAAATTTATGCTAATCAGTTTTCAAAGAACAAGGCAAATTCATTGGCTTGTAAGGTCTGTTTATGTCTCATCCATATTTATTGGTGTCCTTCAAACAAACATGTAATTGCATTGTATATCTTTCTTTGTAAACTGCTTATAGTTTGGCAGGTCTATCTTTGTAAAAATGCTTTGCTAATACAGCACTGCGTTTGATGTCGTTTCTCTCCTTTGGTATCTTATTCACATAGTCAAACATTGTTATACTTCATGTAAAGATACTTCATTGTCAAGCACATATGAGGATTGGAATGTAAATCTGAGCCCTACTGTGAAAGAGAGATCAGAGGATTCAATTCACTTGCTGCTTTTAGTGGTGTCCCCTGGACTCCATGCACTTTCTCCAGCACCACTGCAGCGTCTGGCAGCCAGTCCAGAAAAAGTCTGTTGGCACTGTCTTAAGATATATGTTCACAGTGTCTGTAACATCATTGGCCAGTCAGGTGTTTATTCAGATTTGGGAATGGATGAAAGTCCAAGGGGACCAGATCTAGTGTATAGGGTGGATGGTTGAACATTTCAAAGCTGCATTGACAAATTGTAACTATGGCAGCAGCAGCAGTGCCAGTTCTATGTAGCTACTTTGCCCCTTCATGATCAGGTTGAGATTTTTGTTCCAAATCCTGTAAATGTCTACAAACTGCACATATATATATGTATATATATGTATATGTATGTGACCCGCTCTGACTAAAGGTACAATAAGTCGGGCAAGGCCTTCTGCTGCTGTGGGCTGAAAACTCTGAACAGGGACAATAAGTCGATTTTGAGTTTTCTGCATTTTCATGGTCTATAACCACTTTTACACCATATCCTAACACAATAAAGTCAAATTCAATCGATAAGTATCATTTTTTTGTGTTTTAATGTGTGGTAATACTATCTGGCCGCTGAAACCTGCCTGATCACCTCATTTTGCGCTGCCGAGACATATTTCATCGCAGACAAAGACCAGGCATGTTGTATATTTTTAGAAACAGCAATTTCGCGCGCACCTCACACTGTCTGTCGCCTTCATTCAAAATTGGTATGCCTTGCGTAAAACTCCTCCAAATATGGTAAACAAAACACTTTGCTAAACCAATCACAGCAAAGGATTTTGAAGCTCCTTGACAACGTCCAGTATATTTGGTTATGATTGGCTGAACATTTGCTAAGGGGGGCAACTCAGCTACAACCACACTCGATCAGTCACTGCGAAAGATGGCGGAGGAAAGACGAAATCAACGTCTGTTAGACCTGTTAAATCAGTCTTTGGCAGCTAATATTGTTCCAGAGGGTGATGAATGGAGGGATCTGATTGTTGACTACTTCATAGATGATGGTATCGCCTCCGATTCTTCTGATGATGAAAGTTTAGGCGGGGAGACAGGTGATATTGAGGCGATGGAGACAGAAGACCGTGAAGACGACAGTGACAATGACAAGCCCTTCGTTCGAATAGAAGCTGAAATCGGCGTGCAATCTGATGCAGAAACTGAGAGAGAACAGGGTATAAGTCTCGCTAGGACCACAGACTTTAGTTGTGGATGTACCCAAATTAAGACAGTACAAGAAGAAGGAGTGGAGAAAGGCCAGCGGAGAGGCTGTATCAGACAGTTTACTCAAGAATTTGTGGTGTTGCAGCTGTTTGGTTTTCAAACAGGAAAAAGCTGTGTTCAGCATCATTGGCTCTTGTGTGAACAAATAATGATAAGAACACTAGGTATAGGGACAGTCATTGAGTTTCAACTTGTTGATCAGTTTACTGTTCTAATATGACTTAAACATTTTGCATCCGTTATTTTTAAGTTTACTACTGTCATTATATGCATTGCACTGTTCTGTACCTTCAGCTACTTTGTGGGGGGCTTGTTTTTTAATTTGGGAACAATTTCTGTCATAAATTCTGACATACAATATTGGATGCTCTTTTTCTTCTCCTTTCAACATATTCACAAGTTCTGTGACGTTTTGGTGATTAAGGTACGCTTTTCTTAAACTTATTTTTCTTTTTGTTGTTTTGGATGGATGGACAATTAAGTAAACAAGGGAAGTATGGAATTTCAGCTGATTTGGTTGATATTTAATACTTGTTGCTAAAGAGTTTCTGACCATACCTTTTCAATTCAGGCCTATTCTCTTCAACACTGATTTTCTCAAAATGGCTGACTCTCATCTTTGAAAGCCCATAACTTTTTTGTTTTTGTAGCCTGAAACTCAACTTATGTACCATTTGAAAGCTGAAATTCTAAACTTTATAATAATACTAAAACCTAAAAATGCCTAAACTGAGACTTATTGTGCCTTTTGTGAGAAAGGGTCACACACACATATATATGTATATATGTCACTGGTAAACTTACCTCTGCATATAGTTTTTCAGTGACAAGCTGCCTGGTCCACAATATATCTACGCAAGTTTTTTTTTATGCTTAGATTCTATTTCTCTTTACAGGGGCGCTCCGTAAAGCTTAGTATCCAGTGGGATATGCATAACTCACTGACACTAACATTCTTCAGTAAGCAACATGCAGATACACATGTATTACAATGTTATCTGATAAAGAATGCATGTGGTGCATAGAGTGTCACTGATGTGTAGATGTAAAGATAGACAGACAAATACATAGATTAATTAATGTGTAACTGAAAAGATATATCTAGGCATATTGATGAATCCACTGATGTTATACAAGCATAACAAGTTCAAATAAATGGAATCTCGAGACCTGGCCAATGAACAGGATTTTGTACATGCTGTATAGCATCTGCTTTGGGTATTTAAATTTTCTGTTGCCTGTCATAAGCGATAATAAACATGGAACAGTACAGATGCAAGGACACATAAGACCAGGTAAAACTGAAGTAAGATGCCTAACTGATAAAGAAACCAGTGTGTAATATGTTTTCTGTTTAAAGAAGATATTTATAAGGCACCACGTTGAAATTAGTGACACTTTATCAGTCAAGCTGTGTTTCGAAAAGCATGTACTGAGATAATAGAAACCACATTCATCAGTCAGTTTTACAGGGACCATACTGAAATGATGAAAACCTCTGCATCAACAGTCTTTCAGTGACCATATTGAAATGATAGGAAACGTTTATTGATATTTTAGAGGACATTTTGGAACGATCAATATCTATAACAGACAGGCCATTTTGTTGACAGAAACAGCGTATGGTCTGTTTGGTCATGCAACATCTCTGGTGTGTAACCGACTGATGGCGTCATGGAAGACTGATCTCAACACTGCCCTGGCAGCCATGGAACTGTTGGCAGGACTTGCGAAGGTCACGGTCACACCACCCAACATCCTCATGTGTAAACGCACCGTCAAGTGGATCTGTGACTTCATTGTTTTTCAGGTAAAGATTGAGTTGTCACTTTGTTTGTGTTAATTTATTTGTTTTTATTGTTACATTTTTTCCCCATCATTTGTAAATATGTAATGGCTAATATTTGTTTTGCTCTTGTGTGTGGTGAATTTTCCGTCACTGAGCTGTGTCTGATTTTAATGCATTGAATATTGCAGGATATATTTACATATCATATCAATATTTATTACAAATATTTCAGTTGTGTATGTTTATTGTGTATAGGGTATTTTACTGTTCATTGTTCATTGACCTGCGTGCTTGTAGCACACCATGAAATATCTTTAGATATAAGGACAAGTCATCATCATCATCAGGTGCCTTGCCACATGGCATTGGCAATCATGGCCTTCCATCTGTTTCTTGTTGCCTCAAGCATCTCTTCCACTCTCTTTGTCTTCAGCCACTCTGCAAGTCCGTCCAGTATCTTCTCCCTGGGTCTACCTGGTGCTGTCTTTCCCTCCAGCTTTCCTGTTGTGACAGGTGCTCCAGTTCCCCTTTCCTCATAAAATGGCCTATAAATGTTGCCTGTCTTTTCCTAATCTTCCTTATGAATGATCTTATCCATCAAGACTGTCTTGTTTGTTTTCTTTGCTGTCCATGGAACTCTCAACATTCTTCTTAGAAACCACATCTTGGCTGCCTCAATCTTGTTCTGGCTTTGCTTGTTGACTGTCCATGCCTCACAACATTATAAATGTATTGGTTCTATATAACATTCAAGAACATTCTTCCTGATGTTAATTGATAGGCATTTGTTGGTAAGAATGCTTTTCATCTTCTTGAATGCTGTTTTGGCTTGGCCGATTCTGCTGGCTATTTCTGATGTGCATCTGCCATCTGGTGAAATGATCGTTCCCAGATATTTAAACTTATCAAACTGTCTCAAGATTGTGCTGTTTGCTGTTATTTTGTATGAAGGGATTTCATGTTTTTTACTGATCACCATGACTTCAGTCTTCCTGCTGTTCAGTTCCAAGCCCTTACCTTTACTTTCTATTTCTAGTATATTCACAAGGTTTGTAGGTCCCTTTCATTTTCTGCAATTAGCACGGTGTCATCTGCATATCAAATGTTGTTTATCATTTTTCCTCCAACCTTTATCCAGGGTCTTCCTCTAGGTTTCTCATGATGTTTTTGCTGTAAAGTGAAAACAGATCTGATAACAAAACACAACCTTGTCTGACTCCTCTTTTGATGTTTTGGAAAGAGCTTGTATTGTTTTCTATTCTCATTGCAGCTGTTTGTTCCCAATACATATTTCTGATTATTCATAGATCTTTTCCAATGGACAATTAGACACACACAAAAATTATTAAAGAATGGATAAACTGTTAGACAAAAAAATAAACAAAGCAAAGATATCAATAGCAGTGAATTGACACCATCTCACCTTCTAGCTGAAATACAATTGTTAAACCTTAAAACTCAGTCTTTAGAGTATGACTGCATCCCATGACAGACATATAAAATAGTTTAGCAATAAAAGTAAAGTGGCAAATGAAATGATGTAATAAAATATTATATTCCTCGTAAAAAAGCTGATGATTGAAATATATGTCTATCAGTTTCATATAAAAACTCAAAACAGAAGTAGTTACGTAAAGTTATTCATTTGTCATCTACTTTTTTTTATTTATTTTTTTTGTTATCATGCTTGCAGTGCAGCCGACCAGCCCCCAATCATTCGCGTGACCTGCACTCGCTAATTGTGGCGGCTTTCAAGTGTGTACAGCTGTGGCTGGTGGAACACAGCTGCCTGCTGTATGACAAGGAGTGTCTGCACTACGTGCTGGAGGTTGTAGAACTGGGCATCTCCGGCTCCAAGTCTCAGGTAGATAAGGAGGGGATGCAAAACTGTTGATATTAAATTTCCAAGCAGGAAGTGTTTGTATAATTAACAGGGGTAAGAGGGGCTAAAAAAAAAAGTTGATAATGAATTTGACTAACAGGGAATGGTTATATAATCAACCCTTTCGCTCCTCCAGGTGGGGGCTGATGCTAGGGAAGCAGTGATAACCTAACCATGAGGCATATTTGTATAGTTTAACTGGTTAGTGGCTGACATTGAGATGACATTGATTAATAGGGTGTGTATAATTAACGGAATGGGCTGACGCTGTGAAACTGGTTGACAGTTGGGTGTGGAAGTGTACAGTTCACATGTTGGGGGCATAGCGAAGATGTTGGGAATAGGCAGTTTACCTAACGAAGAGTTTATAATGAATCGAGTCTGATTATGAGTAGAACAAAGAGTCTGGAGTAGGATTGGGGACGGGAGAAGAGAGGTTCTGGAATGTTGATACTCTTGCTGTTTGTACATTGTCTGTCTGACCTATTACTTAGAATAGAGTCTGGACAGAAGTCAATCAGTGATTTACTGATACTGTCATTCATTGCTTCAGGAAGGGGAAGAAAGAATTTGGAAGCTGTCTTTGGAGTATTGACATGGAATGTTTACATGACTGATATGTGACCCATCAGTACAAAATCAATGCCGAATCAATTTAGGGGTGATTGAGATATGAGCATTTTTGAAATCCATCTTTTCTGATCAGTTTAATGCATAGATGAATGTCATAGGGCAAAAAAATGTGGACACTGCGGCCTTTTGAAATGATATGCCTCCCAGGTAGTGATTTTTAGAAAACATCTTCTAAAGTTTTCACACACTATCATGTTATATTTCTTTTTATCGGCCTTTATACCATTCAGTATAAGGCTATATTTTTAGGTGACACACATTATTGGAAAGCTAAAGCTTAGACCTGTCTAGCAATATCCAACATGTGGGACTCTGCAAGAGTTAAAATATGAAAAATTGTGTTTCAGTGTTTCTTTGATGCATGTTCTCATAAATAGAGGCATTGATTTTGAACATTTTCATGAAATTTGAGCTAAATTTGTGCACTTATATGAAAGTTTGTGCTGATGGGTGACATGCAATTTGGATGTTTGGTAAAAGAGACAAAAACAAACTGTCGGGTATGGGGATAGGAGAAGGAAATAACAGTTTTCCATATAAAGAATAAACAGTGCTGTTTTAGGTATATGTGAAAGTAGGTGTTGTACTGTCTGAATAGTAAGAAACATGCAGCTTGTGTAGAATATGAAGGAATCTTAGAGTCATCTCAGGAGCACTATCTTTCAAATTTTATTTTTATGAGCTGATTTTGAGCAGGCCTTAGTTTTATCTCGGACAAAGAGAGTTTTTATGAATGCATGAGTTTAATGCACACTGTGTACTGAACGGGCATGGCCTTTTTCAAGGGCTCATGATGACAGAGGTGCCCAAAATTGATCAACATTGTCTTCACTGCATGTCTACAGATGAAAAAACAATGTTTTCATAAAAGGTCTGAACCAATAAAGGGAAATGAATGTCCATATAGAGATTCGTTTCCATTTACAAAGTAATTGTGACACCAGACAAAAAAATGTCTGCAGTTTCAAGCAATGGGAGTAAGCTCATTATTTTTTTGATTCATCAGCTTTGTCTTTTCATATATGCTGTGGCTGGCTTACCTTCACATTTTATCTTTTCCTCTATCGACTTTCTCCTCAGCTACTCATATCAGTTCATGAACATCTTCTTTTCTAAGCTATTGTTTCATGTTTGAGATGAGGAAACTTTTATTATTTATCTGTCTCCTTTTGTAACACTGCCATGCTGTTGTTCAATTTCTATATTCCTTCATCTCTCTCCCTCTACCACAGTTGTGGGGAATGCATTTCCTCCTTTCTTCTTCCAGTATTCCCAGAATCCCCTCCTTCCCTCCCTCTTTCTTCAGACATCTGCTTTTTGGATTCTATTCCATCTTTGTATATTTTTTTATCAACAGAGAGAAGGAAAGAGAAGTGAAAAAAAATATCCATTACAAAAGCTTTATTACTTATGTACATGTTTGCCCAGAGCTAATGTGGTCAGTTTTCAAAAGTTCAAACGCATTCCCACTTTCATCTATTCATTCGTCTGTTTTATGAACTTTGCTCTATTCTTTGCTTTGTGCATCTGTTTAATGCAATACTCCATCCTTTTCTTTGTACGTTTGTTATGGGCTGTGCTCCATCCTTTCTTTGTACATCAGTTTTATGGACTCCACTCCATCTTTTCTTTGTGCATCTATTTTATGGACTCCTTCCCCACTCTTCATCTCTTCAGAGTCGATTCAGATTTGTCAGCTAATAGTGATGGAAGATAAGTGTATGCGCTCAGTGTTGCTGGTCTTACAGTGCTTAAACATTAGCAGTTTTCAGTTCTTGTTACTGTTATCAAACTTGATTCCCTAGGGATGACAAAAAGAGCTTCATGAATGGGATAAAGACCTTGCCTTCAGTATGACTGTTGTCATCTGAGTTTATAGATAATTGACCTGTTTCATATGGAAAAGAGTTTTCCTCTGAGCATATATAAATATCAGTTGTTTGGATGAAATAGAATGTTAAACAGCTGATATTTGTGGAGGCTGCTTGTTTTTATTTTTTCAAAACAATGCAATGTGGTTTGGGTATTTGCAAGATACATATATGTGTGGCTTGACCCTTAGAAGGAATCATATTTCCAGTTTAGAATGAGGTTTTCTTTTTACCTTCCCCCATTTGACTTATTTTTCATTAAACTGTGTGCATTTTAATGACACTGGTGTGGTTTAAAACTTCACTAATTTGTATTTGTTGAAAGATTAATTTTGCTTTCAGTTTCATTACAGCTTGTAGTTAGATGGGTTGAAATCCATTTATTATTCTGAGGATTCACATTTATGTTTGTGTGTGCAGTGGAGAGTTTCACATCACATTTACTTGAAAATATTGTATTGGAAAAGGTGCACCAAGTTTGGGAAAAGGGTGTTTCAGCACGTGTTTGTTGATTTTGTTTTTGAGTATTTCTGGATGGTGTAATGCACAGCTTTGTGATCAAAAGTTTTAAAGAATCAACACACAACATGCATGTATAGATGCTTGTGCATTAGACATGTATTTACCCAGAATCAGACTTAATTCACCTCATATCAGTATGTATGCTCACATTCATGCACATGCATATATTCACACACTCACACTGCACATACACACACAACAACACTACATGGAGAAACATGAATATGGGAAACATTTAAAATCTATTGAAAGAGAAATTACAGATAAAACAAAATGGAATCGTTTTCTGTCTTTTTATCTTTACTTACTTCTCTCTCCCTCCAGTTCCCCCCCCCCCCCCCCACTAGGATTCAGTTTAAATAGTTAATGGTAGAACTAGTTTGATTCGTTTCTTTTCTGTTTTTGAGCTTTTTTTTTAGTTTGCTTCATTTGCAGGCTAAACAGCAAGAGTCACAAAGCGTAAAAGCAAAAGTAGAAAAGGAATCAAAATCTATAGCCACCAAGGTACAGCGTTCATTTTGCCTGTCTTACTTTTGTTTGTCATATAGGCCTTTAGTTTGCTCCAACGTGCTTGCCTGGGTTTTTCTGTTCCTTGTACTCTCATGTCTTGACTGTATGGTGTTGATTGTTCGGTGTACTTGGTTTCTGACTGCATAGTCTTATCCGGTATTACAGCGCTGCTTGGTTTCATCTCAAACAAGGATCTGGCTCCAAAGGTGGTCCATTGTTTTTGATTGCGTGCGTGAGAGTACTTTGAACATCTGGAATTTCACTTTCCATTTGCTGTGATTGGCAAAGATTTTCCACCCAGTCTTCCCCCCTCCCATGTTCCACATAAGAATGATAATTTTTTTCATGCACCCAGAGTTGGTAAATTTCGAGTAAGATTATTGTTTTGCCATCTAGGATTAAACATGCTACATATGGCATTTGTCGTGAGATGGAAGTCTGTTCCAGATAAAGATTGCCAAGTATATATTATTATCTGACTTCCTGACTCTCACGAACGACTCAAATGATGGGCAACCTTTGGTCTTAAACTAACGTTAACTCTAAAAGTGGTTGTTGCTCAGGGGACATTCTTGTGTATCGGTTGCTCAGATGACATTGATTCTAATTTCAATCATCAAAACTTGAAGATAATGTTAAGTTAGCTTGAAACTATCCTGATTGTTAACAAGTGTTGACTGATTATTTGTTACTATTTGTAATATTGGCACTAATCTTACTATTACAGCCTTTCTAACAGAACTCATGTGACCAGTTTGTATCCATGATTGTCGGTCCTCAGGGATGGTGGGTAGGGGGATCTTTAACTTTTAAATAATTTGAAGCAAGCTATGCATGGGATAATCTACATTGCAGTGTTTTTGTTGATTTTTTTACCCAGCTAGAATCTGATTTCCAAGAGCATTGTGGATATAATTTCTTTTTTTATTGTACCAGCAATGATCGCATACAAAAAACTTGGTCATTCGTGTTGCTGCAGCAACTGAGCATTGTGTTTTATCATAAGTCAGTGAGAGAGAGAGAGAATGATTTGTCTGTGTGTAAATATCCATTGGGACAGTGACAGGTTTTATTGAAATTTAGTTCCCTCCTGAAATCACTACTGCCAGTTCTTTTCCTGTATTACTGTTGTTTTCTTTTTCATCTGAGTATGTAAGTCCAGTAAGTAGTAACAGTTCTGCTTTTAATATACATGGATTAAATTACAATAACAAATATTTGATAAATATTAACATTTCTTCTTTAACATACATGGATTAGACTACAACAACAGATATCTGTAATTTTCATCACCATTATTCTGTCTTTCCACAATGCACAAAATGAATTATTTCATCTGTTTTCTATTATTTCATGGCCTTCCAAATCATTTTTTGTTTGTCATCTGCACTGATTTCAATTCTTGATACAAGCCACTTTCTGAAGTTTTCGGCTGTGTCCTTTTACTTCATTTTGGCTGGAAGTTTCTGACGTTTTTGAATTTCAGTAAAAAAAATCATTATGATTTGACCAGTTTGGATATTTTCTTGATACTGTGCTATACATTTCATGCTAGTATAGATACACAGTAATGATATTATCAAGAGAAACCCACCCATTGTTCATGTGTTAACTTACGCCATTTTGGTAATTTGCTGAATGTGGGGCTTTGTGCACATAAGTGTGTGGTTGTCTGCAGAGCATGTTGTTGTTGTTGCATTCAGAATTCGATGTATGTGGTGGGCTATCATTTGCCGCAGGTGAGGCATGGCAGTTTCTATTTCCCCATGCATCCCTGCACACCATCCTGCCCATCCTGTTTGTGTTGACTATTTCCAGTTATGTATTTCACTTACGTCCACTGTTTATCAAATACACTTTGTTACCTTTGGTTCATGTTCAGATACAGTTCATTGCCATTGGTTTATGCTCAGATACACTGAATTGCCACTTGTTTATGCTGAAGATACACTGATTGCCATTGGTGTATGCTCAGAAACACTGAATTTCCATTGGTTCATGCTCAGATGCACTGCATTGCCATTGGTTCATGCTCAGATACACTGAAATACTGTTGGGTTATGCTCAGATGACGGAATTGTCATTGGTTCATGATCAGATAACTGAATTACCATTGGATCATGCTCAGATACACTGAATTTCCATTGGTTCATGCTCAGATATACTGAATTTCCATTGGTTCATGCTCAGATACACTGAATGTCCATTGGTTCATGCTCATTACACTGAATTTCCATTGGTTCATGCTCAGATACACTGAATGTCCATTAGTTTATGCTCAGATACAATGAATGTCCATTAGTTTATGCTCAGATACACTGAGTGGCTATTGGCTCATGCTCAGATGCACTGAATTTCCATTGGCTTATGCTGATTAGTTTATGCTTAAATACACTGAATTTCCATTGGCTCATGCTCAGATGGACTGCTTTGCCATTGGCTCATGTTCAGATACACTATGTCACTTTGTTCATTCGCCGCACATTGCCAGTGATTCATGCTCAGGTACATCACATTACCAATGGTTCATGCTCAGTTTCACTGCCATTGGTTTTTTTCAAAGACGGCGTATTGCCATCGAGTCCTGTGGCATGGAAGCATCCCTATGGAATCAAACTGTATTGTGTTACAGTAAGATGATGAGTGCATGGCTGGATGGATCAAATTTGGTTGAAATTTGTTTATTCATAAGTCATTGTGACAAAGACTTGGAACATTTAGTTAGTAACTGAAGGAAATTTTCATTTACATAAATAATTTTGTTCAGAGTGTAAATGAACTCTTCCTTCCAAGAATGTGTCAGTATAGTAATGGGAAAAAAAGGGTGCTTTTACTGTTGCTACTACTGCAATGTAAATGTGAACAACATTCCTTCTTGCTCTGAAATAATAAGTGTGAATTTCATATGAAGGAAGGAAGGACAAGCAATCTAGCCACTTTGACTGAAAGGACTGTGAGTTTCTGTATGATGAGGCGTTGTTCCTAGAACATGAAGGAATATTTGATTTCTTTCCAAAAAGTATCCATCAAAACATTTTTTGTCCCAAATGTGTCTGCATTCCCCCCACATCTGTCCATTTTCATTTTGTCCCATACCATGTCTATCCAAGGTTCCTGTCACCCCTTTTATAGTTGAAAAAAATAATTGCGCACAGATGTTGACGTACGGTTTCTTGCACATTTTTATTTGTAGGAAAAAAGATGCATGAGTTGGATTTGGGGTGATGACTTACTTTTTATTAGAGGAAAACCATTGATGGATCACACTTTTTTTTTAAAGTGCTTTTATGTAGTTCCTGGTGATGTTAAATGCATGTGTGTACCTTTCGACCTTATGTCTTTTATGCGTTATCGAAAACAACAAAGCAGTATATGTGTGAAAACAAAATAGGGATTTATACATGTAGATTTATGGGCTATAGATACAACTGTGCAAGTTTTAAATTAAACTTGGTAGTGTTCAGTCATGATGATGGAATCAATATGGATGGCATTACTAAGCATATCTGCATACCCCTTGAGTACTTCTGAAAGCATCTTATCTGTATGATGAAATAGGTGAGCGTTTTTAGATTTGACCTAAATCCTTATCCTCCACTTTTGTCTTCACATTTTACCTTATTCCTTTCTTCTTCATTGCCTTTTTCACCTTTCAGGTGTGTTCATCATTTCTCCTGTGTTGAAGTGCAAAAATGCAAGTACCTTAAACACTATGCTTCTATTTTTGTGTTGCTCTCCAAAACCCATACCAGATTTGTTATTGACCTTGAAGTTGTTTCATGAAGTTTGTTACTGAAGTTGAAATTTTCTCTTGTGTTTGTATGCATTTGTGAGTTGACATGTTTGCTACTTTGCTGCAGCTGCCAGAAATGTAATCTTGCATTAATCCTGTAAAAAGTGTTGGTTGTGTTTGTGTATTCTCCTTTGCTTAACATTATGATTATATACGTAATGCTGAATTTGATTATGGTATTGACGCTTAGTGTGTGCATAGTGGTGCAGTTGTTACTAATATATAATGCTGAAAGTGAATGTTACATTGATGCTTAACATATTTATGGTGCTGTCATTATTATGATTTATTTTACTGAACTTGAATGTGATGTTGGTGATGTTACCATATTATGACATTTATAATGAATATAATATTGATGATTATTATTTGGTTGATTGTACAACAGCTCTATCACTTAAAAAAGAAATACAGTTTGTGATGTTTCCATTCACTCCTTTAGTAATTATTTTTTTTCTTATCATAATTGGCTCAGACATTTGTTGAGTTTGGGAGCTCACTGGCTCATATCCAGAATAAAATATGCCATGAGTCTGGTTGGGAAGACTGAGACCTCAAATTTTAAAGTGACCACTAGAAAGACGAGCCTTAAAATGCATTGCTTAGAGTTCCTGACCAACATGTATCTATAATGCTGTGGATTGGTGGACACTGTGGTATAATTATAATGATAGGTGGTATAAAGTACAGCCTTGTCATACACGGTGCAGTCTGAAACTAGAATCATCAGTATCCAAATCTTGAAATGTAATGTTGCATGTTTGGTAGTATTGATGTTACTAATACTGTTGTGAACAATTTTTGAAAATGCATAGGGTTTGATCTTTTCCATCACATGGCATTTGTAGCATTAGTGCAGGAAATTTGTGGCCTATAGGTTAGGCACCTCCTTTGGATATGAGAAACCAGGCTTTAAATCATGGATCAGACTGGTATCCACCCCCCACCCCCGACCTCCTTTCATGACATCTTTACATGATGGTGTAGGTGCTAGTGTTTCAGATAAGACAGTAACCTGAGATTCTATGTGCAGCATGTAATTAGTGCATGTTAAAGCTCCCATGGCTATAAAGGAATTGTCCGTGGCAAAATTCTGTAGGAAGTCCACTTTCATGGTAAACAGACATACAAATATACAGCAGAAGGAAAATGGGTTATGCTCGGACTGCTTGGAGCAGCTGACAGATTTCCTGAGCCTGCACAAAACCCTATGCACCAGCAAGGTCTGGAAACGGGAAAAGAAACAGCATTAAAGACCAGTCTCAATGGGTGCCCATTACCAATGGCACAAGCCTGGGCCCGCACCCTTAATAAGGAAGATTGTGTGCCATTCAGAAATAGCCAGTAGAATCAGCCAAACGAAAACAGTATTCAAAAAGATGAAAAGTGTTCTTACCAACAAATGCCTATCAGTTAATATCAGCAAGAGAGTTCTTGAATGTTATATAAAACCGGTGCTGCTCTGAGCTGATGTACTGTCTTCATTAAGTGTGTCTCAAATTTCATATAAAATTTCACATAGTAAATCCATTGTGACAACAACAACAAAAGATATGAATACAATACAGTATAAATTTTTCTCAGCATGGAGACACTGTGTTTAGAAAAATGAAACTGTTCATTATGTACTATGATGATTATGTATTGCAAGGTAATATTGTGATGATTATATATTGAGGCACTTTGTTAAAACAAGATAAAGAACTAGTACTGGTTGTGGCAGGTGTGAATGGATTTATTGCATTGTACTGTTGCTTGTTTTAAAAATCTTGAGGAAGTGATATTCCAGGAATATAGTGTACTTCATAGCACATCTCTTCATGATCCATTTCTTGTAATGGTAATTTGCTACTTTGAGTGTTTTATTGTTGTTTATTTGTTTGATTTGATTTTTAATACAAAATGGCTTATCACTATGAATGTGAATTTTCAGTTTTGAAGTCTTCATTTGTTTGCTTGTTCTTCCATTTGATTTTGACAGATTTCTTTGTGGTTATTGTTCCTATTCTTTGGCCTTGGGTTTGCTGTGGTTCAGTTTCTCTTTTTATGCACATGGTGTAGGGATTGTGTATTGTTCTGCATAATACAGTTTTTATTATTGTGTTTGTTCTTTTGTTCTGGCTATCTCTGCCTCTCTCTCTTTCTCTGTCTGTCTGTCTGTCTCTTTCTCTCTGCCTTTCTCTCTCTTTCTTTTGCAGACTTCTAGCATACATTTGAAGTGTTTGTACAGTGGTGCCCCCCAAGTCAAATCTAATTCGTTCCTTGGGCCATTCGATTTGAGAATATTCTAGTTGGGAGGCAATTTTTCCCATTGAAATTAAAGTAAAAAGCATTAATTTGTTCCAGGCCCCAAAATCCCCATATCTGTTTTACATTTTTATGGGTTTCTGTTGTGCCCTGTGGCCAGATAACTGCAATATAAGTACAATGGCAAGCAGAAATAGACTTAAATAGACTTAAATAAAGCAGAAATAGACTTAAGTACTAATACTTTGCACTTTCTTGGGAGCCATAATGAGGGCTAATTTGAAGAAGAAATGCAAAAAAATGTCAGCAACAACAGAGGATGATGTGCACGGCACGGGGGAGTGAGCGGGACTGGGTGGGCACTGCGCGCCTCAGGTCCTGGCTTTGTTGCCAGACGTTCGAGATGGGAGTGAGATTCGACATGGGAGGCGAGATTTTGCCGAAATTTTCGTTCGACATGGGAAAATTTGACTTGGAATGCATTCGACTTGGAGAGTACCACTTTATTTGCTTTCTCACAAATTTTTTTTCTCTCTTTTTCCTTGCTTTGGTTTAGTTATGGGTTTGTTTAATTTCCTAGGTTCTGTTGCTTTGTCTTGACTTAATTTTGAGCATAGTAGAATGACAGTTATTCAGAAGGCACTAACTTGATGGGATGTACTAGTTTGATTTCTAACCATTTAATTTGTTACAGAATAACTGAGTCTTTATTCGTATCAAGCATGATGGAAATTTGACTACTGTGAGTTCCTGGTACTCTTATTTGGTCAGGAATATTGTAAATCTGATAAATTGTATTAAAAGATTTCTGATATATGCAGTTTGAATGTTGCATGTTTTAATGAAATTGTATAATCCATATTTTTAATAGTAACAAAGGGAAGGTATATTCATTGCAGTGGGAATTGAATCCAAGCAACTAGTGTGTAATGTTTCAGAATCGTGCCAGTGACCCTCCACGCTACAAGGGGACTAAGGAGCTGATGCCTGCCTCAATGAGGGTGAAGGATGCTGCTGAAGCTGTTTTGACCTGTATCATTGATCAAGTGGTATGCCTGTTATGATCGAAAAGTGCGGAAATGAATGTAGTAACAATGATCGTGTCTACAGCTCCTTATCTCACAAGAGCCCTGAATACTTCAAAAAAGCATGAAAGGCAAAGGCAGACTGACATATGATATAGCAAATGCATATCAGCCTTTACTGTTATGATGAAAACAGATGAATTATGATAATACAGTGTTAAAGAAGCAATGAAAATGATTTATAATAGAATAACAACTTTCATAAGACAGTGATGATATGCTTGAATGGGTAGTCTGATTCAGATGGCATTGTACTTTGTTTTTCTTTTAGTTAGCTATTTAGTAAGTTTTGTCAGTATGCTTGTACTATTATTTAGTGTGGGTATTCCCAGGATCATTTTAGATGAGTTAAAAGGTTACTTAAATGAATAAATGATAAATTGAATGAAAAGGAATGGACTAAGATTGGACTTTAATGTGTATGAATTGATTGTAACAACTATGACTTAAGTGATCAAGATGTTTTATTGCCCTTATGGAGCATTTCAAAATTCTGGTTTCCCTGTGCAGGAGCCCTTCTTTTGTCTTTGTGGAGAAGCAATCAAAAATGTCACGTAGCTGTTCATGGATCTTTTCAAAATCCTGTGTTTTATCTGTGCAGGGGGCCTTCCCTCCTCCTTGTGGACCTGAGTCACTGTTTTCCTTACTGGATGAGAGATCTCTGCTGAAGTATGCTAAGGGTAGCACACTTCCTGAACAAGGCTCACCCTTTCGCTACTTTGTCATTGACAATTCTATCATTGTGGGGCTTTTGGAACAGCCCCTGGGAAATGTGGAAGGTATGCAGATTCTGTCCATGCACACGTGTATGTTTGTGTTTTCAAATGTGTGTGTGTGTGTGTGCATTCACAGGATTATGTGTGTGAAACATTTGTTGACATTTCCAGGTGAGTATACCAGATAATTATGTGTGTACGCGAGGTATTGATTGTGGGTGTTCATGTGTGTTTATATGTGCATGTGCACATGCATTTGGCTCCATGCATATGCCTGTATGTATAGGACTTTGGTGTCATGTTACAGAACAGTTTATAACGAAATGTATTTATTTAGATTTTTTGTGGGCAGACCCTTTGCCAACAGTGACTGCCTTGATTCGAGGTGCCTTCGGACGTCATGCATGGACAATGCAGCTTCGACACTCAGCCAGGGTGTCCAAGGTATGAGTTGGACTAATCTTTTTGTGTGGAACTAGATAAAAAAAACTCATTGTTCACAGATGTCTGCAGGTGACACTTGTGATTTTTGACATACATGTGATAATTGTCAATTTGACAGAAGTGATTGATGTTTATCATTGTTGACAGATATCATCGCGTGCCCACTTGGCTGACCCGGGTCGTCCCATGCCAGCGGAGGATGTGGGATTACAACACAATGTCAACCATCGCTACTTTCCGGAGTGTGTGGACAAGATTGCCAAAACTAAAGCGTCAGTAGCATTCCTTTACGAGTTTTGTCTGTCTGTATTTGTTTTTGTGTTTACAAATGTGTGTGTGTGTGTGTGTACCAGATATAAAAACATATAGCCTACAGTCAGTTGTTTATTTTTGTTGTGTTTTGTTTAGATTACAAAAATGAGTTAAAGGATGAATTCTTTTCACTTGATGCCAAACATTAACCCTATCCCATTCACTCCGGCTGCATCCGGCCAAACACAGCTCTCCCGCATCTGTTCACTCCGGCCGCGGCCGGCTGCATGTTTGCACACATGGCAGTACTTTTCCATCACGCTGTAACCTTGAACTAGCTCACTCTGTATGAATGAAATTTGGCGGGTAGGTCCACGGAGGACCAATGAACTGTTAACACTAAATTAAGACGCCACCACTGGCATCATTCACAAGACAGAAGAAGGAAATGACCGCATTCCATTCTTGTGTATGTGTGAATGAGAAAGATGGCGACGCAGCACGAAGAACTAGAATGGGAGGAGTATACTGAGGAGGAATTAGAAGTTATTTTGAGAGAAATGGAGCAGATGGAAAAAGAAAAAGATGCAGAATCAGATGTAGAAATTGATTTTGCTGAAGGAGATGAGGAGGAGGAGGAAAGCGAGGAAGAAAGCGACCCTGAAGACAATGTGCCGTTAGCGGATTTGCAGACGACGTGGCGACGCGCTGCTGTAGCAAGCCGGGTGAACGAATTCCATCTCGAAACTGGCCCTTCACACGCATTGCCCGCGAATGCAAAACCTTTGGATTATTTTTTTTTATTTCTACCGGAATCTTTTTTTCAAACAGCGGCAGAGGAGACTAACAAGTATGCAAAACAGAAGATCGTAGCTAGAGGCTTGGCCAGTGATCCATTGTGGAGAGACATATCATCAACTGAAATACGTGCCTACCTGTCGATCCTTATTATGATGGGAATCAACCGTAAACCGCGGATTGATATGTACTGGTCGACTGATCCACGATACAATGACCCTTGGATTAGCAGTATTATGCCTGAAACAAGATTTCTGAAAATCAATCATATTTTCACCTGCATGACACATCGAACACACCTGGGCGTGACAGTGCGAACTACGACCCTCTGTATAAGATCAGGCCTTTCATTGATATTATCCAGCCACTGTTCAAGTCACGATACAACCCTGGCCGTGACTTGAGCATTGATGAATCAATGATTGGGTACAAAGGGAGGGTGTTTTTCAAACAGTATATGCCCGGAAAACCTACCAAGTGGGGGATCAAGGTGTGGCAACTGTGTGATGCAGAAAGTGGATACTGTGTGGCATTTGACATCTACACGGGTCGTCATAGCCGCCAAAATACCAACATCAGCCTGGGGGAGGAGGTGGTCGACAAATTGGCCTCAGCTTACTACAACCAACACAGGCACCTTTATTTTGACCGCTTTTTCTCGTCAGTGCCCCTTTTGAAACACCTGTCCAGCAAAGGGACCTATGCCTGTGCGACAATCATGCCAAACCGCAAAGGACTTCCTGACGAGGTGAAGGCGGCCAAACTACCCAACAGAGGTGATCTGCTACAGTTGCAACAAAGTTCTCTGATGGCCACCGTGTACAAAGACAAACGCCAGATCTACATGCTCAGCACCAATCAGCCACCGGGCAAATCAACCGTAGGTGACAAAGAGATCCCCACTGTCATCGCTGCCTACAATAAGTACATGGGAGGCGTTGACAAGTGTGACCAGTACATGGCCTACTATCCCGTGGGACATAAAAACAAGAAATGGTGGAAGTACATCTTCAATTCCTTTGTCAACTTATGCATTGTACAGGCTTTTCTCACCTGGGAGAAATCGACACATGATCCACCTGTCAAGAAAAGGTACGATCATCTCTCCTTCCGAGCTGATGTCTCCGACCAACTGAGGGGTGGATTTACTTGCTGTAAGAAGACAACAGGAAAGTGGAAACAAATCCCCGAGGCTCCGATTGCTGTCCAAACAATCAACTACCACAAGCTGATCAAGATAGGACGCAAAAGAGTCTGTCGCCAATATATCATCGTAGGGCGACTGACACCCACAAATCGACAGGTAGAAACGTCATTTCAGTGCAGATTTTGTCAAGTTCCACTGTGTCGTGTCGGCCGTGACTGTTTTAGGGACTTCCATGACAGCAATCTTGTTCGCCAAAACAACAACCAATAACTACACACAAACAAGTTAGGATCTGCACCTGAAAGTTGACAATTTTGTGACACTGAAATGACTCAGATAAAATGACAACCAACCAGCACACTGACAGTGACCGACACGATTGTACTCTCAGATACATACATATATATATACATATAGCTATTTGTTTTTCTCCATAAAGTGTACAAAGTAGACTGTGTAACAGTGTTAGTTTGTAGTGCTTTTCCTGTTCTTTGACTATAAACACGTATAGTTGGTGACATGGATTTGGTGACACTGACAATTCAGATGGATTACCATAGTGATGGGAGTGATGGGACAAGTTCAGGTAGGCCTCTCTGTACTGTTTGTAACTCACAAACGTCTGTATGTCATGTTACACCGTGTATCTTTACTAACATCATGATGTCACCTCGAAAACACCTGTGACATGTGACAATAGAGGGGACAACGACACGACATCCACAAGTGAGACACACATATTGACATGCAAACCAAAGTATGTTCACTCATAAACACTTCTGCCAAAAATTGTTGCTCTACGGCAAATGACAGCTGAGTAGTGCTGTATAGCGTACATGAACCATATTTTCCTTGAAAAAAGCTGAAAAACCACGAATACTAGGGGAAGTTTCACTGCGAGCTATGCAAATGGGAGAGGGTTAAACTTTTACTTTTTGTTATTTGCAATTAAATAAAGCAAAAGCCATTTCAAGATGTTATTTTTCTATCTTTTCTTTTTAGGGACCACAGCATCCTCCTTTGGAGTCACTGTCTAGTGAGAAGGAACGGGAGGACCTGGAGAAGATGAAGGCATTCATTGAAACATCCATCGCTTTTGAACAGAAAGTGTCTCAGGAGTGCCACAATGCCCAGCAGACCACCCCATACCCTAACCCCAAGACTGAGTGCAAACCACCTGAGTGAGTCATTAGGATAGAGGGGGAATATTGGAATACAGGGGAATGTTAGTGGCTTGATTTATACAGAATTTGTTCAGTAAATTGACGTGAAAGTTTAACTCATTTACAGTGTACTGAAATGGTCTCTGTAGGTATGTGAAAATCTGGTATTTTGTCAGTTGAAAAAATCTGCTGACAAGCCATTTCAGACACAGGTACTGAGTTAAATATTTTTTTAAAGATTTGGAGTTTCAGCAGTACAAATAACACAGTAGAAAAGTAAACACACTGACTTGCTGGATGAAAACAGCACTCTGGTATACATGCTAAAAATGAAATCATGAAAATCTTTTCAAGTCCAGGTGAGTGAGTGTTGGCATTTTCATCACTAGTTTCATTCCCAGTCATTGTTTGCCAGAAAGAATTAGTGATGTGATTCAAGGAAAGATTCTTCAACTTATTTTTATGCATTGCCATGGTCTGCTCCTTCATGAATGATAAATTTTACAAATGTTTCACTCGCTGTGTATCGTTGTCACTTCAGTGGAAGCGTCATTTTATGTCCAAAAATGTCTGATTTTCCTATTCAAAGTTACTTCAGAAATGTAGTCTGTAATTGAGCCATGGTCTACCTGAAACAGTGAACTTAAACAGAAATGATTCCTCTACACATCTGTAGTTAGTTCCCATCATTTGCAAGATGGCAAGCTTTACAGATCAAATCTAATCATGTGCACATCAGTAGATGCATGTTGCTGTGAACAATGATGGCAGCGTGTGCATCAAGTGATGTATGTGCTTTGCTGCAAATGAGTGAAGTATGATGCTTTTGGGGGCTGGGTTTTACAAGGAGGGTTGTTGATAACACAGCTTTATAATGAACAAGTTCATATTTATAGAGAAAAGTATTTAGATGCCAAAGAGATTTTATTATATGTGTAAAAGAGGTTTGAATTTTTGGTGGGTTTCTCTTTTTCTGGTTTTAAGTATGTGAAAAGGCTGTTTCTGTAAGTTGATCTATTTTCCCTTCTGTTTTCTTTATATCAAATTTCTAATTACTGTATGTCCATGACTTTTGTCAGGATCTGCCATGAGTATCAGACTGCACGCTTGTTCCTGTCCCACTATGGCTTTCTGTCTCTGGAATCTCTGAAGGTTGGTATAATTGACATTACTGGAAACATGAATTGTGTAGGGGCTTACTGCTACTAATCTGATGAGCATTCCACAGTCATTATAGTTTGAGGGCACATTCACTTTTCCTCTTTAAATGCAAGAGTAGTGGTATTTGTCATATTTCTGTAGGACCAGGTGCGTGAAAGTGATGATTGGGTAAGGCAGAGGGAAAGATAATTTCAAAGAATGAGCAGAAATGCAGAACCAGAATGAACATGTATAAATTTGTGCACAATGTCTCAACTTCAAAAACAAACAAACAATGAATTAATGCTGTTATTTAACCCTCTTGACACAATATATAATTAAAAGTGTACTGTAAGGCAATGTAGGTACGTGAGAAAACCGGGCTCCGCGCAGCCATGAGCATTCGATAAAAAAACTGTGACACGTTCTGGCGCTTTGACGGAGGGGTGTCCATGTATCGGACCTGTGATTGGTCATTATCTACGATCGTTAATCGAAACAATACATGTTAGGATGCTCAACATAGGTGGAGCTGTAGCCTCTGATTGCGATTCTTTCATTTTGTGCTGTCACGCGAGAGCAGACGGACATTTGGCTGACCACTTGGTTGTAACCGCTGCAAACTGCGAAGGTAAGTGATTGACTTTCGTGAAAATTGGGTGGTTAGTAGACTAATTCCCTCTTCTGTTGATATGCCAAATTTAGAACAGATCTATGCCAAATCTCATTGTTAGATCTGTCCCGCTAAGTGTATGGTGTACTGAGGCGATGGTGCACGTCATGCCGCCATTGTTGGTCAATCTTAGGCAAAGACTGTACGACTAGATCTACGAACTGCTGATAGCAGACTTGTTTGTATTGAGATGGCAATGTTTTGGGCAATGACGTAAAACATACTGATTTTATCAATGATAGTTTTTGTTGTGAAAAATGTGTTTGTGTGTGTGTGTGTGTGTGTGTGTGTTCCTATAGATCTATAAAAATCTGAAGTGATGAGTTAGTCATGCACTTTTTTTTTCTTTTTGCAGCTATTCATCTTGATCAGCTGATTTTGGCTGATGCCCTGTAACAAGAGCGCAAGTGACCTGAGCGTGGTTCAGACTTTTTGTTTTTCCTCTTATTAATCCTGTACTATTCCATGATGCACAAAATACATTGATTTTCGCAATACAAGTAACATAACACTGTGTATCCATGAGATGACTGAATGCTTCACTGGGCTTACAGATGATAATAGTGATATATTTTATGTTTGCATATTTTGAGTACTTGTAATGATGATACATTTTATGTTTGCTTGTTTATTTTCTTTAAAATAATGGAAAAATAACAAAGAAAAGAGAAAGAAGAAAAAACTTAAAGAAAGAATGTGACTGTTTTTTTGTGTGTGTGCAAGTCTTCGCAGTGCATGCTGATTAATGTGTGTATTTTGATTTGTATGAGTGATATATTGATGCCTCTGGAGATGATACTCTGCGTCACGTAAAAAATTGCATTGGCATAATGCAGCTAAGCCTTTTTTCTACCAAGTGTGTCATTTTGTTTAGATTGGATTTTCCATGGAATTTTGCAATAGACAAGTCTTTTTTGCTATGGATTCTTTACTTTCACTGAATGTACGCTAAGACTCGGATAATAAGGTGTTCTGAAGTATGAGGGACTCTGTTTTTCATCCAAAAGACCAGCACTCACACCGTCAATCAGGATTTAGGGAGGTGGTGAGAATCCAAGTTCAACTGAAATCTGCATGACTGAATCAACTGATTTTATAGAGTTGCAGGCTTCTGTCTAAAGGTGAATTTATAGGGATTTTAAAAAGCAAGAGTTTTCTTATTAAAGTTCTTGGGCTAATTATCATATTTTTATTTGTTATGAGTTGATTTTCATGAAAATTAGTTGGAGCCTTTGTGTGTCAAACTCCAAGCCAGAATTACTGTAACTGTAGAAGATACAGCAATTTTGAACAGAAATCTCCAAATTGTAAGATGTCTTGATTAAAATCCTCATTTAAGGTAGAAAGAAACTCTAGGGAGAGCAGAAGGTCTTGAGAGAAGTAACCCCCTTTAGACAAGTGTTTCGGCCCTGAACTCCTTACACTCTCGGGGGGCTGGGCCACATCCAGGTCATGACTCCTGGATACCCTTCTGCTATTGTCTTTTTTTTTTTTTTTTCCCCCACGCCGGGGAGCGAACCTGGGCGATTCTGCGCTTCACAACTGCGGTACGCGGTTTTACCAATGTGCTAACGGGGCACACATCATCTGTAGGGGATTTAATCCTTATGAAGTTCACTTTTGGTTCCTCCTTGCCCAGATCCAGCTTGAGCTCCTTTCTGCTGCCTCTGCCATCGCTTTAAGTAATTATTTACTGTGTAAATTAACACAGCTACTATGATTCATCATCCTTTGCACGAGTATTGTCTGGAGTGAGTCTGTGGAAAAATCAAGACAAGAATTCAGCAATGGGGAAAGTGAAGTTGTTTTAGAAGTCTCAGGCAGATATGTTTAAAGATTTTCAAGATAATTAATTCCTGGATTAGTCACAGTAGGTATTACAACCATTCATATTTTTTCATGATGATAATACTTGCAGTCTGTGGCAAATTACAAACCAGAATTCCAGCTATAATGGTAGAAGGTAAATTGGTTTTATGGTTGTTATGTGTTGTTGTTTTTAAGATCGTTAGATCACTTGATTATTAGTTTAATTATTAAAACTATTATCATTGATCATATTTTTGTGATAATACCTAAAGTGTGTGTTGTGGCACATTACAAGCCAGAGTTCCAGCCATTGTGCAACTTACAATGCTTTAAGACGCTAACACAGGGTTTTTCTTTAGCTCATTAAGGTAGGTAGTTAATTACTGGACTAATTACCAAAGCTATATGGCTAATCATTTGTTTTTCATGATGTACCTGGAGTCTGCAAGCGGCAGAATTCCAACTATGATGGAAGTTAAAATGGTTAAAGGACTGTTATATACTATTTTTATGCGTGTTAAGTTGATTGATTAATTACTGGATTAATTACCACAGCTATTACAACCAATCATATTTGCCATGATGAATAATACCTAGAGGGTTTGTAGCAAATTACATGCCACAATTACAGCTATTGTAGATGTTACTGTGTTTTTTGGACTCTCATACACTTTTTTTAAAGCTCGTTAAAGTGTTAAATTATTAATTACTGGCTAATAACCCAAACCATTATGACTTAGTTTTTCATGATGAGTAATAGCTGGAGTCTGTGTGTGGTAAATTAGAAGCCAGAATTCCAGCTATTATGTAAGTTGTAATGATTTAAGTACCTTCACATGTATTTTCTTAAAAGCTTGTTTGATTAATTAAATTAATTATCGGTAATTAGTGCACAGTTTCATCAACTTGTGAATACTTCAGTTGTCTTGTGCATGTAAAGACCTTTCTGGTGATACTGAGTTTTTGGTTCTTGGTTCAGTCTTTCCAAAGTTAAGTCACTTTATGTTCACAAAATCAAGACAATTGATCACAGTTTCTGCTATGTGAGCCATGTAAAAAATGGCCGAAATTTTCATTATTTAAAAAATTTGTAACTTTCGTTACAGTCAACCAAATAAAAAAGCTTTTTATACCGTTGTAAAGCTACTTTTTTCCTCTTTTTATTGGTACCAGTTATATAATTATTTTCAAAAAATGAAAAATTTTGTCACATACCTAGACAATGGCGTAAAATTATGGGAGCCAATTTGTCAATGGGTTCTAATTGTTTTTAATTTTTGCTGCTCTTGTGTAAACATTTCCTAGAAAAGTATACATTTATTTAGAAGGGAGAAATCCTGAACTGCACAGTAAAAGTAAAATAAAAACCTATTTGCTGGAGAAAATGAAATTACAAGTGTTAGAATGAAAAACACATCCACATACATACGATGAGAAATACAGTGTAAGCAAACTAAACGACTACCCTCATTCCATCAATGACTGAATGCGCTAAAAAGTACCTATCATCATGTACTCAAACGTCACTTGTTCATTTAGAACCAAAAACAAAGCCATATTTACCTCATAATCATCACCAGAGCTACTGTCAACTAAAGTCTCAACCTCACGGTCAGTTCCAGTCTCACTCATTTTTGTGTAAAAATTTGTAGAAATCAATCAAAGAACAGCAAAATGGCGACCCTGTGAAAGGAAGAGGGCAGAGGCAATGCAAAAGAAGCCTTCTGATTGGTCAGTTTGTATTCACTTCATAGATTGGACAGTATTCAGGGGGAGATACGAATGAAGTCACCATCATGGCTCATCGTGTTTGGAAGGTAAAGCCATGATCGTAAGGTAAAGCCATGATTGTGGCTCACTGTGCTAAGCAGGTTAAATTGCTGACACAACACACACACACACACACACACACACACACACACACACACACACACCACACACACACACACACAACACACACACACACACACACACACACACACACACACACACACACACACACACACACACACACACACACACACACACAACAACAACACTTGCTGGTGAGATCTTGAAAATGTGTTAGCTCTCAGATCTTTCATATGTATATTTGCTATTCTGCCATCAACCAGATTTGTAAAATGTATATTTGTTATTTTGAAAATTTATTTGCTATTCTGCCATCAGAGCATCCAATCATCCATCGGTCCATCCTTGTGGACTGAAAACAATGGTACGACAAAACATGCTTTTTTTGTTTGTGCAGGAGCCATCTAACCGTGTGTGTAGCGTGCCTCCAGCCCTGGTGATGTTGGACTCTTCCAACTCGGCTCTCTTCACTGACCTGGAGTCTCTCGACTTCATTCCCAGTCGGGACAACGACACGCTCCACGTTTTTTACGTCAAACAGAACCAAAAAACAGCCCAAGATATTCTCTGCAATGTGGTGAGTGTGGTGATGTTGATGTTGATGTTGAGGTGGGGGAACGGGGTATCTTCTTGTCTGTAGTTTAGTTGTTGTTCATTTTGTTTCTTAGGCAAAAGGTAGACTTGCAGTATTTTTCCCCCTTTATTTTTTCCTTTGAAAAGATCATAGCATATAGCCAATATGCATATATATGTGCTGTTGTAGTTTTGCCATTGTAACATGGAGAATGTATTAACCCTGTCACTCCCACATCTTATCCACCTGCCTCCTGCATTGTCAGCCATGATAGTGAAGCAAACACTTAATCTTTTGATCCCTCCCCTATCCACCAAGCTAGTGGATAGGATGAGGGAGTTAACGGGTTAAATTTAGCATTACATAAATTACAGGATCATGGAATCATGATTCTGGTCAGTGAAGCCGTAAGTTGCACTGTACTTGATGATAAATTTTTTGTATTTGTGAGCGAGTGTTTCAGTTGCCTGTTGTGTGGCAATTGTTTCAGACTTCCTACAACAACGTGCAGCCACAGTTCCTGGAGTTCTTGCACTCGTTGGGCTGGCCTGTGGATGTCAGGAAACATGCAGGCTGGACGGGCCATGTCTCCTCCTCCTGGAAAATCAGTGAACCTGATGACTGTGATGGTAACTTTTTATAGGTCTTTGTTTTGTAGTGGAGTTTAGAGGCTGTTTATTTGAATGAATTGTATCAGAAACACATAGAAATAGAATGAGAACATGTATTTAATTCACAAAAGAAGACAAGACAATGTGAATTAAGAAGCTCTCAGTCTTCTATGTTGCATACAAATGTAAAATTAAGGGAGGTAGTCTGACACACATTTCAGCCTACTGTAAATGGGAGACATGGCTGTACAGAGAGGAGAAAAACTGCACATTAAGTCATGGCTAGGCCGCAGGCAGCTGACCCAGCTGTGACCCCTGATAGCGCGCAGTGCCAGACATTCCACTGCCTGCTGTCAAGGTCATGGAGTACTTCTTTGTCTCTGTTAAAAAGTGGCATTTTTTCATTCTCTTTGGAAGCGGATTACAGTGCAGTCAGGGTTTTGGTGGTGCCTATCTTTTGTCAGTCAAAAGAATTCTCCTTTGTCTTGAACTACACCAAATTTCAAAATTTCATTTTAAGTCGTTTACAATTTATTTGCAATCGTTTTGGGTATATGTTTACCATATCAGACAGTCAGACAGTGAAATTAATTTTCATTCTTTAGTGGAGCAGGTGGTGCTAATAAGAGTGGAACACACAAATGTTTACTCCAGTAACGCGGAACTGAATGAGTGTTTTGTACACTGTGTGACTTTGGAGTACTTAACCTGTTTTCCTCCTCCCCTATTGTAAAAGAAAATGACACCTCGTAAGTGTAGACGCATCTCTCTCTCTCTCTCCCTCCCTCTCTCTCTCTGTATGTTTATGTGATGTGTGCGTCTGTGCCAGTGCGTGCGTGTGTCTGTGTGTGTTGTGTGTCCTCCCCTCTCTCTCTCTCAGACACCCCACAACACACACACACACACACACACACACACACACACACACACACACACACACACACACACACACACACACACGCCATCCTCCTTTTTATTCCCTTTATGTTTGTTTGTTTTTTCTTTAGTTCCTTATTTAATGCTTTCTGTGTTTTCTTCTGTTTTAACTAGTATCTTTTTTTTTTTCTTCCACAGTCCACTTTTGTCTTCGTTGTTCACTTTTATGTCTGTACGCTTAGTATTAGAAGATTAGTAAGGACTAACTGTAAGACAGGTCCAGTGGGACCTAATGCTACAATCCTTGAATAACAAAGTGTTTTTCATGTTTTACGTTTCTCTTTCTTTCTCACTTTCTCCGTCTTTAGAACTGCCTTTGTGTCTGTATGTGTTAGAGGTGTGTGTGTGTAGAGGGGTGTAGGCCGGTGTGTGAGAGCGTCTGTTTCACCAACTCACAACCCCACCCCCCTCTCTCTCTCTCTCTCACACACACACACCCCTTTGTGCAGAGACACAAGAACCCCTACCTCGTCTCTTTCTCTCTCTCACAGCTTTGTGCAAACACACAAGAAACAGTCCATAGGCCTCCTATGTGGAATTTCTCTTGCAGCCGGCAGCTAAGAGGCACTGTACCGGGCGTGTCAAGTTGCCGCTATGGTGGAGTAATTAACTGGAGGCTCCCTCCTTCCCTGCCAACATTGAACTTTGTCTGATAAGTGAAGACGGGAGCTGATTGTATAGTGCGTCTTCGTTAGACCGTGAAAACCGAGAATGCTTGATTAGTGGGGTTGACATTTTTGGGAGAAAACAGATCGTGACGGAGTTACGTTACTGCATGAATTTACGCATGTGATATACAAGATTTGGTAGAGTAGCCTAGTGAACTAACCTGATCATATTTAGTCTTGTTCTAAAGCTGTTTATATTGGCTACACAATGTTTTACATATCAGACAGACTGTTGAAAGGCGCTAAAAAAAATCGGACTGTTTAGCAACCAACTCATTTTTGTTCCCAGACAGCGCTGTGCTGGCATTACAGCTGTCAGTGGGATGGAATGCCCCGCTCAGGCTGAAAGTAGGTCCGGTCACTGCGAGGTTAGGCCGCCCGCCTCTCCAGCTGAAGAGAGAAGCACTGACTGATGTTGTCTGTCTCAGAGAGGATTCATAAAAGCGATTGGCTTCCCTTACATGACTTTTTGACCTATGCAACCCTCACCAGATTGGTTTTATTTATCTGAGAATAGAATCAGGTTTTCAGCAAAATGGTGATGCCAGGACTGTCTTGCAATCCTGCATGTTTTCAACCTTTGAAAGCATGTGAGTTGAGCCAAGAACTTATAAATGACTGTAGGATGATTCAGAAGACAGTTCTGAGACAAGAAGAGGTTGAAACAGCAGTAATCATTCGCTGTTGGTGTGAAATGTGCACCAGACAGACCCTACACAATGAAAAGTATTGATCCTACAAACATGTGACACAAAACTTACAGGGAGTAGTATTATAAGCTGTAAGGGAAAGACTAGGGTGATTGAGTTGGGGGGGGGGGGGGGGGTGTGGCGGTTGCACATGAGGTGACTGGTCAAGCCACTTTGTACTTTTATATACACTGCAGCCATTTGTATAGGTCATGAGAAAAATTCTCATATAAACAAATTAAAACAGAGTTTTGCAATCAGCTGGTCATATATTAAACGATTGTATATTTTTGACTGAGTAAACATAGTGTAAACTTTGTAGAGCTCCGCATGTGTGCTCTCAGCTAAAGAGATCTTTTGTGGCTTTCCCATACTGTATGATTCATTATTTTCATACTGCCAGGTGCAGCCGATTATTGAATGCACACTTCAAGGTTTAGAAAGATTCTAGTTTTTACTATATATAAGGTGCAACATAGTTTATTAAGGTGAACATTAATAAAGAGTAGATACCAGCAGCAAAAATAAAACCTCTAAAAATCAGCAAGGAATTTACAGTAGACTAGTAACATGAGGTAATTCACAAAATAGACTTTGTTCAAACGCCATGCCTGAAAATACCATCAAATTGTCAGGCGCGTCTGATCACCTCTCAGCTCCTGTGCCCGACAATTTGTCAGGCGCACACATCCACACACTTTCGGTTTCATAGCCATTATGAAAGGGACATTACTCTGTCACTCTTTCCTTTTGATAACTTCGAAGATTCTGCCAAGTCATTTTGAAGCAATTTTACGCAGTTTTTTGTTGTTTTTTGATGTCAAGATGATTAAATGAGCTCGCTACACATTGCAACACACGGCTGCATTTTCCCAGCCATTCTGACACCCTTTAGTTGGTAACCTTTCTGCCAGCCGGCATCGCCTGCAAGTGCTATTTTTAGCCAGGCAGGTTTGACCAAAGTCCATCGTCTTGTGCTACAGCAATACTTTGCAACTGCTTCGTTCTTTCAAGAGTTACTCCAATCTTGGTCAATCTGTAGGCCTATACTTCCATGCGCGCCTGTGCCTTGCCGCAGGATGGGTGAAAGTGGTGTGGAGAGTGGAAGGGTAGGGCAAAAGATGCGTGCTATTTATAGCTTGCAGCGCAGAACCAAAAAGTGGCCAAGTAAAGTGTCTCGGATTTGTGCGCCGTAAACAAGTTTTGGATGAAATCTTCTTCAATGATGACAGTGATTTTGAGCCCAAAACAGAAGAAACAGCCTCTGAATCGAATGTATCTTCGTCAGTTGGCACTTCACTTGATAAAGAGCCCTCGCAAAGACCAAAAATTGATGAAATGGAGGTGGAAAATTAACCATCAACATCCAGTGGGAGTGTTCATGTTGATACTTCTAGAATTCTCCGACATACTGTACGGGCAAGAAAGCGACTGTGACAGCAATAATGAGAATGAAGGCTTCTTTTGTCAGTTTCTTGTCATACAGTATGTCGGAGCAATCTCTGGCCTCACCACCACGACTACCACCATCCTCAATTCATGATAGAGCCTGTGAATCGAGTGTATCCCACATTTGCAGGGAAAAAAGTGTTTTTTCTTCCGTGATTTTTTTGACATTGTGGATATTATGGGATTTAACACAATTTCAAAGTGTGCCTCTTTAATTGTGAATATGAATAAGTGATAAAAATAAGATTTTTTGTTGTTTTTGTAAATTTTCATAAAATTTTAACTAAGACTCACCTGTCTCACCTGTCGGCGTCACCGGGAACAGTGTTGGCCGCTGCACATGATGTCCTCACAAGTTGCCTCCAGCACTCTCGATCTTGGCTAAGTCTGACCACCTCCTGGAGTTTCTTGCCACTGATGTTTGTGATGTTTCTAGCAAGTGATGCAGGTGGCCGTCCTCTGTTTCTCTTTCCTTCCACTTTACCTTGGAGGACAGTGGACATCAAGTCTGTTCTCTCATTACGGATTGCGTGTCCAACATATTTCAGTTTCCTCTGTTGTATGAGTACTAGAAGCTTGCGTGTAGTACCCAACTCATTCAGTATGCTTTCATTTGAGCGCCTATCCGTCCATTTGACCCTCAGCAGTCTTCGGTAAAACCACAGCTCTGCTGCTTCCACTCGTCTTTCATCCTCTTTCTTCATTGTCCATGCCTCGCAGCCGTATAACATCACTGGCCAGACAAGACATTTTAAGAGTTTTATCTTAAGGTCTGCTGTTATGCTGTGGTCTTTCCAAATATTGTTCAATTGAACCATACTGTTCTTGGCCATTCCAATTCTCATCTTTATGTCTTTTGAGCATGTTCCATCGTGTGTCTTGACTGAACCTAAATATCTAAAGTCCTTGACATTTTCTAGAGGGACTTGGTTTAGCATGATCTGGTCCTGTCTAGTGTTATATTTGCCTGCAACATGCATAACCTTTGTCTTCTTTGAATTTAAGTCCAGCCCAGCTGCCTTTCCAACCCGGTCTACCCTGTACAGGATCCTCCTAGAGCCTGTAATGTTGTCTGCCAGTAATCCTGTGTCATCTGCGTAGCGTAAATTTGACAGGTTTCTACCACCAATATTTACTCCCATGTCTTCTATGTCTGCTTCTCTCATGATATGTTCAGTGTATATGCTGAAGAGATGTGGAGACAGGATGCAACCTTGCCTTACCCCTTTAGTGATGTTAAAAAATTTGCAGTTTTGATTATTCCATCTGATTGTTGCTTTTTGATCATTATATAATGAAGCTATGAGGGAAACCAGATGTCTTGGAAAACCCATTTTGATCATGAAGTGGAAAAGACTTTGGTGAATCACGCTATCAAATGCTTTGCTGTAGTCAATGAAAACGATGAACATCTCTTGGTCTGTGTTTCTAATCTTTTCTATCAATATCTGGAGTACAAACAGCATATCTATTGTTCCCCTGTTTTTCCTATAGCCTGCCTGACAGTCGGATAGCTCTTCCTCTACTTTTGGCTTTAACCTGTTTAAAATTATTATCAGCAGTATTTTACTGGCATGACTGATCAGTGCAATTGTTCTATAATTGTTGCAGTCTTTGACATTTCCACTCTTATGTAACATGACAAATTCCTGGAGCTTCCAGTCTGTAGGCCACTGACAAGTCTTCCATATCTTGCAGCATAAGTGATGCATTACTTTGAGTCCACCATCACCTGAGTGTTTCAACAACTCTCCAGGAATATTGTCAAGACCAGGAGACTTTCTGCATTTTAGATCTTTAATGGCAGATTCAACTTCGCTGAGCAGAGGTTCAGGTTCCGTATCTCCAGGGATCAATTCCAAATTTGGCTCTAAATTATTTTCATGGCTGTCAGGCTTGCCAAAAAGTGATGTGCCATATTCGTTCCACCTATCCAAGACATCATCTGGTTCAGTCAGAGTGTGACCATCCTTGTTGTTGATGCATTGGTTTGTTGCTTTGAAATTTGTTTTTTTCACTTTTTTTATTTGTTTGAAGAGCTCCCTCGACTTCCTGTTTTCGTTGTGTTCATTGATTTTACTGCATTCTTGTGCCAGCCAATTTGCTTTGTCTCTTCTGACTTTACTTTTTATTTCCCTTTTCAGTGCTGAGTATTTTTCCCGCTCTCCCTGCTTTCGAGCTTGACTTTTCTTTTCTGCCAGATCTATCACTTCCTGACTTATGTAGGGCTTAGCTTTTTTCCTTTTTTCTTCTTTTCCTAGTTTTTCTTCAGAGATTTTGGTCAGTGTGTTTTTTATGTCTGTCCAGATTTCATCAGGATATGAGTCATTTTCATCCCATACTTCAAGTAACTTTAAGAAACGATTACTTGTTTCTATACTGAATTCTAACGCCAGCTCAGGGTTTTCTAATTTTGATATGTCGAACTTTGGCGTAGTTTTGGTTTTAGGCTTCTTCAATATTTTCATTCTTAATTTGGTTGTCACAAGAATGTGATCCGTGTCGCAGTCTGTTCCAGGCTTTGTTTTTGCATTGAGGACAGTTGATTTCCAGGATCTGTCAATGATAATATAATCAATCTGATTACGACACCTGTCTCCTGGAGAGATCCATGTGTATCTTCTGCGCAGTGGTTGTTGGAAAAAAGTATTTGTGATGTTCATCTCATTTGCCTGACAAAACAGAGCCAGCATGTCACCTCTCTCATTTCGTTCTCCTAAACCATATGGTCCTATTCCACATTCTGTGTCAGCCCCCTCTCCAACTTTAGCGTTGAAGTCACCCATCACAATGCATATTTCCTTTTTGGGAATTTTGTCTCTGATAGTTTGGAGGTCATTGTAAAAATTTTCTATTTCTTCTTCTGAGCTAGTGGATGTTGGAGCATAAGCTTGAACTATGTTCAAAACAGCATATTTGGTATTTATTTTGACAGTGAGAAATCTGTCATTAATTGGATTATAGCTTTTCAGAGCTCCAGCATGCTTTTCGTCCAGCACAATTGCTACTCCTCTTGAGCCACCTTTTTCATTTCCACTATATACAACTGTATGCTCTCCTACAGTAAAAAGTCCCTGCCCACTCCATCTAACCTCACAGAGCCCTGTTATGTTCATCTTGCTCCTTTCTAATTCTTTGACTAGTAGGTAGAGCTTTCCTAATTCTAACATAGTCTGTACATTCCATGTCCCTATATTCAAATCCTTTTTTTGCATTTTTTTCTTTTTGTGATTTTGCATTTTTGAGGAGTTTCTACATGTCCGCTTCCAATAACCTCCGTTAACATCAAATGATCTGAAAATTACATATGAGACAGAACATTTCTATATTATTAGCAAGCATACAAAATTTCAATAAATTTCATCGAGTAGTTTTTGAGATATAGATGTTTTATTGGGGTACCTGTTAATTTTGCAGTTCCCCCCCCCCCCCCCCTCAAAACCCCCAGGCTGGGAGTGCATTTCTCTTGTAAAACAGACAGGGCTGAGAGTTAAAAGGATCACGTTTTAAGTCATATAATGAACTGTGCATTAGCAGTTTGAAGTCAGATAAGAACTTGAATATGACTGATGGTAAACTGTCCCATATTTAGAGGAAAAGAAAACAAAGCGTAGTTGATAACCCTAAAAATATAATTAAACACAGTAAAAACAGGTTTTGGCTTCATATATTGTGCCATATTGGACTGGTTGCATTATGGCACTAGCAGGACATTTTGTCTCAACCTGATTGAGCAGCTGATACTAACAATAGCAGTACAAATCAGAAGCAACCAGTGCAGTGCCTAAGCTGCCTTATGGTAGTTTCAAGAGCTTTTTTTTGCGTATCATAGATGGAGCAAGCCTCGTTCAGTCTCTAAAACCACTTGACGTGTTTGCAGATGAGGACTACATGACAGGCACAGGAGGCAGTTTGTATGACAGCAAACAACAGGTGTTGTACTGGGCTGATGTGTCTTCAGAGCTGGCCATTGTTGTCCCCTCCCCAGAAACTTTTCGTCTCCGTGCCATCTCTTCCAGCACAATGGAATCTGGTGGGTTTACTCTGCCTTTTTCAGCTTTTGTTTTTTGTAAAGGGGAAGCTTGATATGAAACATGTGAAAACATGGCTGTGTGTGAGCGAGAGTGAGTATGTGTGGATGAGTAATTTGTTATCTGCTTGTTTGTTGATAGAGCTTTTTCAGGCTTTGATTGCTTGTCCAGACCAGTAGAGGTCATAAATTCAGGTGGCTCAATGGGTATGATTCACTGTTTGAGCAATGGAAGTATGAAAATATTTTGGTAGTCCCAGTTAAATATTGTATCTGCAATGTCTAGAATTGTCTCTACAAATTTTTGATCTTAACACAAGACTTTCATCTGGGTTTTTGGCGTAATTTTGTGGATGGGTTGTATTTGTTTTTTTTACTGAATTCCATTTAAACATTTACCGAGCAGCTATGACCATAATTCTGAAACATCCACCTGATTTCAGTTTATTCCAGAGAATGCCACATGTGTGGATGTTCCATGTATGTTACACCAGAAATGTCATGCGATAGAAATGTATTATATAATCATGGCAGATGCTCTTAAGTATATACATAACCCCTGTTTATTGGCAAAAAAAAAATCCTTGATATTATCACAGCAAGTGCCACATAACATTTATTCTACTTCTCCAGACTCTGAGCTATTCAGCAGCCATCCAGCAATCAGCTGGCAAGCAGTGTGTATAATATATATGTATATATATAATATATATGTGTATCTATGTGTCCCTGACAGATAAATCGGGCCTGTCAGCTGCCAACACCACCAGCAGTACCAGCACTAGCAGCAGCAGTCCTCACAGCAGCAGTTTGCCTTCCTCTGGCATCAGCATTGCTCCTTCTCCCAATACCTCCCCACACGCTCCCTCCCGCCTCTCTTCCTCCCTCCCCTACAGCAACAGTTCATCTGCCAGTGATGCTAGCTTACTCAAGCCTAAATCTCTTCCTCTGGAAGGGGAGCGGCTAAGTCGGCTCGAGCGGGAGAGCCCTGGCTCTCCTCCTGAGCCAGGCAGTGGCAACAGCAGCAGTAGCAACACTGGAAGACCTCGGCGTCTGGGTCGTCAGCCAGCTGCTATGATGGGCCCAGACACTAAGGTGCTAGTGGTTTGGCTGGAGATGTTCCAGGACAAGGATCACTTCCCTACAGGTCTGTAGCAGGGTTGGTGTTGTGTTATGTGTGTCTGTCTGTTAAGTCTTGTCTGTGGTTAACTTTGTAATTGTGTTTGTTATCTACTGTTGGTGTCTGCAGTATGATTTGTGTTGTGTTATGTGTTAGGTCTTATCTGTCTGCATTCAAGTTTGTTGTTGTTATCATTATTTACTTTACTGTATAACAGTTCATATAGCTCTTTCCCTCATTACCTCTTTCCCTCCCTGTCTTCTAAGTGTAGTGCTTGTTGACAGTACATTTATTGTGAAAAAGATGAAAAATTAGAAAACTAGATTGATTGTGAAGCTTCATCTATGACATGAAGGATTAAAGTTTGGGGAAAAAATACAGTTTGCACAAAATCGGCTTGGTCAAATGTTTGTTCCAAAAATATATGTAATTGTTGAAATAGTGAGTGATGGTGTTTCATTTGTCTAATACATCTTGAAACCAAAACTTCCCTTGTGTGTCTTCAAATTTTACATATGTTTGGATGGGTAATATTTGTACGTTGTAGTTATATTAGGATTGTACGAGTTCTCATCCAAGCTTACCAAAACAACACTAAAATGGCTGTGCTTGGGAAAGTGTGACTCAAAAAAGTGGCAGTGTTGCATTCCCGAGTACACATGATTCAGTTATACTTCATCCAGTATCAGGAACACTCCTACACACACCTTTTCACACAGGTGTGTTTGTAGGGAAATCTTTAGAACTGAGGATTATTTTGGTGAAAAAGTTGTTTTAGGATTACTTTTGCTGTTTTTGTTTTGTGTTTTTAATTTGCATGAAGTTGGATATTTGCTTACGAACAGAAGTATTATTCTGTCGAATTCATTAACTGATGCATCAACTAATAGCCAGTCTGTCTTACAGCCTAAATTTTGGTGTTCTTACAATGATTAAATGAGTTCTGAGTTCACACACGTACACTCATGCGCTGTTCTATGTTGAATTCCACCTTTTAGCAGTGCAGAACAATCTCTACTGGACAATAGCTGTCTTACAATTTTCAGTGTAAGCAAACTTATTCTTTCCTTTTATCACTATATAGAGGCCAGAATTGAAACCATCTGCTGTGTTGACTGTTGCAGCGGACCTCTTGGGTGTGACCTCCACAGGCCAGGAAACAGTGGCCACTTCCAGTGCGTCATCTGTACAGAAGGCGGCGGAAAAAGACGTGTACATCATTTTCATCCATGCTCTGCAGAACGGGCTGTTTCGTATCCACATCCATGAGTATGAGAAGACCCAGACAAAGTAAGAAAATCATTTTATTTATTGATCATGGAGGTTTTCAGATTAAATCGAGCATGGTCTAGTAGATTTACTGTGTCCCTTGGGAGCTATGTGTATATATTATACTCTCATTTTTTGTATATGAAAAGAGCTTATTTCGTATGAACTAGACAGAGAATTATATCTATGTTTGTGTTTAAGAATCAGGGCTCCAAATTTTTCAGTTTTTCTTGGAAATCCAAGAAAATCTAGACTGCTTTTGAGAAAAAATGTGCTTCCCAAGAAAAAGAAAAACAACTGGTATCGTTTTTTTCCTTTTACAAAACAGTTGGCTGTTTGTCATTCTGTCGATCTCGTAGTGAACGATGAAACTTCAGGAAGGGGGATAAATCTGGTATCAGTTTCCGTAAAGTCGCTTCTGGTTGTGTTTTTTCTTCTTTTTGTTATTGTTTTGTTTTTGTTGTTTTGTTTTGTTTTGTCAAACGTGGCTTGTCTTCAGAGTCAGTTGCAAAACTTTTTAGGAATGTGACTGTGTCTCAAGCTGATATTTTGGAGAAAGGGTTTGCCAGAGCAAAAACATTTGAGAAAGAATGCAAATTAAAGTGGTGTTGGGTGTGGATTTCACGGAAGAAAGAAAAAGATATCATGGAAATGAGCACATGACTTTCAAAAATAGCATAGGCTGGCATAGCCAACTGTGTTTTGTGCTGCTTTGAAGTAGGTATTCCAAAGTGATTTTCAAATTTGAACTTACCTGTATAAAAATCAGCTGGGAAAATAGAGATTTTCATTCTGAACACATACATACTTTATTTTTTAATGTGGGATAAAAAATAAATTTTTTATGATTTTTTCCTTTCTTTTGGACTTAGAAAAATTTCACACATTTTTTTAGGCCACATTCAGACATGCCTTGAACACACATATAAAATCACACAAGTCCAGAAAATCATTTCTGAGGAGGTTTTTACTTGTTAAGTTGATGTGCAAAAAACATATGGACAGAAATGCATATCAATAAAAATACAGACCTATGAAAATGACAAAAAATAGCAAAATTGGTCGCCGCCGTTCCAAACAGCTGGGCAAGGGACCCATTTTCATTAATTTCAAACTCCATTATCTTTAAGAAATACAATACAGTGACACTGAAATGAATCATATATGATAAACATATTAAGGACTTTAACCCTAATTTTTTCCAGCTTCATCTGAAAGCTGGTTGAAAAGATATCAGATGTCAAAAATGCGAAATATGCCGATTTGTCACAGTGAAAAAAATGGCGAATTTTACACATATTTGGTGCACCATAACTTTTTTCACTTTAAAGTTACAAAAATGGTTTTGATATCAAATTGCTCAGTATGACAAACTCTTTCAATGTAAAACAACCCCAGACATCTGTATGTTTAATCAAACCATATTTGGGTAAGGATAAAATACCTATTTTAAAAAAATGTGTATTTTAGCTTTTTGCAAGACTCCGTAACTTCTGTCACATTCATCCTACTGCAAAGTACCATATACCAAAATGATCAGTTTTTTATGATCTGTCAGTATAACAAACAAGACATTAGGTTTCAATCTTTCTGTAAACAAAAATCAGATGACAAAATTATAACAAATGTCAGCTGATAATAGTAACAAATAATGCGTTTTGTTTACATATCGAATCAAACAAGATATGTACATCAACAACATTCATTCAAAGAAGTCATCTTCATAGTTTTTACATGCCAATTTTTTTTTTTTTTTTTTTTTTATCATTAAACAACAATTAAAACATGTCTTGACCTTTAACTGTTCCTTAACTGTGTGTAGAACATTATCAAGAGCTTCCACATCATTGTCTTGACCTTTCACTGTTGCTTAATCACAGTAGATAACTGTCCTGGCCTTCAACTTAAACTGGAAGCACAAAAGATAGAAATCATCTCTTTTTACAAAAAACATGTAATGAAATGTAAAAAAATACTTGTCAGTGTCTATGATCAGTGATTCCCCTTCACAAGTGACAGGAAATTAAAACATGTTAAGATGCAGTTCATCATCATTGCTGTCAAAGTTGTCCAAAAGACTAGGTCTCCGCCCTCTGCCAGTCTTAAGAAATCGCTCCTTCATCCTCATGAAGAGGTCATCTGTGAGAAAAATAGTGTAGAGGGAAAGTATTAGTACATCTATCTGTTCTATCCTGTAGCGTAATGTGAAAATCCCATTTGTAGGGACAAACAGGCCTATACATACAGAGCAAGAGGCAAATACTGATCAAAACAAAAACAAATCCAAAAAACAAGAACATAAAACATGCAGGAACACAAGGACTTTTGTACCCCTGCTCAATTAACTTCCCTGCCAGTCAAAGAGAGAAAGGATCAAGAGAGAGAGAGATTGGTGTGGAGCTGTAAGAAGCCTACCAGTATTATTGTCAGCTTTGAAAATAAAATTATAATACCTTACCCTAACTAACAAAGCAGTGGGCAAAGTAAAATGTTCCATACATTTAGGCCTACTCAAATCAGCACAACAAAATTTATCTCATAAACACTATAGGCCTAGTTAGGAAGGTTCATAGTGTCCAACCCATTAACCTGGTAGGCCTACTTTATTTTGTTTAAATATTATTTTTGATGACAATAATAGTAATGATAATAAATAGTAATGAATGATAGTAAACTAATAATGAAATAATGATAATAATAATAATGATAAATAATAATGAATAATGATAGTAAAATAATAACAAAAATATAACAATATTAATAATAATAATAAACTTTTAAAGCTGTTGAACTAGATCTAGGTGATAATAATATTGGGCCTAAAAATAATAGGATTGATAAACATGCAAATTTGTTTCAATGGTACCATTCAGGAAGTTTACACAAAGGCAGAAAAGAAAAAGGTGTAACATTGTGAAATTATTGAACGACACTGAACCAGATCGAGTGAAGTCAAGGGAGGGCACTCGGCCGATTCGACTATCGATCGATCAAAGCGTTGGTCACGTGACCACAATAAATCGCTAATCTCTCATTAACATCATTATAAATAAATATAATAAAGGCATGGATTATTAAAAAAATCTTTTGTAAACATTTTCCTTTAATCATATGCCTGATCTCACTCTCTGTAAAATTACCGCACCCCAAACCGTCACCTACCCCTACCTTCTAACATATTCATGATACTGTGGGTGCTGCAGCTGTGCGCTTTCCAAACAATTATATTCTAAAATCAGGAAACAAAATGTCGAAAAGTAATAGTAAACAAACTGCAAGATATTTCACTTACCCTCTAGATAAGTTGGATCGCTTGATTCGTCGTGGCTGGAGCGGTTGACGTAAACTTCGACGTCCATGTGCTCGCCCGAACGATCTTCGCGCGTGTCCGCCATTGCGCGTCAGACGCTAAGGGAAAGCGAAAATATGTTGCTTTTTCTCAGTCCTCGCGGAAGACAGCCAGTGGTTGAATCCATATGCAACTAGCAGAAGTTGAAAGTTGAAACCTTGACCTTTTGCACAGTGGAAAATATGGATAGATTGGTTTTGAGTAAGGTTGCGAAATCATCGACGGAAGTTTTTAACACACGAAACGACTGACTAAATGCAAACCTATCAGTTCACTTTTTACATCGGATGAAAGCAAGTTTAGTCGTCTTTTTGACTGTGTAAATAGTTTGTTGATATCTGACCCAGCTGATCTCCGCGAGGCGAGTTTTCAAGGTAGGTGTCAAAACCGCGTTCCGATTTCGTCGTTCCAGTTGCAGCAAAATTGCAATTTAGTACCCATCATCAAAAGCATATTTCAAACGGTAAATGTTACACTTATTGATTTATTTTGACTTTAAACAAAGCTTAAAGGATCACAGATCAACATGATCTATGTTTTTTATTTCTGACACTGCATTTTGTTGAGAACGAGCAAGTTGAAAACCAGTGAAAAATCACACTTTGCCGTACTTTTCGCCGCCCGCGAAGAGCAGTTTGGAATACCTATTTGAAGTCAATTAAAATGACTGTAGTCGAGCAGGGATCCACAAACTTTCAAATCATTTCAAGTCAAAGAAGCACCAGATGGAGCAGAATACTGAAAGAACCATGAAGCTGTTTAGTCAGGATTGTTATTTAATGTTTGTTGGAGTGTACATTAGAAAGATACTCACCAAATTATTTTTCTTGAAATCTTTTTGCTTGTGTATAATTTATTTGCTTCAGTACAAAGGATCATAAACAAACCCATGTTGTGCCAGATAGTGTCAGATTGCACTGTTTTGCATCTGTATTCACCCACCCACCCCCTAAATTTTCAGAGATTTTTTTTTCATTTGTCATTGGGAGGCCTGAGAATGAGATAGCAAAATATTCTCAGGTGTTTATGGGTAAACATTTTCAGAATGTGATCAAAGATGTGGACCATACAGGCATTGCATCTGCATGATTTTGGACATTATGGTCACAAAGTTCAAGGTTATATGGTCCAAAAAAATTGCCTAAAATCAACACTTTTGGAGGAAGAAATGTAAACAGTATTTGTTCAAGAGCATCTGACAAGTGTAAAATTATGTTTTTGTTTCTGCAACAGTCTTCTATTATTCTTGTTTTGTATCAAGTTTTGTTTATCATGTTTTTTCAAGGTCCCAGTGACCTTGAGAAGTACAAAATTCGGATTTTAGTTTGGAGTGCAAAATATTCAGAGGAAAACGAAACTGAGGTCATTGATGGAGGAGTGTTAACATTAGATCAATTTTGCTTGGTTTCCGATTTGAAAACTGGGATGGAGGAGTGTTAACATTTGATCAATTTTGCTTGGTTTCCGATTTGAAAACTGAGGTCATTGATGGAGGAGTGTTAACGTTTGATCAATTTTGCTTGGTTTCTGATTTGAACTAGCAAATAAACTGTGGCTTTTGATTTGAAGTAGCAATACATTTAATGATTAATGCATAACTGTTTTAAAAGCAAAAATGGGAGTGTATGGATGTTGTTGTGAAGGAATGACTTTGGAAACCTGTGGAAGAGATCATGACTCTTGGCCAGTCGCTGTAATTGATATGATCTTTAACTGTACAGCTCAGGGCATGTAACTTTTAACTGCAAATAACTCCAGTTTTTGTCAGGGGAAGGAAACAAAGGAAGTCTTTCTCTGTATGTATGTATGGTGTTTTTTTTTCTTTTGATAAGTGTGACACTTAAAGATCTGTTTTTTTTTAATGTTATCTGAATATGAATCAATGTGAACACTACTGTTTCAGGATGTCTGTGGCCATACCATTGGTGGATGGAATGGTGGTCAGCAGACGTACCCTGGGTACACTAGTTCGACAGACCGCTATCAACATCTGTCGCAGAAGACGCCTGGAAAGTGAAGCGTAAGTGTTTAGATCTTTTGTAATTCCATTGTCTCTCAATTACAATGGACCTTTTTGATCAAGGGATATGGTGGGAGGCATTTTATTGCAGTAAAGGTATCAAAGAATTTTGGTGTTAGTATGGCTGGCTGGCTGTCCTGCTTGCTGGCTGGCTGGCTGATAGTGATCGAGTTCATATTAATTGTTGGGTATTTTTATTTGTCTGTATGGAGAAAAAAAATCCCCACCTTTGGCAAACTGATTTTAAGTGAAAGAGCATGTATAATATGCTGATTGGTTTTGTAATGCGCGACACTGTTAGTTGTGTTTAGTTAAAAAACACTTTCAAGACAGGGTGAAAACTACACTTATACATTCTCCAGCTACTTGTATAATTTGTAAACTGTTAGTTTATCACAAATACTAATCTGTCTCTGTCTATATATATACACATACATACATACATATACATGTATATATAATATTATACATATATAATTTTTATATATATATATGGGGAGAGAGAGAGATATAGATAGATAGATAGATAGATAGATAGATATGAAATTTGTTTTTTTTTAATATTTTGTCAACGAAAATGTTTTAGATGATATTACCTGTAGCATCGAAAAGAGTTTACTTTTCTGTCCATTTGTATGTCTGTTCATGCGTTATTGTACTGATCATTTCAGTCAGAAAAATAGAAATCATATAATATCAGTTTATCACTTAAAAGAAGCAAGAGGTTTTGTAGTTTGGTGGCTAATTTAGCATATGAAAAGATTGAAAAGTATTCATACTGCTTATTTGTCTGTTTGGCGTTTGATGGCTAATTTCATATATCATATGAAAAGATTGAAAGTATTTATGCTGCTGATTTGTCTGTTTGTTACAGTTACCAGCCACCCCATGTGAGACGCAAGTTGAAGATTCAAGAAATAGTCAACAAATACCGCTGTAGCTTTAGTCCTGCCGAGTTCTACACTGCACTCTTTCAGGATGTGCCACGTTGACACTGTTTTTGATCATGACATTGACTACAAAGTTTATGAGCATACTGTGAATACTGTGAATGAAAATGGCATAGCTATAGGTCACTTCTTCGTAAGAATATGTTGAAAAAATGCTGCAACAGTAAACAAGCTTGGCTTATGTCTATAGTGTGCTGCATATGCCTGCTCCCTCTGTTGTGAATTAACTGTGACCCTCTCCCCCCATTTTTTCCTTGTGGGATCTCACCCATACCATTAAAAAGTAAGTATGGTGTCATAGACTTTCGGATAATGTCATGCATCTGTCACAATGAAATACAAAAAGAAACAAACTGAGCACATACAGCTCAAAGACAAAGGCTGAAATGTACTGTCATAGATATACGAGTTGAAGGCTTTCATTCAGTAAACAGTTGTATCATCTTGGTGTTATGTGAATATTCAAGACTTCAATTTTTGGTTGCGAATTGTAGATATCTATTACATTACAACCAGAAATCTGCACTAATGAATACACAGTCAGGATTTTGTTTGTTTTTTGTACAGGATTCATGTGATTACTAACAGGAAGCTGAAATAAGATGTCTTCACCATCATTTTGAACTTGCATGGGCTGCCTGCCAAAAACAGATCATGGTTCCACAAAAGTGCTTTTGTTAACTATCCTATATTAGGATCCAGAAGAACAAGTAAACCAAAGTGAACGTGTATTCAATACAACAAGACAAGTGCAAATTTTTGGCCAACCGGCCTTTGTCAAGCGCGAATGCACGGTCACAAACAGACCACAAACAACACTAAACAACGGATAATAAGAAGAGGACTAAAAACTTCCCTGCCGCCTCGTCCAGTGGATAAAAAGGGACCAAATGAAATGCCCATGTGTTTGAGCAACACCCTTAACTCTTTGAGTACTGAAAATCTAAAACTATCCTCTACCCTTCATTACTGACGGCGAGTTTAGCTGGAGGCAATGCGTCTATCCTTCCTACCGGCTTCCCGCTTTCCTCGCGGTAACGGCTATGTGGTGAACGGGACACGACCCTTGTGTTTATACTCTGCATTCCTGGATCAGATTGCCTTCCACGGGTTTCCCTGTTCTACTCAGCATGGTCAGTTAAGACACCCAGGCATGTTTATGAAAAAACAAACATTTTCCTCCGTTCCTATGGGACAGCAGTGAGGCTGTTGTTTAGGTACCGTTTCCTGTTTGTCAGACCTACTACAGCTGCTTTCTGCTGTGGTTGTCAATGTCATTATAACTCAGTCCAGTCTCCAAGACTACCCCCTCTCCATACACCAATCGTCTCCCACCCCCTTGGGAAAGTCGCTGTTGATTTAGAACAAGCAAGAGAGAGAGAAGTGCGCCTGTTCACACACACGCACACGCGCACACACACACGCACGCACGCACGCACACACACACACACACACAGACACACACACACACGTCGTGTTTGTTATTCATCCACATTGAGTAGAGAAACAGTAACATAAGTACCCTCTTTTCACAGTTTTACTCTCTCAGAAACCCAGGAAACGAAAGACAGCGTATGAACAAATTCAGTTCTTACAGTAAGAAAGTACTCTCCAGCTAAAGCGGGAGTCAGTTACAAAAGAGTTAATGACGCATCTGTTAACAAAGGCCGGTTGGCCGAAAATTTGCGCTTGTCTTGTTGTATTGAATACGCGTTCACTTTGGTTTACTTGTTCTTCTGGTTCCTATTTGCTTGGGCACGGGTAGTCGCACTTGTTTTGGATCCTATATTAGGATGTTTACATCGTTCATGAAAACTGATACATTCTTCAGCAAAAAACAAACTGCAGCTTGCCTTACTTTGGCCCGATTAAATACACAGCTATACCAGCTTAACTGTGTGATCACACTGACCTAGCTTGCAGAAGTTTCAGAGCATCTAGGAGTCATGATCTGGATGCGGCCTGACCTTCTCTGAGTGTAAGAAGTTTATATCAAAACACCTGCTTGAGGGGAGCTTCCCCTATGAGGATCTGCTGCCAGCTGTCCCCAGTTTGTTGCTGCATACACTAGCTGAACAAAAACGGACAGTTACAGTGACCTTCAGTCTTCATTTCTGGACAGAGAACAAGTTTGATCATTATGTAATTTGAGTTTAAGGGGTTATGAAAGAACATAGTTTCTATAATCGTGATTTCTGTCATCATATTTTCATGTTCAGTTATACTTGTGACATTATTTGAATATGTTGTCAGATTGTGTCATACATTTTGCACTAACTTTTGGTTGTATGTATGTCTCATGCCTACGTAAAATGTAGGCGCAGATTATGGACGTTTTGTTTTTTCCTGATGGACGGAATGTTAAATGTGAAGTATGACATATTGAGCAATTTTTTCTCTTCCTAGTTGAGTTGTCAGTTGATTGTTCACAGAAGTTAATGAGTTTGAACTTGATCTCTACCCAGGATTGTGCTGCCTTGTCCGTTATGTAAGGGGAATGGGATTGACCACCTGATCTTGATTATAAAATGAACAGTTGAGTAAATTTGTGCTTTTGGCTGCAAATGAATGTTCTTTTGTGTACAGAAACATTATTCCTCAGCAGTCTTATAAATGTCCAGTTTAGAACAAATTTACAAAGGCTGGCCATTTCATATTTTGAACACGTACACTTAAGAGCATTTACACATTCTAGCATTATTAAAGTTGTCAAAATATATATGCATGTAGCCGAGATTTTACCAGTAGATAGGTACCAGGTAAGCTATGGGGATTTTATGAATAGAATCTTCTTATTCTTAACTCACAATAATCGCTAGAGGACGAGCCCCCAAGATAGTAACAGTGACTGGAAAAAAGGAAACAGTAGAAAAAAGACACAGTTGACATTTATCTCTTTTACACTTTTATCATTTGACTTCTACACTACAATGCCACACAGTATTGCTGTTTTGATGGTATGATACATAGGGTACATTTTACATTGAAATAAATAATACCCTCAAGGCAATGACAGTGACAATCAGTTTTGATGTGTTTGTGAAATCATCTTTGTGCATTCTCATCTTCTCTTCATTCCATGATACAGGCACACATCCTGATTATACATTCACATGTGTGCGCAACACACACACATACACACAAAATGCTCAGTTCATTACCTTCTTGGACATGGGTTTTATGTTCTAACAATTTTTGCCAGTATACACAGAACATGCAAAAGAATACTGGCAGTTTTTTTTTTGTTTTTGTTTTTTTGTCTGTCCCATTTTCTGTGGCACCTTAATGGCCACAGAAGCTGGCAGTTTTTTTACATTGCAATGATGATGATGTCGATGAGGATGATAATCATGATGCTATGGAGTTCTATCTAGGATTGAGATTGCGTGATGGGGCTGTACTCTATGCTTACTATCATAATATATCCTGGCGTCAACCAGGTCTGAGAGATACAGACACCTGTGGTGCTGGTCAGAAGATTTGAGCAGTACCCTCAATGACGCATCTGTGAAGTGGATGAGACTCGACTGTGTGGTCCTAGTCTTCCCAATTAACCCATAGCACGCCCAACTCCGGTTAGAGCCGAAAAATCCCACAATGATTTTTGAAGGTACTGATGGGGATTCAAACCCACAACCTTCCAGTGAGTACTCCATAGCATTAACCACTACACCACAGCAACTGGTTAATACTGGCAGTTTGGTTTAGATCATAATTGATACCCAGGAGAGTCAAATCAAACAGGCGTGATGTATACATCTTAAAATTTGCATATCAGAGTGTAAACAAGTGTCTTTTAGTGAACATTTTGTTTGGAAACTGTTCAGTTTACGTGTGAAAAATGAACAAAGATGAACATGTTTTTGCCTATTGTGTCCGATTGAAAATGGTGATCAAGTTTATTTTTGAAAGAATAAATGAAGTGCAAGTGTGATGTGTGTGTGTGTAGAACTTCAAAACTTGCTTCGACTCTCATTTTGCAATGACTTGTGGGAAGTTTATGCCAGAGGAGTTATGTCCCATTGTGGTTTTTAGCAATGCAAGCATGTTTTTTTGTTGTTGTTTTTTTGCATGTTCTGTCTGTATTAACAATACTTTGAATTTATCTCTCTCACTGGTTTGTGAGTTTGTTTTTACCATATTGATCCCATCAAAAAGTTCTGTATTTTGTCTTTTTCTTTAACACACTCCCTACTAACGTCCGGATATGCAGACGGACTCGGCGATGCGCTTCCACTCTGAGGGCCGGATATGCGGATCGCGCATTCAAAAATTTCCACTGGTGACATTGTGCTGAGTAGTGTAAATTGAAGAGGGTCATGCTAAAGCCTCATTACCACAGAGTAACATTTGACCACTGCACATGGCGAGTGATCTATGACCGGTCAGCCACTGAGCTATCTTTGTGCTGATCCTGTTCTTGTTTACCACGTGAGAACAATGGCGTCTCAGCTGCAAACGAGTTGCATTCACAGCCGTCGAACAAGACATGTTTACGCTTTATGTCAGGCAATAAAAGTCATTCTTACCAAGGGGTCTGACTCTGAAGATGCAGAACAGTATGAAGAAAGTGGTTTTAGCCCACCACAAGGGATGGAATTGATGAAAATGTGTCTGACAGAGAAGGTGAAAGGAAGAGAGAGGTGGGTGTGGTAGTAACACAGACAGTGTGTACCCGTGGCCTTCGTAGCGCGGCACTTATGCAAATAGCCCACCAGCTGATCTGACAGAGGTTGGTTCTGTTGTTTCATGATGAATGTCTGCCTTCAAGATTTTGCGTGTGTTTTCCTTTCAATTATTCCTCCATACACAGATAGCCAAACACATAGGCTAAAGTTGTATGGCATTACAGACTATGCCCCCATTCATTTTTTGACCAAATACTCCATGACCTGATTATGAAGCACATGGTTGATAAAATAAAGAGATGCAGTGATCAAAGCCTTCAGGCATAAGGGGAACTAGCAAAATAACAGTTTGGAAATGGAACAGCAGTGAATGAAATGCATGTATTTGTGTATGTGTGTGTGTGTGATGTGGATAAGTGTGTGATATGTGTGTGTGTGTATATACACCTGCACTTTTATGTGGATGTTTGTACTGTGTGTGGATGTTTGTACTGTGTGTGTGTATGTTGTATGTATGAATATGTTTGTATGGATGTGGGTGTCTGGATGTGTGTGTCTGTGTGATGAGGTTATAATTTTGAAACCTTGTGCTGTGCTTATTTAGTCAAACAATATTCATATGTTACTATTTCAAGAATGTGTGCTTTGTTAATATTTTTTCATGATTTTTCCAACTCTGTTCAAGCACTTGGTATACTGAAGCTGACTACAAATCGCCAAGTAGTCAGCAGCATTCTGCTGACTTTAGCTGAATTGTAGAAATTTCTGGTAGCCATTGTTCACTCTCTACTGGGATTTTCAATGTGATTTATGTGGAAAACTGTCCACTTTTCAGGAGCAGTGTGAACTTTACCACTATCCAATTGCAACTACCCTCAATTTTGTTGCCACAAAAACATTTTTTCTCTCATCACCACCTACAAAAAGAAACTATAAAAGTTCCAGCTTTGAAACTCTGTAATATGCTTATTCAATCAAACAATAACCATGTGTGAAAATTTCAAGAGTGTGTGTTTCCTCATTATTTTTTATTATTTTTTTAAACACCTGTACAAACCGTGTGTATACAGGAGAGTGTGAAATGACAAATCGATAGGTTATCAGTAGTATGTTATGACTTTAGTTTATTTGTAGAGAGTAGAAACTCTCAGTTAGTTATTGTTCACTCTCTACTGGTATTTCCAATGTGATTTATATGGAAAACGGTCCTCTTTTCAAGAACAGAGAGAACTTCCCTTATATGCTCTTGCGATCACCCTCATTTTTATTACCATAAAAATATACCTTGTTTTACAACTGGCAACAACAGAGTACCATAAAGATTCCAGCTTTGAAACTTTGTGAATTGCTTGTTCAATATAATGGTAATCATGTATCAAAATTAAAAGAATATGTGTCTGGCCATTATTTTTTAATGATTTTTTTGAAAACCTATACAAACGCCCAGTACACAGAGGAATGTTAAATTCTAAATTGCCCTGTAGGGAGTGAGTTAATTGTGATCTTTCCACATAGCAAATACCATGCAAGTTGGTTTTCTGTCATTGTCTTGTGGTTGTTTGTTGAATTGGTTTTCTGTATTTTTTTGTTGGTTGTTTGTGTTTGTTTATTTCATTATTTCTTTTTTGTGAAAAATTATGTACTATTTATTGTGCAAAGCATATTTTTTTAAATAATGAATGTGACTCATAAACCACTTAATCTTTCTTTTTGTCTTTGTTTCTCTCTTGTGGATACATGCATTTGTATGACTGTAACTCTGTATGTATGTAGGTTTATGTGTATACAGGCGTGTGTATGCATGTTAACATTGTGTATAGGTTGATGGCCTTCAGAACGGGAACATTTTCTCTCTCTCCCCCTCCCTCCCCACCACCCCTCCCCCTCTGTTTCACCATCTTTCTCTCTCTTTCTGACCCCCTCTTTCTTTCTTCTTCCCGTTCCATTCCATCAACCCACATTGTACAGTTACCACACAGTTCTGGATTAATTTGCTGTTTCTGTGTAAGTGTATTTATAACATTGCTGTGTCAGCGTTTACGGTGCAATATCAAAACGATATTAATGAATTCTGTATTTGGTATAAAGTAAAAATTATGTAATTGTGTGCCAGTCTGTTGACAGCTTTGATGTTAAGCTATTGTGATGGTCCTGCTTAATGAATCAAAGGAAAAACGACTGTCAAGGAAAAATGAAAACGCTTTTGATTTGTGAGTTCTGATTTGGTGTTGTTTATCTAGAATGTATCAATTGTATGTGTGCATATTGTTTTCTTTTAGTTTTTTTTTTTATATTGTTAGAATGTGTGTGTGTGTGCGTGTGCATTTCATTTTTTTTATTAGAATGTGTTGCTATGTGCGTACATTGTTGTTTTTTTTCTAATTCTGGCTGCATGTACTCGGTTCTGGTATTCACTGAACATTATCAGTGTGTTGATACATACACATAACACTGTACACAAAAGATAAGGATTAGAATTAAAATGTGAGACTCATGAACTGATAACAAGTTAACTGTATGAGTTTTTGAAATGAGGTGGTATGACAGAGACAGAAGGATCAACATTTTTTTTTCTGTTGGACTGCAGTGTTGCTTCATAAACATTAGAGATATGATAAGCATGTTTTGCTCACAAGATCCAGTTCATCCTCTGAAAGTTTGCACATTAATAAGATTTTGCTGGTAGATTTTTTTTTCTTGGTTATCAAAATCAGGAAACAATGTTCATACTGTGAATACAGATGAGAATCACATTCACGTGACTGCAAACGCAGCAAAAAATCCACAGCTGGCTGACTCTGGTGTGAGTAATCATTGGTTTCTCAACCATGAAATTCGCTTGGTGCAGTTCAACACCACAGCCAGCAGATCTTGATAAACTAGCACCTGTCTCAGATTTCAAATCAGTTGTGGACTTCCAGCATGACAGTTGTACAAGTTCCGTTACCAGACTTTGTAGAATTCCAGGGAGACAACATATTGATCTCTTTGTGCATGAAGCCTCAGTCTGGCAAAGTGTTTGGCTGTATGGCTGGCTGTCTTTGCCTGTTTAGGAACTAGTGTATGCAAAGTTGAGTTTTTTTAAAAAATCAAATCTTTTGTTTCGTGTCTCTGCCATTTGTAGACCAAACTGGTCTCATCTGCACAATAGTGGCGGTATCACTTGCTAGTTATTGGCCCTCATGGGGCCATTCCCTGTGAGGATGCTGGGCTTCTTTCAGAGTAAAAGGTATCCCCACTTCTGAAAATTCTGTGCTGGAAATTTCCTCTTTTCTGTCATTCTCTTTGCCTTGCTCCTTTACTTTCTGTCATCTCTTTTTATCACGCTTGCTAGTCCATTCACCTTTATATGTTATATAATTTCTATTAGGATTGATAACTGGATACATGTAGTAACTATATTTTTGGCTCTAAGAAAGTAAGATTTACAGGAGCAATTTCAGGTAAATTCAGCCTGCTTTTATGCATGTTTTAGTATAATTATTTCTGTTTATACATTCATATTCAGGTGTTGTTGTTTTTTTTAACCCCTACCTAGTAATAAGTGCCTGAATGTTCTGATATGTGTAAGCTTACTTTAGTGATGGTTTCAACGAGATGTAGTGTGCATTTTGAAATGGTTATAGCCCTGATATGGCTCTGCACCTCCCGCTGGGCTTTAAATAATTGTAATAGTAATAATAATTTTTGGACAATCAGACTGCATGTATTTTGGCAGTGTTCAGCTCATGGAACTTGTGTCCCCCATCATGTGACATGGGCTGTATAGATGAATAAAATGGTAATGATAATAATTATAATAATTTTTCTAGTGAAATAACATGTAGGCCTATCTTATGATTCTACTTAGACAGCATGTGCAGAAAATAGACTGGGGACAGACACAGTGTTGCTTATTGTTGCTGCTGCAATTCATGTTTGAACATTAACAGTATTGTTCCTGCTGCAATTCATGTTTGAACATTAACAGTATCACCTCACAGACGTGATATCAAGTTTGGGTCTAACGTGTTTGCTACCCAGAATTCACTATTTATTAATTTGGTCCAGCGTGTGTGTGTGTGTGCGTGTGTGTGCGCGCGCTTGCTTGCGTGGGTGTGTATGTGCATTTTTTCTATGAAGTCCGGATGTTTTTTTGTTTATTTTTGTGGGAGGGAGGAAGGACAATGGTTATGGCTGTCGCTTAGTTTCTCATTTGTTTTTTTTTTATTCCATGGTTTCTTAAGTTCATTCCTCACTTGCTAAATAAAATTTAGTCTGATTATTGCTTGTCTTTTAAATTAAAACTATAGGCACACTGCTTACATTCTGCGCATTGTGTTTTTGCGGACCACATGTGGAACTCCCTACCTGAAAATGTGGAACAGGCTCAATTGTAAACATATACAGTATGGTTTGATTACTACTCTCACCACTGGAGAGACATCTTTTCACTACAACTGTAAACTACCAGTATCCTACCGTATTGGAAATTATGGTTTTATGTTTCAGTTTATCAAGATACTGTCTCTATCCATGCTCAAAATAAATTCTATATGCACTGACCTGACAAATGCCACGCTATGGAGAAAGTCCAAACAGATCATGGCATAAGCCTTAAGCCTGCACATAAGCCACACGAGCTGGTAAGGTCAAAGCACGCATATTTCCTTTATCTTCGCATCAACCTGTCATTGAAACTACTTTGGGTGTATTGTAGTTTAATAATGTGTATCTGTCTGCAATGTTCTATGAAAAGAAAATCATGTTAAAATGGATGAAAACACATCAAGCCTCTCAGTACAAACTGACAGCAACAATGCCCTATACACCCATAGCATACAGAAACCTACCCCCAGGCTACACGATGCACAACCCCTGTCCATTTACTGACATCATTTATCATCCCCATCATCCTGCTCCCTCGGCACATCCTGTACCCCAGATCACACACACACACACTCTCGAAAAATCACGCACTGTTCCCACCGCAGTCTTCCTCTTTCTCTTTCCAATCGTTTTATCCATTTCTTCAAATCTCTTTGATCTCTTGAGTCAGGAAAAAGCCCAAGCCCTTTCCATTCCACGCCACAGGAGTGCGCAGCGTAGTGTTACTTTTTAGACAGTGCTTCCTCTAAACTATTCCTTTTCAGTAAGATAGTCAATTAGATCTTCGAAGATACAGGATGTTTGTTATAACGGCTTTATACTTGAAAGTTTGTTGGCGCGTTCATTTCCTTTCACATCAGCATGTTCGGGACAATGGATTCACGTGTGCTTTTTGTAGATGGACACTGCACCTTGATTCGTGCCAGAGCGAGGTTTCTCTCCATTTCCCACTTTCTGAAGTAGGTAGGCCCTATACTTATAGAGTAAGGATGAAAGCTTGGTAGTCTTTTTGTCTCTTCATCTGTACCTCAATTTCGATTGCTAGACTGAATGTTTTGATATTCTATGTAGCATTTTCCTCACGTATGGTGATCCCGTTCTGTTTGACAGTAAAGCCCCATCCATATTTCGGTGATTAAGCCGTCTGTGTATATAATGTTTTGGGTTGCAGCAAATTTGCACGATAAGTAGTTTGGTTTACCTTGTGGCCTTTCGTGACAGTGTCTTCCTGGATTTTTTTTTTAAATAGGCCTTGGCCTTTGAAATGATTTGGATATTTTCCTCATCATTTAGTTCCAGTTGTGTCAGCTGGCATATGTGCTGAATGGATTTTTCTGCCCGTCCCAGCCATGATTTTCCACGTTGGAGTCGACTGTCTTTTGTTGTTTTAGCCATCTCGTGAAGTGGATTTTCCTGGTTTTCCAATGAAATATATATGCCTGTACTTGTTCTGTCTTGTGTTGACTGCATTGACGGACGATCGAGCACATACCGCATAGTCTCTGTGGACATTTTAATGACTCCAAGGCTCATTCTCATTGTTTTATTTTATATTCTGTCTACTTTCAAAACGTTGGCCTGTGACAACGTTGTGAAGCCAAGTCTTAAGTCGATTACACTCAGTATTACAGCTTGACTGGCTGGTAGACATGGCGATGTTCAGTGCCTTTGGCTGTCTTTGTTTTAAGAATAGATATGCGTTTTTTACACTTTATTGACTTCAGTGTGTTTTCTCAATATCAGCATTTTTTGGAATTTCTAGATATTCGCTTGACCATGCAATTCATGGAACCACCGTACTGTGATCTATACAACAAATTTATAAAGTTCGTGTTTAATATCTTGAATATTCTTAAAATAGCGGCTAATTACCGTTATAATTGCATAAAATCTTGGTCTTGATCTTCTTTCCTCTCAAGACCTTGCCTACAAATAGAATATTACACCAGTTTGAGGATAGTCAGATCAATAACGGCAGACCTGAGTGAAGGGCATATGGGTCTGTCTAAGTGCAACGAATCCTTTCGAAAAGCTTTCAAAATCCCAGTTTCATCAGCTAATGGAAACATATATCGACCTCTGCCTAATATGGAAAAGGAAATGGGGAAACACATCTTGAATCAGCTATAGAGCCACTCTGTAAACAGTCTCTATGAACTTAAGAAAGCTTTGATACAAATAATCCTTTTATTTCTTTTGACAGGGAGATTTATTAGATCTCTCCTGAGCATCACTCAGTCTCCAGACAAAACATTACGTAGACATAATAGGTAATCAAACAGTTTTAAGAAATTAAAAGTTACAATAAATGGGCCGAGTTTTGCCAAATGTCCTTTGTTCCAAGAAGCCTCACGAAAGTAACCTCGCAAACGTAATGGTTACGTTTTTTGTGGGATAGGCGACGGCATCGATGACGTATAGGCTTCGTGTGTGTGCTTGGCCGGTTGGTTTGTTAATTGGTCGGGTCCACAATTACGGAAAACACAATTAAAAAGCCCTCTAAAAGTGAGACATCCCACCCCAACGTCTCTTTTCATGTGTGCAGGTACTCCAGGGAGCGATTGTTAATAACGCCTTCTCTGTTTGTGTCTTCCTCTTTTCCTTCCAGCTCCTCATCACAAGTATGTGATAAGGGGTACAGGTGTGATTGGTGTACAGCGTCCCACGTGAGACAGGGCAGACTGTTTACAGAACACGGCTGAACAAAAGCGGAACTCAGGAAATGAGACAATTCCTCTGTGAGCCATCAGCACACACACACACACACACACACACACACACACACACACACACACACACACACACACATCTTTAAGCGGAGACTCGGCAAAACACAGCCAACATCACGGCAATGTTTTCGTGACAAAAGGTGTAATGCCGAATTTCAGAAGGAACACTTGAATTCTAGACGTAAAATGTCTTAGCACATTTATGATTCGCTACAAATAAGCCGTCAGTAGTATTGTGGCGTTGTAAGGGGATAATTGTGATTATCGCATTATAATTGTTTCACATTCTTCTGACGTTCATAACGTAAGGAAAAGTTTGACTAGTGCCGCGCCAATTTCAAATTATCACCGTTAGGAAATAGAACGCCATGACAGCAATCATTCTCACTGATCATATCAACCAACTATGAACGAACAAACAAAACAAGACATCCATTTGCTTTCAGCAAATGATAGACATTGATAATTCCACGAATGCACGCCATTTACGTTCAAGAAGGGCAAGCAGAGTTTTCCCTTTACACGCTGCTAAATAACACCAAAAGGTAGACAGTGAGACATCCAACTTGTTTCACGATGACAGAGGGATAAAGTCCGACAGTAAAGTGCTCAAAGACATTGATCCAGTGGTGAAAAAATGCCGACTCTGCACTGCACTGCAGATTACTCCTTAACAAGGCAACCTTTTCACCCTCTTACCCTATCCACCAGCTTCCTGCAGAAAGCTTGTTAATGGCCAGGGAGTGAACGGGTTCAAGTGTTGACTGTGGCCATGTGCCTGGAAGAAGAAAACGTCTCCTGAGACGTCACCCCAGCTGTTGACGTCAGTACGACGTCACTATGAAGTGGCCTTCACACGTATTGAGAATGGTGATGGGAGTGGGGAAAAGGGTGGTCGGGGGAAGGAGAGTATTAGGTCTGATGAAGTTGAATAATGGGGCTGGACGAGTGTGTGTGTGTGTGTCTGTGTGTGTGTGTGTGTGTGTGTAGATATATGTATATACACATATGTAAATATAAACACTAAAGTTTTGTGATGAAAATGTTTTAATTCTTTGACCCCCGCACCCCATGCATCAACTACATACAAAAACATAACCCTTTGATTCCCTCGCCCTATCCACCAGCTTTCCGCAGGAATTTAGTGGATAGGGCGAGGGAGTCAGAAGTTTAAGTTTTTGCTTTACTAGCACGGTTGACAATGCAGGATGCTGGTGGACATGGTGCAAGAGCCAAAGGGTTAAGTGACGTTTCATTATATTTTCGAAGGCCACGAATTCAGTGTTATTCAACTGGTTTGTTCCACAGAATTAATAATCTTTCAGTTAAAGATAAGTTTTCTTTGTGTAACTTCCTAATCACTATCTGTAAGGAAAATAAAATAAATGTAATTAGCCAGCTTAATCAGTGTAAAGTGATGAACTTTTGAGTTTCCTGATCAGGAAGTATCTCTCTGTGGAAACAACTGCAAAACTCGTTCTCTCCTTCATAATGTCTCGCATTGACTATTGCAATTCACTCCTGTCTGGTCTTCCTGCCTCCACCATCCACATCCTACAGCGCATTCAAAACAATGCTGCACGCCTTGTACTCAAAAAAAAAAAAGCTGACCACATATCTCCTCTCCTGGCACAACTTCACTGGCTCCCTGTATCAAAGCGCATACAGTACAAACTAGACACCATGTGCTACAAAAGCCTCAATAACGCAGCCCCCGACTACCTGTCAAGCCTACTTGAGATCTATGTTCCCTCACGTACCCTCCGCTCTGCCTCCGATCCTCTGACTTTTCGCTTTCCACGCACCAAGCTCAATACCTATGGTCCACGAGCCTTCTCTGTTTCTGGTCCACTTTCCTGGAACAAACTTCCTCTCTCTGTCCGTCAGCAACCTACTTTTGTCTCCTTCAAGTCCGCTCTCAAAACTCACCTTTTCTGCTCTCAAAACTCACCTTTTCTCCTCTGCATAAAATCCTGACCTCACTCAACCCCCCTCTGTAGCCTGTCTCCACTCGGAGGGGAATCGCATTGTAATATATATTTGTATATAATATGCTCTCTATAATTTTCCATTGCTTTTATTCTTTTTCCCCATTTATAGCCATGTGTAAGTGTGTGTGTGTGCGCGCGTGCGTAAGTGTATGTTCAGCGCTTAGATTTGATTTTTATCGAGATTTTGCGCTATATAAATATTGTAATTATTATTATTATTATTATGTTTCACGAGTGCTTCTTTAAGCAGAATTGTTTTATATTGATTCCGCTATCAAACTTTGAACTTACTCTTCAAAAGACACATACATAGCAACTGTGAAGAAGATTTGGACTTTAATGGCGACAGTGCTTCAGTCAGAGACAAAATCTCTCTCTCTCTCTCACACACACACACACACACACACACACACACACACACACACACACACACACACACACACACACACACACACACACACACTTTTCCCCAGTTAGTATGGCAGATGCAGATCAGAAATAGCCAGCAGAATCGGCCAAGCCAAAACAACATTCAAGCAGATGGAAAGCATTCTTACCAACAAATGTCTATCAATTAACATCAGAAAGAGAGTTCATGAATGTTATATAGAACCAATACTGTTGTACGGTTGCGAGGAGTGGACAGTCAACAAGCAAAGCCAGAACAAGATTGAGGCAGCCGAGATGTGGTTTATAAGAAGGATGTTGAGAGTTCCATGGACAGCAAAGAAAACAAACGAGACAGTCTTGATGGAGGCAGACACAAGTAGATCATTCATAAGGAAGATTAGGAAAAGGCAGGCAAACATTCACAGGCCATTTTATGAGGAAATGGGAATTGGAACAACTGGTCACAACGGGAAAGCTGGAGGGAAGGAGAGCACCGGGTAGACCCAGGGAGAAGATACTAGACGGACTTGCAGAGTGGCTGAAGACAGGGAGGGTAGAAGAGATGCTTGAGGCAACAAGATAGAGAGACAGATGAAAGTCCATAATCGCCAACGCCATGCGGCAAGGCACCTGATGATGATGATGGGTATGGTGTTTCGCATTATGTTAAGCTAATGCACTTTAAGATAACATATGCACATACACAAATGCCACCAACCCATCTCAAACGAATTCGTCTTCCCTTTAAAAACCTGCGAACAAACAAAACACGAAAGAATGACAACTCGCGTTTCAGCTTTTTCCATACATGTAGGGTCTCCCTTCTTCATTTCCACTGCCACCTTTGACTTTTCTCTGTTATTCTGGCCTCCTTGTTCCTTGCCTTGTCATTAACTCGACAGACATTCTACCGTCAATATTCGCCTGCTATAAACAACTCACCTTTCATCGGCAAGTAGTTACTACACCTTTGTTTGATATAATATTATACACACACACACACACACACACACACACACACACACAACACACACACACACACACACACACACACAACACATACATACATACAATACATAATATATATATAGATATAGATAGATGTGTGCGTGCGTGTGTAATACACACACACACACACACACACACACACACACACACACACATATATATATATATATATATATATATATATATATATATATATATAATATATATATACATCAACCAGAAAGAAAGAACGTAAGGACAGTAAAACAAAGCAGCTAAACCTGTATCAAAGCCCCTCTCTCTATGCTTGGTAAAATGACACGTAGGACTGCGTCAAACAGTATATAAAAGGAGAGAGAAAAAGAAAACAGCAGAGCTAAACCCTCTGTATCTTATATTCTGTCTCTGTACCTGGTAAAATGACTGCATGACTATGCTCATGATATGCGTTTAATTTCGTCCCGTGCCATGAATAACTGAGAGTGCATGAGCATGTCCAAATTTGGTGCCAGTGCCGAACATGCGTTTGTTGTTGGCCTTTCAAAAAACGTTATCGTCTGTGTGTGTGTGTGTGTGTGTGTGTGTGTGTGTGTGTGTGTGTGTGTGTGTGTGTGTGTGTGTGTGTGTGTGTGTGTGTGTGTGTGTGTGTGTGTGAATCTAGCTAGAGCAGTCAGAAGAAGAGTAAAGATTGCTTCAAAACATGTGTGCAATTAAGAACTGGTGTGTGTGTGTGTGCGCGCGCACGTGCGTGCGTGCGTGTGTGTGTGTGTGTGTGTGTGTGTGTGTGTGTGTGTGTGTGTGTGTGTGTTTGTGTTTTGGAGGGGGTGCGGTAATGAGAGAAAAGGGGAAGGGTGCGGGTGTGTTATTGGCAATACAGATTCTCATCAACTTTCCTATGAGCAGAACTACTTCTGTAATTATATCCATCGGCACTAAGAATCTTCGCGCGTTTTTTTTTCTACCCTCTCCCCCCCCCCCCCCCCCCCCCCCTTCTTCTTTCCTCCTAAGAAAAGGGAAAATATTTCGTATCCACCGGAGAGAGAATGCGTGTGCATGTGTGGTCGAGATACGTATGTGTATGTATACGCGCGCAACGATGTTTACGTAAGTTTTGACCAAGTTCACGTCAAGAGATCATGTCTGAGAGAAAATTGCGAACGCGTAAGGTTACATAAAATGAGCACGCCCAGCACTGTAAGTCACAATCACCCAAAATCTGAAATATCAGCACCAACTTCACTTCTATTCATGAAAAGACCCTCATTAATATGTATCAGCTATCTTCTGTGCAAGAAATTTTCCTCAATCTATCTTCCGTGCAAGAAATTTTCCTCAATCATTCTCTTTGTTTCTGCTATACGTCTTTGTTTTCTGTCATCGCTGCCTGTCGTTCTCTGCCTTGTTGATACATTCATCTGTATGTGTTCTTTAAAGCCTTACATAGTTTCTGTAAGGATTAATGATTTGGTGCATCATGTATTAAGTGCACTTTTGGCTCTAAGGAAGTGTGATGTACAAAAGCAATTGAAGGTAATTTCGGCCGGTATCTCTCTCTCAATACACACACACACAACACATACACACACACACACATATATATATGTATATATATATATATATATATATATATATATATATATATATATATATATATATATATATATATATACCACATATATATACATATATATACACATATATATACATATATATGCATGCATATACATTTATACATAAATTTCAGTGTATTCAGGTAGGTTTGTTGGTTGTTTTTTTTTTAACTTACCCCCACCCCTACCCCCCGGTGATAAATTGGACAGGATAGTCAACACCAGGGGCATATCCTTAGGTTATTTGCACAAATGCATTCATTTTGTGTATTAAATTTTCTTTTCCTTCTTGTCTTATTTTGTGTTTGTTTTATTTGTTTGGATTGTTTGTTTTTCGATGAGGTATTGTATTTTGAGATAGTTATAGCTCTGACTTTAAATAACAATGACACGCTGTTCAGTCTATTAGCGAGTCCATCATTGACAAGGATAACTAAGCACAGACCTTACCATGAGTCGCTTTGATACCAAAAGTGGAAATTAGAAGAAGAAAAAATGTTAAGCAAGGATCTCTCAGCTGTGTGTAGGCGAATCGGAGAGACCCGAATTTGGTTCTCCCATAAAATGGAACCAAACAAGGAACCCTTAGTTGCGACTTGCATTCTGTCGCTCGATTTTGGCTGGCACAGAGGCCAAACAAATAAAAATGGAGAACGTAGGGTTTCTCTGGGTTTCTAGACTTGTCAGTACCAAACATTAGTACAGAAACAAAAATGGATCATAGCCCCGTTGGCTCAGTCGATTCGAGTGCCACGCTAATGACACAGGGATCATGGGTTCAATTCTCAGGTAGGCCACAGTTTTACATGGGCTGCCTGGCTCTTTTGATACAGCCGTTCACTCAAACTCTCATGTCTCGAGTTCAATTCTAATTGGCAGTATAGCAGTTTGCTTGTTCACTGCTCTTTTTTTTTAAATTTAGGATCATCACATTCAAGGTTACCTTTGTGCTCACCTTTTTTCCTCGTCCCATTTTCTACACGTCACCTTAATTAACGGCCACAGAAGCTGGCAGTTTTTTACAGTGCGATGATAATGATGTCGATGAGGATGATAGTCATGATACTATGGAGTGCCATCTACGATTGAGACTGCGCGAAAAGGCTGTACTCTAAGCTTACTATCACAATATATCCTGGCGTCAATCAGGCCCGAGAGATACAGACACCTGCGTGCTAGTCAGAAGATTTGAGCAACGCCCTAAGTGACGCATCCGTGAAGTGGATGAAACTCGACTGCGTAGTCCCAGTCTTCCCAACGAGCCCGTAGCACGCCCAACTCTGGGTAAGGAGCCGGTTAGAGCCGAAAAATCCCACAATGATTTTGGAAAGGACAAATGGGGATTCAAACCCACTACCTTCCAGTCGGTAGTCCGTTGCGCTGACGACTACACCACAGCGACTGGAGTTCGTTGCTCATTTTAATGCTCTAATCGTCCTGATGGCGACAGTGTTTCATAGGTACCGTTCGCCTCTCATTTCACGACTTTGCCAGTGTATAGGGTTTGTGTAGGCATGAGGACTCTGCCACATAACTGTTAGCAGATTTTGGTTCTGAAGTAACCAACAACGAAACAAGCAGACTGTAAATCGTATAAGGATGTGTTTTGCTCTGTTTTGTTTGTTAATAATCAAAATTATTTCATTGTTTATCATTGTCGTGTGTGTGGTGTGTCCTGATCTTTAAACATGCCATGTTTGGACTGTTTTATCATAAAAAGGGACATTATCAATTTGGCTTGACCATTTTCGTTTTCGTCCTTATTAACCCCATTCGATGGAAAAGGCAAACTTTCGTGCAAACGGAGGCAACTCTCAGCTCGCTGAATGGTTTTACCTGTACAGATCGGCTGTTTGACATAAAAGAGCAATCAATAATTGGGTCAAAACTGTGAGCCGTGGAGATTATTTATATATTAATTCATTCCTCCATCTATTTATCGATTTAATACATAAATAAATTCGGACCTGACATGGCACACGTGATCGCATGGACTGTAAAACAAAATGACAGACGGACTGTGAAACAAAATAATGGACGGGCTGATAAATTGACACATTGATGACTGATCAATTGGTCAGTTGGTATTATTCGTTTTCGTTTCTTTTAAGAAGCACTCATGCAGGCGGCCTCCATGATTCAGGCTGCAGACTGTGACTGCAGACAAGTTGCCTTCTTGTCTGACGCCCTCTCCGTGCTGCAGGCATGCCAGAACAACACGCTCCCCCTCCTGTCTAAAGCTCTGCACCAGGTTGCCACAACCAGAAGAGCAGTTCTGCAGTGGATTCCAGCCCACTGCGGGAATCTCCGGGAATAAGCGAGCTGATATCCTTGCTGAGGAGGGAGCCAGAGAACAACCTAACAACAGCGTCAGCTACAGTGAGAAGAGGAGCATCATCAGGGCGCTTTCTGTGACGAGACGACACAGGGATGACTACCACCTGTTGTCCAGAGAGCAGCAAGTTGTTTTGGTGAGGTTGCGCCCTGGTCACAATAGGCTGAACAGCCACATGTACCGCAAACTGAAGCTGGCGCCCTCCCCAACCTGTCCCTGCGGTCAAGAAGACCAAACCACGGAGCATATACTCCAAAGATGTCCCCTTCACCAGGTGGCAAGACAGGACGTGTGGCCGTCAGACACTCCGCTGACAACCAACTGATTGTCTGCATGTGATTGTCCTTTACTTTTAAAACTTTTTTATTACTTTTTTTCAGCGTTTCAAATTTTCTCGGATGCACAGATGCGCGTTCTTTTGTCCACACTGTGCAGGCTGTATGTTACCGCACTGTCTGCATACTCCGCCGTCTTCGTTTCCATAAACCAGCCAGTGACGGGACTTACAGAATCTTTAACGTAAATTTTTGAAATTCCGCATGCATACACACACGAAGGAGGTTCAGACACTGGCACGTCTACACACACGCTGACCTGGGAGAACAGGACAATCAAGACTCTTCACCTTTTGTGGAGACATCTAGGTGGATTGAACCCAGGACCTTCCCACTGGAAATCCGACGTTTACCTGCTTGATTATCACGCCCATCAATGTCTATATGTTTCTTGGTGCATCTACACATCTGTCTGTCAGTCTCTCTGTTTCTGTCTGTCTTTCTGTCTAGATGAGTCTGTGGATAAAAGCTTGTCGGCAAAAATATCTTGCCTGGTTTATGGAAAGATATGTATGTAGGCCTACTGCTTAATCCTTTTACTTCCTCAGTTTATCCACTAGCATCAAGCTTTGTTAACTGCGACAGCAAAGCAAAAATTTAACCCTCAGACTCCCTCACCCTATCCACCAGCTGTCGGTAGACAGGTGCGGGAGTCAAAAGGTTATATTTGAATCGTAGGAGGCCACGATTCCCTGAAGGTTCTTTCGTAATCGATTATTGCTCTGTTTTCAGTTTCTGAAGATGGCATCTCTGCACTCGGAATAAATTCTATTAAATGCACTGACAACACAGATGCCGTGTGGTGGGATAATCCAAAAATTATCACGACATAAGTCATAGGCCTGTGTGTAAGTTCTGCATGGCCTGACCTAGAATTGAACCCACAGATCTTGCATTATCAGCATGGCACATTAACCAACTGAGCTAACGGGGCCAGCTAAACACTTGTAGCCAATTGAAAGGGTGTATTATGCGCACGCCGCACACACACACATTGTTATTGTCGTTTAAAGCCCAGCCGACTGCATAGAGCCATATCAGGGCTACAACCGCTTCAAAACATGCACAACTTCAAATAAACAGGAAATTAAAAAAAAAAAAAGAAAGAAAAAAGAAAATTAAGTACACATATTAACGCATTCGCGCAAATAATCTAATTACATGCTCCCGGCGCTGATCACTCCGTCTAATTTATCGCACAGAGGATTTTAAAACAACACAAATGAATACAAATTTATGCATACCTGAGGACACCGTGACATATACCTAAAATTCCTTCAGTACATGTATATCTCACCTCCCTAGGGCCAAAAATGCATTTAATACATGTACCCAATTATCACTCCTAAGAAAAAGTACGCAAGACTTTAACGAACACATACAGTTGACAGAAAATGATAGGAAGACATGACAGAAAGCAAAGAAGAAAGGAAGAAACAAAAAGAGTGACAGAAAAGAGGAAATGTCTAGCACAGAATTTCCAGGTGGGGAATCTATTTATACTGAAAGAACCCCCGGCATCCCCACAGGGGGAGCACACACATACACATATATATACATATATATATATATATATGTATATATGTATGTATATATATACAAATTCATATATACATATGTATGTCTATATATATATATATATATATATATATATGTGTGTGTGTGTGTGTGTGTGTGTGTTGTGTGTGTGTGTGTTATGTGTTTGTAGGGAAGATGCATATATAAGTGTGGCGTGTGTGTTTGCGTAAGTGCACGCATATTTACTAAGTGTACATGTGCGTGGGAGCGCGCGCGCTTGTGTGTGTCAGAGAGAAAGCAGAGAGAGAGAGAGGTGGTGTGTGTCTGCGTATGTCTGGCGCATGTTTGCGTGCGTGCGTGCGTGCGTGTGTGTGTGTTTGTGTGTGTATTTGTGTGTGTGGTGTGTGTGTGTGTGTGTGTGTGTGTGTGTGTGTGTGTGGTGTGCGCGTGTGTTTCTGTCTGTAGATCTGTATGTGCGCGTGTGTGTGTGTGTTGTCTTCTCATCCAATAATAGTTTTGTTGCCGTGCAGACGTTGACACAAACGCGAGGCAGAAACGTAGCACGTAAGACAGAACCCTCCTGACCATTGACCAACTTTGTCACAATAATCAATGAACGGTCCTCTCTGTCAACACCACGGTTACCATGGCTACCTCACAAACATCTCTTTCTGCATGCGCTGTTCGGGCCATGGAACGTGTATTATGCAGGTAACGGCGGTGAACCTGTCTTTCACTTGATCGTTTTCTGGTTTGGTGATAACTGAATACCGTTGACTGTAACGAGAATAATCGAATGAAACATTTTTTTTTTCATTTGGAGGAAAAGAATATGCACATTACGGTTTTGGCACACCTAGCCTCAAGTCTTTAAAGCGCATAATACGTGAGAGTGAAGGAGGGCAAAGGAGGAAGAGAGAAAGACAGAGAGATGGGGGAGAGAGAACGAGAGAGAGATGGAGAGAGACACAGAGAGAGGGGAGAGAGAGAGAGAGAGAGAGAGAGAGAGAGAGAGAAAAGAAAGAAAGTGTGTGTGTGTGTGTGTGTGTGTGTGTGTGTGTGTGTGTGTGTGTGTGTGTGTGTGTGTGTGTGTAAAACAAATAATTGGTCAATGCCTTCAGATCCAATCAAACAAAATGAAAACTTGCCAATGGCAATACACGACACTAAACACAAGAGTGTGGATGAACAGTTATTTGATCAGTCATGTCTCTGTCATGTTTTTCTTCTTAACTCTAAAGCATAAACTGCGTGCTTCAACATTTGTTTGCAAGATAAGGCCACATTTGTTTGGTTGGTTGGTTGGTTGGTTGTTTGTTTGTTTGTTTGTTTTGTTTGTTTGTTTTCGTTTGCTTTTCAAGTTTCTGCCGATTGCACCGGAGTCTGACTACTATGTACTTAAAGATGCCAATCTCTTGGTGGACTTTGCAGCTTGTGGATAGTCCATTCTTTTAATCATATACAATGGAATATACAATGGAAGATATCTTGTACATACAGATCACACTGAACAATACGTAAAGATGTTGTAATGACTTCGCACTGAACGACACGAAAAGAAAGTATCTGATTAATAATTACAGTGTCAGGGCAGAATAGGCGTCTTTAGAGTGCAGTATCAGCATGAATAAGTGTAGATTTCTTCAATAAATACAACTCAATCTGAATATCACCTGTACACACAGCTGTGGATGGGTTTCGGAAAGTGCGCGCGCGCGTGCATGTGAATCATTGTTGACTCTTGGTGACTCTTTCTATTGTTTCTTGCCGCTTTATCAAAGAGAATGATACAGGTTTGGGAGAGTTCCAGCTTGTGACTCTTCCTGTGTGTGCCGTGTGCGAAGGAGACAGACAGAAAATGACACACACACACATTAAAATGATCAAGCCATGTTAATAATCTATCATTTTCCAGAATACTGTTGACAGCGCACATAACAAAACTAGAAACCCACACCACCACTACCTGTGCAGAAGAGAGTCAACTGAATCCCTTGTGATATTTCTTTCTTTTGTTGTCCACTTGCACCAAAATGGGTGTCACGTGTAGAAAGAGTTGACTGTAGAGAGCGAGCTGGAAGTGGAAAATGTGCGGCGTCAAGGTCTCTTTCACATCGTCGATTCAAGGTCTTTGGTCTGCTTTTTGCAGGAAATCCAGATATTTCTTTTGTCATATGCATGCTGAGCGCACTGGTGAGGCTGTATTCAGGTCAAATGATCAAATCATTTAATTCTCCTGTCGATGAATATGGTGTGGACTGTGTTGTTCCCACCATTTTTCTTAGCTTGGTATGCCTGACCATTTAGCATTTAATCTTGCTAACGGCTGTTCTCAAACAACGCATCTCTCAGGTGGTAATTTTGCGCTCTAGGGGCTTGGTTGGGGTTAGAGTCTAGTTCTGAAATGTCAGGGCAGGGGTGAGAATAGAACTGATGATGAACACGGCTTTTGTTTCAGTAGTTTTTTGTTTTGTTTTGTTTTGTTTTGTTTTTTTGGGGGGGAGGGGCAGGGAAGGTTCTTTCAGGATTGGGGCAAGGTGACGGCTGACATTGGTTGCTTTCTTGGTTCTGGTTTCAATCTCTCTGTCGAGTCTTTCCATCCTGTGTGAGGTACAGTGGAAACCTGATATAACAGGGATGATGGGACCAAATCAAAATCCCTGTTATATCAGATCCCTGTTATATCAGATATCAAGGGAAATAAGGACTGATCAACTAACTCTTGACTTTTGTAAATCATGGAAAGATAAACAGTAGATCTAGGCCTAGATATGGTCTGGTGTAAGTGTGCAGTAAGCTTACAAACTGAATGATGGCGCAGTCAGTCACTGACTCAGTGGCCTCAGGCCTACACGCTTGCGCGCGCATCACGCTCGCATTGCGAAGCGTTCTTTCAGTGTACAGTACACAGTATACCAAGGCTAGCCTAGATCTAGATCTAGGCCTACTGCGTGGCGTGCTGAGTCTAGGCCTAGGCCTTTCTGCTGCAGAGCCCGTCTCGGCATCCCTGCTATAACCGATCGAGCCCTCTTGTCTCCCTGTTATTGCCGATAAGTTTTAATAGAGACAAAGAGGAAGAAAAAATGGGGATTGAAAAAAGCCCTGTTATATCCGGATTCCTGTTATAACCGGTCCTGTTATAAATGGTTTCCACTGTATTTGAATTCATTCACTTGTTTGAGTCTGTCTTGATGTTAAGGTTGCCAGATGTTCTGCTGATATTCATCTTCTCGGTTTTTCTGATGCTAATGTTCGTGTTGTATTTTTCACAATTCGTGTTTATTTTGGTTGTGCGTTCTTGTAGTATTGTGTCTTTATGTGTTAGGTTCTTATCATTTGCAAACAATATAATCGTTCAAAGATTTTACGTTTGGGTTCGTTTCTCTTGTGATCTTATCCTTGTGAACTATAATCAATAGTAGTGATAGGACACAACCCCGTCTCACTCTGAATACGACCCAAAAACAGTCATTGAGTTTCGATGGTGTGCGGATAATACTCATTGTCTCGTTGTCATTAGCATGATGTAGATGACCGTGTAGACATTTGCGTTACATGGCATGGTACCATCGTTTGTTAGAAGGTGCCTGCAGGACTAGCGCCTTTAACTTCAGCCCTCTAGGTTTTTCTGTAGGGATCACCCTTCCATTATCTCATGACCCGAAGACCTACCCTGTGAGCAAAGGGGGCCAGGGCTTTACGCGGCCCTTATCCGCCTGACTTACAAATACTTTGTAATTGTGGTCCTACCAAGTGTCACCCCGCCCCGTCTTGACAGATGCTACCTCCAGTCGGTCTAGAACTGCTCATTCATTTAGGCAAGACTGGCTTATTTTGCAGCTAACCTCCATACCTTAAGGCCATCCGCTATCTGTGTCCCGTTGGGTTGGGGATGGTCACCCACTATCAACCTGGAGGTTGCCTTTTTCACAACTCCTTTTGTTGCCCAACCCCCCCCCCCCCCCCCCCCAAGATCTTGCCAGTTGGTAGGGCGCATGCTCAGGTATGAGGTTTATGCCATGATTATGTTGTTTATGCCATGATTATGTTGGATTGTATCCGTTACATAGCGTCTCTGGCGTCAATGCATACTTAATTCATTCCGAGTGCGGAGATGTCATCTTTAGAAACCGAAATGAAACAGGTCTTCTGACCACCAAGCTCCCTGGCGGCTGGCAGGACTGGGAAAGACGGCCATGGTTATTGTTAGGTGTGACTTTACCTTTATTCCTAGATGTGGCCTGACTACCACTGACGCTGGGTGATGGTCTGTAGCTGGGTTTGCGTTTAGAACGGCTGTTGAGCCCATGGCACTGTTATTGTCGTCTTGAGTCCGTGACACTATTATTGTCGTCTTTCCCTTTTTTAAAATAAAGTCCATCTGGGATGAAACACTCAGGTATTCCACCTGTAAGAGGTATGTGTTCAGTTGGGTTTGGGTTGGAAGATGTTTGTAATCCATAGATTATATTCTGCACGCAAAGAACTAACATTTCCCCGTTTTAACTGCACTCATGTGTTGCTGTCACTCTGTGGGCCTCGGCGTGGTTCCTGTGGTGACGTTCTTTGACCCACTCCTCCATTGAAATCTCCCATTATAATGGGGGTTTTTCTTTCAGGGACAGAGCTTATGACGTCTGTCAGTCTCTCATTATTCTTTCTCTTCCTCTGAGTAACGGTCACTGCCAGGTGCACAGACATGGATGATATTTGATATCTTCCCATTCCCTCTGACTCGGATCTTGACGATTCTGTCCGAGGTGAATTATGTTTACAGAACATTCTTTGGTGTCTTAGCGTGCAGGATGAATCCAACTCCATGTACGGCTCTTCAGCTATATCTATAGGCCTACCATTCCAAATTAGGACGCTGTCTGGATGGATATGTTTTCACCCCTTTTCCTTTCTGCTATTGGAGCTATTATAGACATCCCTCCCTCCCCTTTTCATGAAGTCAACTACTTCTGGTACTTCAAGTTTTTAAGTCCCTTAGACAACTGTTGCCTCACCGTTGGACCACTGATGTTCAAGCTCATTTTAGAAACATTCTGCAGACACAGGTATGTGACAAGGTAGATCTCATCCAGGTCGCCGTTTTGTTTCTAACAGAAAAACTGAAACATGTGACTATGCGACATGTTTTTCCCCGGAGGTAAAGAAGGTTGCCATAGTATGGCGCGCCATCCACTTGTTCCATAGACACAAGGGTTCTTGTTTTGCCTATCAAAATATCATTTGCTTCCACTAAGTGGACAGCATACCAGAGATCTCGAAATACCGTCTTATCCGAAAGACTATCACTCAAGATCTCAAGACTGTCACTCAAGATCTCATCATCATCATGTGCCCTGCCGCATGGCGTTTGCGATCATGGCCCTCCATACGAATCTATCTTTTGTCACTGCAAGTACAATATCCACCCTCACTGTCTTCACCCATTCCGCATGTCCGTCCAATATTTTCTCCTTGGGTCTACCTGGTGCTGTTTCCCTCCAGCTTTCCTGTTGTGACTAGGTGCTCTAATTTCTCTTGCCTCATAAAATGTCTTGTAAATGTTGCTTGACTTTTTCTGATCTTCATTAACGTTCTTTTTGTTTGCTCTCTTTCAAGATTGTCTCATTTGTTTTCTTTGCTGTCCATAGGACGCTTAGTATTCTTCCTAGAAACCACATTTCAGCTGCCTCAATCCTGATCAAGATTTAGTTGATGGAAAAGACAAGTAATCCTTGCTGTATCTGGGGTTTAACATGGGACCTCTGACTTCCCAGGCAGGCCATGTAACCATTGGGCCATCATTCAAGGGGAAAGGAAAGGAGAGAATTCCACTGTGCCGACTGTCAGAAGATCAGGAAAGCGGTGAGGGAGAGGGTGGGGATGAAGGGTGCGAAGGGCTAGGGAAACGGACAGGGTGATAGGGGAAAAGAGATGGGGGAGGGAGGGGTGTGGGTCTACAGGATAGCAGCTGCGGCAGCAGATCCCGATGCAGCCAAGGAATTCACTGGTAGCCTACACTGCTGCTGACCCTGCCCTGTATTGATCCACTGTTACCACAAAGACATTCATCGACTTTCCAGGGCCTGGTGAGAACTTGAGACACCTTGAATAAACACTGGAACAAACAAACACGCACATTTTTCTCTTCTTCACAATGTACAGAGCCCCCAGCGACTGTCCAAAACTTAGGGCTACTTAAATCACAATGAATTGTTTATTGTTATTGCTGCTGTTGTTTTCTTTTCCATAGGAGACGACGGTGGCATAAACGTATTTTAAGAGATGGCAATGTTATATATGTGGTTTTTTGTTTTGTTTGTTTTTTTTACTTGACCGGACACCAACACCAAAGAAATCTTGTATATTCACAGTATCATTTATATAGGACGATTCAGTAGTTATGTCCAAGTACTTTGACTTCGTTAACCTCAAGTCAAATCAACCTGATTGTCTCTCAATGATAAACAGTACTTTCAAGAGAATAGCTGGTTACAGACTCAAGGTCTGGTAACTTACTGAGTTCAATCTCAGCCTGCACCGTTCTCAGTGGCGGCTACCTGGGAAATGTTGCAGATGTAGTGCTTTTAATCTATTTGTATCGTTATAAAAATGTTGGATTAGTATATGTTTGTGCCTTGTTTTTCATACTGCCCTTGTAAGACGTGGCTCATTCACGGCCTATCCTAGTGCTCCCATCATTCTGATGGTGTCAGCTTAGTGCTTCAATTTCATGCCCCTCTACACTTAGATTTTTGCGTAGACTCAAGTAGTCTGCCAAAATTTGCTGGCAGCTTTGGGTAGAGCACATATGCAATCCGTTATGAACAAATTCCATACTAAAAAAAAAACACACAAAAAACACCACCATTAAGTCAATTTCATTACCTACTCATGAGGAATGAAGACTTTCTTTCAAGAGAAAAGATTCATGACGGCTCTCTTGGTTAGAAAATGATACTTTTCTTTGAAGAGAAACGATTCAATTGATCTCTCAGCTAGAAATTAATCATTTACCTTAGAAAATGTATAATAATTAACTATTGCAGTAGAGATCAAACCTAGACAAGGAAGTGGGGTGAAACATGACCGTCTTCGAGGAGGCAAAGATTTCTGTAACACTAGGCACTGTCAGATCAAGAAACGACTGGCGCAATAGCCTAGCAAGTTAGGTTAGAACTACTAGGCTACACACTTTTAATCGGAAGAAGGTCTGAATTCGACTCTGCCTAGAAGTGCCTGGTGGGTAAAGGGTACAGATTTCTCCGATCTCCCAGGTCAACATGTAGGCTGACCTGCTAGTACCCCAACCTCCTTCATGTGTAAGGTTACATGCACGCAGAGCATCAAATGCATTAGTTAAAGATCCTGTAAACCACGTTAAGTGTTCAGTGGCTTATGGAAACATGAAAATGCCCAGCATGCACATTCCCTAAGACAGAGTATAAACTACTCAATATGGACAGAGAAAGGACCCAACACAACCAATCACAGAAGCAAGGTGGGACCCAGACTCCAGATGCAGAATCAAATGTCCTGAGCAGCCCATGAAAGAAAAAGAAAAGAAGACAAAAGGAAGCAAAAGGAACAGTCCACTGTTAATACTGCACCAAAGACGAGAGAAAGAGAGAGCGTAAAAAAGAGCGAGAGAGTGAGATAATGTAAGAAATAGTACGCCTATATAATGCATGCACCATCTTTGTCCATCATCTAAAGTACATTAAAATAAAGAACTAAGATTCTCTCCCATTCTACAGGAGCAAACAAGCACTGTTGACAACAATGGGAAAATCTGATCTCAACAATAAAAAAAAATATAAAAAAATGCCCAGCACGTACATCCCCGAAAATGGAGCATGACTACTCACTGAAGACGGAGTAGGCAGACTGTACACCCACATAGAATGTGGGCCAGACAACCACAGTAACGCGCGTACCGATACACACATTTAAGACAGCAGTGCTGAGATGAGTCTTGGATTTTGTTCAACTCACATTCATTGCAATCGGATAATTCTATAAGCGTTACCCCAAATCTGCTGGCAATCATTTGGCAGATTCCTTCAGCCTATGCAAAACACTACAAGGTCTTGAATGGGGAGGGAAATGAAACTTATGAAACACTGAAGTCACCAGAATGATTGGAGTATTAAAATGGAAAAGCAAACAAGCCTCATCTTATGTTGCTGGTTGGGATTAACCGTTTGACTCCCACGCCCTGTCCACAAACACTCTGCATTGTCAACCACTCTAGTAAAGCAAAACGCTGACCCTTTGACTCTCTTACTCTATCCACCAGCTTCCTGCAGGAAGGTGGTGGGTAGGGTAAGAGAATCAAAGGGTTAAGTTTTTGCAGTTGGTGGATAGGATGCAGGAATCAAAGGGTTTTAAACTCGAGACAAGAGATCCTAGTCCATAGCTTTATCAAAAGAATCAGCGCACACACATGAAAACTTCGGCCAGCCTGAGGATCAAACCTTCAATCCTTGCCTTAGTAGCAAGGCGAACTTGCCAACGGAGCTGACCGACCACTCCCCCCCCCCCCCTTTTTTTTTTTCTTCCTGTTTTTATTTAACGTGTTTTTTGTGTGTGTTTTGTTTTGTTTTGTTTTCTCCCCTGAAAACAGAAGACAGAAAGAATGGGACTGTATGCTGGTTACACTGGCTGCAAGACGTTCTTTGATTGTCGACCAAGGTGAAGTGGAACGGGCTGATGGTGCACACAGACACAGAGAGACAAACAAACAGACAGACGGAGAGCGAGAGAGAAACAACACAGAGACAGAGACAGAGACAAAGACTGAGAGACACGAACACACACACACATATACACAATGCACACAGCGTTGCATTAGTACATGCTAACAATACCCTTGACTGTCTATGCAGACACTGTAAGAAAGACAAAAGTGTTTCAGTTCTCCCCTAAGACGTTATCTCCCCGCTCTGAAAGTTCCATATGACCTAACAACGCCGATGCCATGTAATGGAAAAGGATGCAGACTAATTATAGACCGAACGCCAATGCATAAACACGACGCGCTGTCAAAGTCTTGAGATGCCACTATGTCTGTACCACATTGTGTGACTGAATCGACACAGAAGTGGGCCAATGGGGTTTGCGCTTGTTCAGGGAGTACGCCAGATTATCACTGGCAGCTCTGGGAGGACCTCGCAATAGAATTATCCGAGTGACATGAATCCCTTTGAACAAACGCCCATTCCCTTTCTAAGGACAATTAATGTTGTTTGAGAATGTGTGAAACGACCATCTTTTCTTGCAGTCCTCTCTGAAGTTTTGTATTCGATGCTTAATGTGAAGATTGGCTCTTTTCATGTAACAGGCATATGCCTACAGTTTCGCCTTTGACCACATTCACTCACATATTTAGCCATGCCTGTTTCACCCCACCCCACTCACCATAAAACAGCAACAACAACAAACTTTGTTGACAGTTCATCGCATTATGTATCCGTCTGTCTGTCTGTCAGTCTGTCTATCTGTCTGTATGTATGTATGTTTGTATGTATGTGTGTAACGGCGAGCATGATTTTTAACTGTTGTCTTTTCACTTTACCTGGGTGTCGTTTTCAACGCGGTGTTAGCCCTGATATGGCTCTAGTAGTCGGCTGCGCTATAAGCAATATGAACCTGAACCTGAACCTGAATGTAGTATGTAGTGTTGTGATGTGTGTTGTATGTATGTATAGTATGTATATGTATGTATGTATGTATGTATGTATGTGTGTGTGTGTGTATGTGCGTGCGTGCTTGTGTGTGTGTATGTGTGTGAGTGAGAGACGGACATAGACAGTATGGAAAGACAGTTTATATCGATTACAATCAGTTCACAGTCCCCCCTCCTTTTTACTTAACAATTACTGAAAACGATGACTCCAATCAATTTCCGTCCCATCTCCTCTTTTTTTTCTCTCTTAATTTTTCCTCCCTCAGTAAAACAAACAAACAAACAAAAAAGGACTGTCAAGTCATTCTAATAATCTCCCTTTCTGTACACAAGTCATGGCAGAAAATCCAGATTTTGCACTTCTCAAGGTCGCTGTGGCCTTAAAAAAGCTTTTGTTGAAATAAAACTTGACGTGCTTTGAGGACAGTATGTAGACTCTCGCGACAGTGAAAACATATTCTGAGTATTGCTAACGAGAAACATCACGAGGGTGCAGATGGGACCCAGAGCACCAATGCCTTGCCACTCTCCGGACATCCACCTCCCAACGCCACTCGACAGTCATTTCATCAAGCGAAGGGGGGCTCTCCACGCGTTGCATGACCCATTCGGACCCAGTCACCAGTTATCTTGTTTACCAACCGACTGGCAAGGTGGGGAGATGATAAACCCCAGGACATAGCTACAAAACGCGTACCAACCAGGTCCAGTCCAGCTCCCGACCAAGAGAGCATGGAAGGCCTTCTCTCGCCCGACTCTGGTCTCATCTCTCTTTCGGGCAGCCCGCCCTGCCACCAGATCGTATAGTACCAGCTCCTTCCCCCAAACTATAGTCTCGACAGTTTGCAGTCGAAAGCTCCTAACGTTGCCTTACTTCAACCACAGGGTTGTTTGAACGGCCGTGAAAGTGGTCAGGCATGATGCTCCCGACGCAGCTCAATTTGCTGTTCAGCAAGGTCTGACATGTCCCGAAAGGGGTCCCAAGTTTGCTGTCTTTCCGAGCAGCCAGTAGGTCTTTCCTTACGGTCATTAGGCCTGATTCCCTGAAGTCAGCGGCCAAGCCACAAGCCAAAATTAACAGTTAAACATTTCATAAGTCCCTGAGAATGTGCTGTTTTACTTAAGTACCTTCCCTAAAATAGTTCCGATGTAGACACTTTTTGTGTGCGTGATCTTAAAGCTTTACCTTCCGAAGTCAGGATCTCGCAACTCAACAACAGTCCACAATTTTGACCAAAGTCTAATACAGATCCACCCATAAAGAGCAGAGAAATTCTTGTTCACACATTTTACACACTCTCTCTCTCTCTCTCTCTCCACACACACACACAAACACGCGCGCGCGCGCACACACACACACATGCACACGCACGCACATGTACACGCGCTCGCAACTCTCACCAGTCGATATGAAACATTCTCTTTCATTCGGAAAAGGAAATTGAAAAAGGAGAATAAAACACAGGCATCCGACCATTGACCGGTTTCTCCACGTCTGCAGCAGAGGGAATAGCGCAACACATCAAAGGAACAGCGGCAATCAGCCAATGCAGTTTGCTAAAATAGAATATTAAAAATAAAATGATTAAAAACACACACAAAAAACAAGAAAAAGACGAAGAAGGCTTGGATGGGCTCTCGCTGTGTGAGACTGAGGTTGGAAATTTTCATTGATTTCTCTTGTGGTCTGCTCGCTTTCTCCGATTCATTGATGAGGGGAAAGCGTCGGAGTGGGAGAGCGGGGAGGGCTGTGCACTGAATGGATTCTAGCTAAGGCTCTGGAGAGGGATCGTCTCAGCAGCAATAGCAAATGGTCGGTGAACAGGAAAAAAGAACCACTAATATTTCTAAGTCTTTGTTAGAAATATATATATATATTATATATATATATATATATATATATATATATATATATATATATATAATATATATATAATATACATATATCATCGGTGGAAAAATAGGATTAAAATGAAAAAGTTCAATAGTTTTTTTAATTGTCTCTGTATTTCACTCACTACAGAAGCATAATGGAGAGCCGTTGGCTCTTAACCCTTTGACTCCCACACCCCGTCTACCAGATACTGCATTGTCAACCATGCTAGCAAAGCAAAAATGTAACCCTTTGACTCCCTCACCTTATCCACCAGCTTCTTGCATGAAGCTGGTGGAGAGGGTGAGGGAGTCAAAAAATTGAGTTTTGCAGATGGCGGGGCTTGATATCTTAAGTCTCGGGTTCGAATCCCAGCTCACAATGCTGAAATTCGCTTGTTCGTTTCGCATCTTTATGCTACAAACATTCTGGTTGAGTCAAGTGTTTGACAGGTCCCATACCATCCCCTTATCCCCATTCCAAGGCCTTACTACCGCACAGGGCTGTTGTGTGGGATCATGGAGTCTGTCAGATAATCGCTGGCAAATTTGGGTGGGACGTATCGAGGTTTGTCCGAGTGCGATGAATCGGTCTCGAAAATAATCTCAAATAAACCCAAGCAACCCCATAAACACAAAATCCAACCACTGACCGGGCACAATGTGCTGAATGGATCAAAGCAGACGTATGAGTGGAGAGGAGGAAATTTGGAGTGGTGTGGAGAGATAGCATTTTACCTTCAATGAACCGTGCGACATAACGCTAATGTCTACACAGTCAGCTACATCAGACGAGACTGGATCCGAGTTCTACATCTCTATTTTCATAGCACTCAGCGAGATCCGAACAACAAGAAAACGTCACATTTATCGCCATATGTGGCCTGACTATGAAGACGTAAAAAATAGAAAAAGAAGAACCACCGCTCGAGGCTAAACAGTCGGCTAACAGGCCAAAGCACCGCTATGACTGGATCATACAAACAGGAAAATAGAAGAAAAAAACAACAACCAAGAAACAACATCAGTGACAGCAATGACAACACTGACGGCAACACCGAACTGATCATGACGTTTGGTATCAAATTATGTGTGCTAGTGTACATTTCCCACACATAACATAAAAAGTAAGGCCGGGGTTGAACTTGAATCATCGGATCTTGAGTTCATGGCTTCACTAAATGAGCCGGCAAGCACGAAAAAGAACAACGTATGAATGAATGAATGACCCTCAAAAAACATCAATTTCTCTCTCTCTCTCTCTTTCTCTCTCTATCTCTATCTCTCTCTCTCCCCTTCTTCTTTTCTCCCCCCCCCCCCCCCCAAAGGACACATAAACACAAAGCAAACTAACCAACTAACAAAACTGTTCAACCACTAATCGGTTTCTCCACAGCTTAGGAGGGTGGAGTGGTATAACAAAGAGGCAGCAGCAAACGGTCAATGGATTGCGGGGGGGGAATTCCGAACTCTGTACGGCTGAAGTTGGAAATTCTCAATGATTTCTGCTGTGGGCTGCCCGCTTTATCTGATTCACTGATGAGAGAAGGGAGAGTTCGTGTGCAGAGAGCAGGAACCCTGCCTTCTATAAACCAACCAGCTTTACACACAGACACTACTTTACGATCAATACATAAACTACACACTGACCTCGCTATACCCAAAAGAAAACAGCTCTATTAACAGCTTTACACAGAGACACTGCTTAACCATCAATGAGACAGCTTTACATGGAGACACTGCTTAATCAATGAAACAGCCTCACGTGGAGACGTTGCTTAACCATCAATGAAACAGCTTCACATGGAGACATTGCTTAACCATCAATGAAACAGCTTCACAGAGAGAGATAGCAACTATCAATGAAACAGTTTTACATAGAGAGATTGCAACTATCAATGAAACAGCTTTACATAGAGAGTATGCAACTATCAATGAAACAGCTTTACATGGAGACATTGCTTAATCATCAATGAAACAGCTTTATACAGAGCCACTGCTTAACCATCCATGGAACAGCTTCACATAGAGACATTGCAACTATCAATGAAACAGCTTTACATAGAGAGACTGCAACTATCAATGATACAGCTTTACACAGAGAGATTGCCTTATCATCAAAGAAACAGCTTTACAAAGAGATATCGCCTTGTCATTAATGAAACAGCTTTACAAAGAGATATCGCCTTATTAATGAAACAGCTTTACAAAGAGATATCGCCTTATCATTAATGAAACAGCTTTACAAAGAGATATCGCCTTATCATTAATGAAACAGCTTTACAAAGAGATATCGCCTTATCATCAATGAAACAGTTTTACAAAGAGATATCACCTTATCATCAATGAAACAGCTCTACAAAAGATACCGCCTTATCATCAATGAAACAGCTTTACAAAGAAATATCGCCTTATCATCAATGAAACAGCTTTACACAGAAATACTGCCTTTTCATCAATGAAACAGCTTTACAAAGAAATATCGCCTTATCATCAATGAAACAGCTTTACACAGAAATACTGCCTTTTCATCAATGAAACAGTTTTACAAAGAGACATCGCCTTATCATCAAGGACACGACTTTACATAGAGACATGTATCGCTTTACCGTCAACGCATCAGCTTTACACAAAGCAATGGCCAGTCGGCTGAACAGACAAGCAAACCGATATTACTAGGCAGTATGTTTATGCAGGAAGCTGGTGTACAGAGTGAGGGAATGAAAAGTTCACATCTTGGAGAAATTTGGCGGATAGGATGATTGAGTCAAAGGGTTAAATCTTGAAAGAATCTGGTGGATAGGGTGAGAATCAGAAACGATTAAATCTTGAAAAAAAAAGTCTACGTGTAAAGTGAGGGGGTTGCTAGATTAAGAAGACACTGCTGAATGATCTGATCCATGGCCTCAATAAACAGCGGCTCGACACAAAGCTATGGGGTAGTCGGCTTAGACGTCTGGGGTAGGAGGCAATTTAACCGTATCTTTATCATCAGTAAATACATAAACAAGTGGAAGTAATCTAAATCAAAGTGACTGTCAGCGTTCAAGCGAACTGAAATCAGAAATACCCAAAAAAAGAATCAGCCATGTATCTGAAATAATAAAACAAGACAAGACTAGACAAGACAGGCACAAGACAAGACTGTTCTTTCCTTCACTTCCCCTCTCTTGTCTTGTCTTGTCCCGTTTTGTTATATCAAATGCACGTTCTGATTCTGTTCTGTATATTTTTGGTTCCAAATGGAAGTAAAACGACTACTTCAGCACTCTCTCTGACTGTCCAATCCTCCTTTTTTTTTTTTCTCCCTCCCCATCACTCTTTTCCCTCTCCTCCATTACCTCCACCTCAGTGACCATCTATCCATGGCTTCCCTTTTCCACCCAGCTGTTTACTCTTTTCTTGCCATTTATCCAATGCGCTCTTTGTCGTTGTTAACCTTTTCCAAACTCCACACGATTATCCTCGTCGCCTGTTCAGCCCATCAAACATTTAAACTGTCATTTTGCACTACACCAGGCAGGAAATACCAAAGATCAAAATACCGAAAACTTTCTCCCCACCCTCTGTGAAAATATACATGGCTGCGAAATGTTATTCTACAATTCCTAACTCTGTGTGTGTGTGTGTCTTCTTGTCTCTGTTAGTGGGCGCGCATGCGTGTGTACCTGTGCGTGCGCACGTATGCGTGTATGTGTATGTGTGTTTCTGTGTATGCGCGCTCACGTGTGAGTGCGTACATGCGAATGAGTGAGCACCTGCGTGTATGTGTATGTCTTTCACTCCCTGTATGTAGCTTCCGCACGCGCGCGCTCGTGTGTGTGTGAGCTGCGTATGCATGCGTGTGATTCAGTGTGTGGTGTGTGTGTTTGAGTGTGTGTGTGTGTGTGTGTGTGTGTGTGTGTGTGTGTGTGTGTGTGTGTCACTTTGGCACACACAACTGGCTGTAAACTTAGTCCCAGTCAATACAGTTCTCTCCGTACTCCCCCCCCCCCCCCCACATTCCCCCAGCCCAACCCACTCTTTTTTCTCTCTCTCTGAGATAACCATAACTTATTAATCACCACGCCAATGGTCACTTTCTGTGGGTGGTCATTTGACGGTGTCCCACAGCGCGTTTCTAATATATATGCAGGGAACGGCCATTATCCATGTAAGATTTCACATACATTATGCAGAGAGAGACAGTGGATGGGTTTACTAACGTGTATACGATCTAATAAAAAGGAAACACCTCTGAGGCATTTTTGGAATTAAAATTTTGACAAAGGGTAGGAGTGGGGATGATGAGGAAAAAGGTTAAGATGCCGCCAGTGAAGATGTCTGCGTCTGTCTATCGCTCTGCCTGTCTGCCTGCCTGTCTAATAGTCCTGTCTATTTGTTCAAACAAATCTAAACACATCCCTGAGCGCAAGTAGTTTTGTAAGAATGGCAATAGTAGTATAGCAATAGAAGAAGTGTCAGAGATGATGCTAACGGCAGCACAACAAGAGAAGTGGCAGTCGACATCGTCATCGTCGTTAGTAGTAGTAGTAAAAGTAGTAGTAGTAGTAGTGGTGGTGGTGGTGGTGGTAGTTGTGTAGCAACAACTGCAACAGCAGGATCAGCTGTCGAATTTAGAGTTTAAAATTTGTTCGAGGGATTCATGACACTCGGACAACTCCATGCCTTCCCCCAATCTGCTGTCTGAAAAACAGTACAAGTAGTAGCAGAGCCAGAAGGGGCAACAGTAGCAGAGCTATCCCCTCAGAACCTGCATAAAGACTTTTGAACAAAGATCGTTGACAAGCAAGATCGTTTGAATGAGCCATGTGATCTGCTATGCCCCTGTATCTACAACTATCATCCAGGAAACCGCTGAGGGCCAGCGGCGGAAAAACTGATCATGAAACTATTGGACCGAAAACATCTAAAAGTGGACAGATCTTAGTAACAAACATTTTTAATGAGAGTTCCGCCCTCCACTGTGTGTCCTTGTGGGAGGCAGAACAGAACATGAACCACACCCTACAGGAATCTCCGGTTGTTGAGGGAGGAGATGTGGCTGAAGCAGACCACACTTGAGAAGAAAGTGTACGGGCCTGTAGATGCTTTGCAGACGACAGCCAACTTTATCTCAAGAGCTGGATCCATGTGCAAGGGCAACGAAAAAAAGAAAAGAGAAGGCACATCTCAACGTTTCTTATCTTCAGGGCATCAGGACAGAGGACAAAGAATGCTGGTCATCCCTGACGACAGAGATAGCGTCTTTTCAGAGCTACTGACATTTATCTCTAATGCCTAGCCAAGAACGCCACAAGGGAAAAGATGTCTAAATTCTACATTCGTTATATAGATCTGAAAGCCAAAGTACACAGTTAAGCGACAAATCTCTGTCAGGAGGATTGGAACAAGCAGACTGATAATGTATTTTTTCCAAATCCGCCCCAACCTTAAAAAGAGTCTCCCATCTGCTTCTGAAAACCGTACGAAAAACACAATGTTCTGCAAGTTATACACGGGTCACACATCCCAACCTCATTCTTATCTTTAAAAAAATGAAGAAGCACCATGGTGTATGCCATGTGGCGAGCTGCTGAGCATCAGACATCCTTTTCATGAATGCTTGTATTTGCACGATGCGAGACATAAGCACTACATTGCAGACTCCTTAAAGAACCTCTTCAGAGATGTTCCTCTGGATGCAATTTTCAAGTTTTTACATCAACAGATTTTTAAAGTGATTTATGAGATCGATTTTTAAAGCATTTTAGACTTGAAAGGATAATGGTGAACTTGTTTTTGTTGTTGTTGTTGTTTTGTTTTGTTTTTTGTTTTGTTTTTCACTGCCGTGTGTCGTTTTTAACATGGCGTTAGCCATGATGTGGTTTTAGTAGTCAACTGGACCATAAACAATATGAACCTGAACCAGTCTGAGCCACAACCATACAAAATCATTGAAAACAGCTTACACTGCTAACAGTCGAAAGCTCCGAGGGCCGGACTCTGGCGTGGAGATCATCAGGAGAGAATGCGTCGCTGTTTCGGGCTCTTCCTCTCTACAGCTTCAATGACGCACCGAGCCCCCTCACCGATGTGAGGTCTCCCTGCCAGTTCGACTGTATGCCTTTGCCATCAACCGTCAGGACTTGCTCCAGGAGGTGTCCTCTCTCTTCAACCAGATCCAATGACTTGCTTTCTCTACGGTCTTCTGTAGAGCTTTTGTCATGGTTTTCACTTTCTTCGGACCAAGTCCAGCCACTTTCATCCACTTTCTGACGCTATTTGCGATGTAACCTCTGCAACCGACTTCGACTGGGAAGTGCGTTGCTTTCCATCCCGCCTCCTCGCATTCATCGACAAGAGCCTCGTAGCGATTCTCCTTCCGCTCGTGTGCAGCCCTGATATTGTCTTCGTGGGGCACCGTCAGCTCCACAAGGTGCACCTCTCTCTCTTCCTTGCTCCATACCACCAGGTCTGGCTTCTTCGTTGTTGGGATGGGGAAGAATCTCTCGCAGCCCTCAAGGTCTGCGGCTACCTCCCACAGACCACCACACTGGCCATCCGTGGCCTCGCTTGCCTTCTTTCCATCAGGAACCTTGCTTCCTTGCGGTACAAACACGATCTTGCCCAGTCCTTGTTTCTGCGGCTTAAGAGCGTATTTTCCCTCCTCCACCTGCTCCTTCGCCATCTTGGTAAACACCCTGAGCACTTCATTGTGTCTCCAGGTGTATCTATTCAGGGCCAGGTGGCAGTTTGAGAGGATATGCTTCATGGTTCCTAGTTTGCCGCACCTGCACTTGTCATCTTCCTGGACCTTCCATCTGACTAAGTTCACTGGTGAAGGTAGAACATCATAGGTGGACCGGAGAAGAAAGCTTAACCTCGATGTGTTCCACTCCCAGATTTCACTCCATCCAATCTTTCTTTCCACTACATGCTCCTCCCACCCGGTCACCCGCCCTTGTTGAGCACACTGGATGAGGTGAACTTCTCGCCTTTCAGCCTCATTCTTTCGCACCTGCCCTGCTGCAGCTGCTCTTCTGTCTCGTTGGGACATCTTCCTAAAAGGTCTGAAGTCGCCGTTGCCAAGTCCCAACCTACAATGTCGCCATGTTCATCAAATAGGATTATATGGCAGAGACATATGTTTGTGGCTGTGAATAGACGATAAAGGCCTACGTCATGGCAACCCCCGACGTCCCTTATGGGGCATGGAATAAAGATGATGCCGAAGATGAGTGTGATGATTATCTTAATGCTGATCATAATAATGATGGCGATAAAAAGGAGGAGGAAGAGAGGAAGGATGTTATTGTAGTATTTGCATACAAGGCGGCAACGGAGCACGCTCACTCCATCTGGCTCCATGATACAGCAATATTTATCGTCGATAGGGTCACACTGTATGACCGCATATACGACGTTTGCTTTAAAAAAAACATAAGCCTAAAGCAAAAAACAACTTTAACAAAAAATACACATACAACAATGGCCTTAGTTTGGAGAAGCTAAACAAGAAAGTGTGAAGATGTTATCAAACAGCCCACATGAAATGGGACAGAAAAAACAAATAAGTAAATAAACAGATAATTATCATCCCAATCATGTGTGATGCTGCATGGGGTTGGGGATCATGGTCCTCTACACGAATCCATCTTTTATCACTGCAAGTATACCTCTACTCTTTCTGTCCTCATCCACTCTGCAAAACTATTATTTCTTCTTGGGTCTACCTGGTGATCTTTTCCCCTAGCTTTCCTGTTATGACAAGGCGCTCAAAACTCTCTCGCCTTATAAAAAGTCCTAAAATTTCTCTTGCCTTATAAAATGTCCTCTAAATGTTGCTTGTCTTTTCCTAATCTCCTTCATTAATGTTCGTTTTGTTTGCTTATTTTTCAAGACTATCTCGTTTCTTTTCTTTGCTGTCCATGGAAGTCGTTAAGAATGTTAAATTCCTCTTAGAAACCACATTTCAGCTGCCTCAATTTGTTCTGACTTGGCTTGTTGATTGTCTAGGCTTTGCATCCGTACAACCGTAATGGTTCTATTTAACACCGAAGAGTTTTCTTCCTGATGTTAAATGACAAGCATTTGTTGATAAGAACATTTTTCGTCTTGCTGAATGCTGTTTTGGCTTGGCCAATTCTGCTGCTCTCGTCTGGTGAGATGACTGTTCCCATAATTATATTTAAACTTATCAACTTGTCTCAATGTTGTGCCATTTGCTGTTATTTTACATGAGGGGATTTCTTGTGTATTACTTATTACCATGACATCAATCTTCTTACTATTTAGCTCCAGCCCTTTATTTCTGCTTTCTGCTTTCTAAAACAGATAATAATAACTTCAAACTTTAGATTTTAAAACATTTCATTACTCAAGGGTCGTCGGTCCTGCATAATAGTTACTTCAAAATTCAAACTTGAGAAGAATACTTTATCACCCAGGGATAGTAGCATTAGGTCGCAATGGACCCGTCTCACAGCTAGTCCTTGCTACTCCACACATATAAGTATATCAAAACAAAAAAGAATAAGTTTTTAAAAAGGATAAAATAAAGCAGGGGGGGGGGGGGGGGGGGGCATATCATGTTAATCTGAGATTATGATGAAAACAAACGTATCATAGCATATACAAAGTAAAAGAAGTTATAAAAATGAAATGTGATAAGATGCTGGCGATGCCCACACATTTTACTGTTGTGTTGTCTACACTACTGAATCTATTTTGTATGAGTCGTTCATGTTTGTGTTGTGTTGTGTTGTGTGTTGTGTTGTGTTGTACTGTTGTAGTGTGCTGTGGTGAGGTGTGGTGTGGTGATGTGTGGTGTGGCAGGTCCCATATCGTGTCGTGTTGGGTCGTGTCGATTTTGTGTTGCATTGTATTATGTTATACGAGGGTGAGTCAAAAAGTAATGCCTTTTTATTTATACCAGACGAAGTTTTTGATAGAATTCCCTGAAATGTTGCTCAGTTACAAATGATTATAACTGTTACGGACTGAAATATTTTGTTTGGTATGTTTCCGGTTCATAGACTCGTGAGGAAAATTCAAAATGGTTGCCCCCTTAGAGCTGCGTCAAAAACAAAGAGCAGTGATTGAATTCCTTGTTGCTGAGGGGGAAACCCCTGTGAACATTCACAGACGATTACGGAATGTGTATAAGGAGAATACTTTAGATTATAGCAATGTTCGCAGGTGGATCTGTCGTCTGAATGATGAAAAGGTGGGAACTGCGAACGTATCCGATAAACCCCATTCTGGCCGTCCTTCCACTTCTGTGAATCCTGCCAATAAAGCAAAAGCAGATGCTCTGATTAGAGAAGATAGGCGCATAACTCTTGAGGAGTTGGCAGAAAACCTTGAAGTGAGCCATGGAAGTGCTTATAACATTGTTGAATCACTTGGGTTTTCAAAAGTGTGTGCCCGTAGGGTACCGAGAGAGCTGACTACCGAACGCAAGACTGACAGCAACGCCTGCACTGTACTTCTTGAACAAAGTCAAAGAGACACCTTCTTTGAAGGCTCGTTACTGGAGATGAAACATGGATTCACCATTATGAACTGGAATCAAAGAGGCAGTCAATGGAATGGCGCCACCCTACGTCACCAAACCGAAAAAGTCAAGACGGAAAAGTCAGCTGGAAAAATCATGACTGTCTTTTGGGATGCTCAAGGTGTCATTCTGGTTGATTTCTTGCCAAGAGGAGAAACAATAAACGCTGAGGCATACATTAAGACCCTGACCAGGCTCAAAGCTAGAATCCGACGAGTGAGACCCATCTTGCAAATTGATAATGTCCTCCTTCTGCATGACAATGCTCGACCACACACAAGCGTCAGGACAAGGGAGACAATCGCCTCATACAGGTGGACAACTTTACCGCATCCTCCATACTCACCAGACTTAGCGCCTTCAGACTAATAATAATAATAATAATTACAATATTTATATAGCGCAAAATCTTGATAGAAATCAAATCTAAGCGCTGAACATACACATACGCACGCGCGCACACACACACTCACACATGGCTATAAATGGGGGAAAAGAATAAAAGCAATGGAAAATTATAGAGAGCATATTATATACAAATATATATTACAATGTGATTCCACTCCAAGCGGAGACAGGCTACAGAGGGGATGAGTGAGGTCAGGATTTCATGCAGAGGAGAAAAGGTGAGTTTTGAGAGCGGACTTGAAGGAGACAAAAGTAGGTTGCTGACGGACTGAGAGAGGAAGTTTGTTCCAGGAGAGTGGACCAGAAACAGAGAAGGCTCGTGGACTGTAGGTATTGAGCTTAGTGCGTGGAAAGCGAAAAGTCAGAGGATCGGAGGCAGAGCGGAGGGTACGTGAGGGAACATAGATCTCAAGTAGGCTTGACAGGTAATCGGGGGCTGCGTTATTGAGGCTTTTGTAGCACATGGTATCTAGTTTGTACTGTATGCGCTTTGATACAGGGAGCCAGTGAAGTTGTGCCAGGAGAGGAGAAAGGTGGTCAGCTTTTTTCTTTTCGAGTACAAGGCGTGCAGCATTGTTTTGAATGCGCTGTAGGATGTGGATGGTGGAGGCAGGAAGACCAGACAGGAGTGAATTGCAATAGTCAATGCGAGACATTATGAAGGAGAGAACTATCATCTCTTCGGCCCCATGAAAGAGTATTTGAGAGGCAAACATTATGCCAGTGATGAGGAAGTGAAAACTGCAGTGAAGACGTGGCTCCAAGCAGAGTCAACAGAATTTTACGAGGCAGGGATACATGCCCTCATTCGAAGGTGGAACATTGCTATTGAGAGAAACAGGGAATATGTTGAAAGTAGGGATGTGATCCCCAGAGGACCAGCTTCATTTTGATGTATGATGCATGTTCCTGTGTCGGTAATTGTTCCTGCAGTAAAGAAAAGGGCATTACTTCTTGACTCACCCTCGTATACATGATCATCACAAAAAGAGCTGCCCTCAACATTGTGCTTCTCACAAGCAAATCCCACAGTGCCAAATCCATGGTAAGCATCGAAGTTCGACTGAAACCAAAGAGGATCCATAACGTCAAGCAGAAAGAATGTCCACACATCAACACCACAAAGACAGCCAACTCAGAGCTTCACACAGAACTCAACGACCAGATAGAACAAGCTTTCAAAATAAATGCAGCCACAGTTATGAAGGAGAGGTGACGTTTCATTCATGACACCATCCATAACACTGTCATGTCATCCCCTGGGAAGAAAGACAGGAAAAGCCAAGATTAGTTCTAGTCTCAATTATCTGAGATGGAAACTGTTATCTACATGTATGCCAAGAGAGACATTCTGATTAACTACAAGAGAGACAAATCGGGGGAAAAACTGTACAACAGTGAGAATGACGAGAAACGATGCCACACGGGCAGTTAGCATGTGCAAACGACTATTAGCAGACCATGTCATGTGTCAAAACGTCTATCTTAGCCAAAAGTGGCAACGCACAAGGCATTTATGAAGGGATGAAGAAAGCCTTCGGGCCCATCACTAGCAGGATTGCTCTGCTAAAGTCAAATGACGGCAAAGTCATCAAAGACTCTGTCAAGCTGATGGAGAAATGGACCGAGCACGACCAGAACCTGTGCTCCACTGAGAACGTGGTCATTAAGTCAGGCCACAGACATCCTGTGAGTCAACCCCCACCTTGTCTATCACTGGTACGCTGAACCCATCCCTAACAGAAGACGAACTCAGCCAGGCCATCGGCTCACTTCCTCACTGCAAAGCACCATGCAAAAACGGCATACAAATTCAAATGATTCAGTGCGGGAAACCAGTGTTCCTGAGCCATTTTCACGAGCTGCTCTGCAAGTGTTGGAAGGAGGGGTCAGTTCCCCAAGATATGTGAGATACAAATACCATCATGATGTACAAGCGTAAGGGAGATCACAGCGACTGTAATAATTACAGAAGCATATTACTGCTCAGCATCATCGGCGAGGCTTTTACCTGGATGGTTCTGAAGAGGTTGTGGACACTAACAGATCGCATCTATCTCCAAGTCCCAGTGTAGCTTCAGGGTAGAGAGATTCACCACCGATACCATCTTCTCACTCAGGCAACTAGAGGAGATCAAGGCTTCCTTTGTACGATGTCTTCTTTGAAGTAACTTAAGCTTTTGATCTGGTCAGCACAAAAGGCTTCTTTGCACTCTTGAAAAAGATTGGATGGCCACCAAAACAAGTGAATCTCATCGTCTCCATGAAAGCACATAGATACCGTGCAATTAGATAGACCATCCTCAGAGCCATTCCCCATTCAAAGTGGAATGAAGGAGAGCTCCCTCCTTGCCCCAACACTCTTTCGGTCTTCCTCTACTTCGCACTGTCGTATGCCTTCAGAGCATACGATGACTTAGTGTACCTATACGGTAGATCCGACGGCAAGCTCTTCACTCTTACACACTTCAGAGCAGAGACTGAAGTACAGCATCGAGAGCTGGACAAAAAAAAAAAAAAAACCCATACATGTACCAACAGCTTCCACCTGCAGAGCTTGCCCCAGATCCTGGCATTTCCTAGAAGGATCATGTGCCAAACAAGGACATACTATCCTGGCCAGCACGTTAAGCATGTATTCCTTCTTCAAACAGAGACAATAGCGACGGCTTGGCCACGTTATGTAGGACCGCAAGATCTCAAAAGATATGTATAACGAGTTCGCCACAAGACTGCTCTCCACAAGGAGCCACTGCTAAGATACAAAGACGTCTGCAAACGTGACCTGAAGTCTGCTGATACCAGGATATCTGCAAACATGAAGTGAAGGAAAACTGCAGCAGCGACCACCAGCGACAGCCATCAGCCTTTAAGTGCGGCAGCTGTGCCAAGGATTGCTTTTCAAGAATAGGCTTGTTCATCTACAGCCGACATTGCTCCATGTCCAACTGTGGCGCATCTACTGCCTAATCAGACAGACAAACCCGTCACATGTTACGATGTATTATGTTATGCTGTGTTATGATGCGTTGTGTTATGTTCTGCTTGCTTGTTTGCCCGCTTACTTTCTTGTTCGCTGCTTGTATATGTGTGTGCGTGTGTATGTGTGTGCGCGCGTGTGTGTGTGTGTGTGTATGTGTGTGTGTGTGTGTGTGTGTGTGTGTGTGTGTGTGTGTGTGTGTGTGTGTGTGTGTGTGTGAACATCTGCATTTTCTCTTTATTTTCAAAGCGAGTTTATTTCAACTCATTTTCCGTGCGGTCTCAGTGGCATTATAGCAACACCCCTCTTCGTGGCTCCCGAACACACCATCAAACCCAGATCCATTCCCTTGCAGTCTCAGCGGACCCTGCAAATGTCATCCGTTATGATGATAATGAATCCTCCCTCCCTCTCTCCCACCTCCCTCTCACTCACTCCCTCTCCCTCTCATGACGGGACCAGAAAATAACGCGCTCAGTATGCTACCTTTGAAAAGAAAGATTTATCATGTCGTGTAAGATTTATCATGACGTGTGTACCTTTATAAACCGTACTCTGTCCTCGTGTTTTATTATGTATGTATGCATGTATGTATGTATGTATGTATGCATGTATGTATGTACGCATGTATGCATGTATGTATGTATGTATGTATGTATGTGTGTATATGTGTATGTATGTATGTATGTATGTATGTTGATGTATGTATGTATATATGTTGTATGTATGTATGTATGTATGTATGTATGTTGTATGTATGTATGTATGTATGTAAGCAAATGTGTGTATGTATGCATTATACAAGTTAGTAATTGTGTATGGTCGAAAGTCTTCACAATCAAAACAATGTCAGTGCCAATTTCTTTCCTCATGATCATCCGTTTACCGTTGTTCATGATGAGTAGGCTACATTTTAGAACTGACCACTTTATAAGAAAAAACACACTGTGAGTGCGTGCGTGCGTACGTTTGTGTGTGCGTGTGTGTCTGTGTGCGTGCGTATGTTTGTGTGTGTGTGTGTGTGCGTGTGTGTGTAAGGCTGACAGCTTGGTAAGACTACACAAAGGACGTCCAAAGAATCACACAAATCTTCTGGATCACCTCATCTCCAACCAACAACTAACAGCCAATACATTCAACAGAGATTGGACACTGTGATCATGAAAAGTCGATGGAGATGAACATCATCCAAAGCCAGCAGGACAACATCGCCTGGACTGCAGTTCACTAGAAACAGAAGAAAGATATACAAGAGGAAGACCCAAGAAAATCTGGTGACGAACAACAGAACAGAGATCTTAAAACCCTGAATTGCACTTTACATACTATACACAGACTGGCCCAGAACAGACAAAAGTAGAGAAGCTTCGTTCCCAGAGCCAACTGCGCTCCAATGGGCACTGCATTAATGAGCTCTGTACCGGTTAGTTCACATCATTTCTGGCGGTTGTGGGCACGTGCCTAATTTGCAGCAAAACGTTTCCTTGCCGATTCTGCCGTGTTATTAACCGATCTCATACTGTGTCCAAAGCCAGTCCATAAACAGGCTATGATCTGGTCTGTCTTCTGTTCCCCTGCAATATTTTCTGGGAGATGGTGTCGCTAAAAACTGATCAGAATAACAATAGCATGCACACATTCATACACAACACACAACACATGCGAATCATTCTCATCAGAAACCATTCGTTGTTAGGTTAACATAAACGTCGTACCGATTCACATGCACACACGCACGTACGTAAAGAACAGGGAACACACACACACACACACACACACACACACACACACACACACACACACACACACACACACACACACACACATACACACACACATCTCACGCAAAGTTTGCTATATATACCCTTTTTTTTTCTGCTGATGCCAAAAGCCAGGGAAGTGTCTTTTATTCTGTATAGATTGGACCACAGTAACTCCCTCTTAACGATTCCTGATGACAAGCTATCTAAATTCCAACGGAACCCAAGACAGTGCAGCTCAGCTTGTCCAACCGCAGGGCAAACGGCGCAGTGCAAAAACACTCATGAAAACTAAGAATACCTTGGCTTCCAATCAAAGCAGGCATCGAGTTCAAAGTCGTCACAATTTGCTTTCAGTGTTTAAATCTGATCATCATGCCAACATTTCTTAGAACTCCTCCTGCAAACCAAAATCACCAATGTCTCAAGGAGGCCTTCCAAAGCACCACGGTCTCAATGAGCTTCTCTCTATACCGTACCTCGGTTCTCTTTGACCACTTGTGAAAAGACACACTTCTGTTTATGGCCCAACAACACGGTTACTTTCAAAAACCACACCAATACATATTTCTTTCAAAAACACCAAAATTGTAGAGATTACAATTTCTAATGTTTTCTGTGTCTGATCATGTTGGAACTGGTCTGTATTATGTATGCCATTTTTGTAAGATTATGGTCTATTACTACATAAATTGCGAAAATATGCTTCGACATGACTGTACATTATGGTTATTAGTCATATGCGTTATCAACATTCCCTTTCCATACTGGAAAAAAGTGATTCATTGTCCAAAAACAGAAGTGACTCAATATGCTGTCGAATTCTGATTTAATAAATTAATAATATGTGTGTGTGTGTGTGTGTGTGTGTGTGTGTGTGTGTGTGTGTGTGTGTGTGTGTGTGTGTGCGTGCGTGCGTGCATGTGTGTTAATGATGCCATACAATATCCTCTTCGTCTGATATTTCATTAACTCAGATCCTATGCTTTTGTCTTCCTCAGAAAACGAAAAAACACCCATTCAATTTTTTTCTGGATTTATCATGTAAAATACTGGCTGTTCCACCTCGTCCCCAAGCTGCCTCTGCAAGAGTGTTTGTGTGCGAGTGCGTGTGCGTGTGTGTTTGTGTGCGTGCGTGTGTCTCTATGTCATGTGTGTGTCTGTGCGTGTGTCTGTGTGTGTGTGACTGTGTTAGGATTTTTTGCTTCTTTGTTTGTTTCAAACTTTTCGGTCAAAAAGGATCATCATTCTGGTTGCTCCACCCTCCATTCCTCACTCCATCCCATTTCCTTACAGCCAAAATGTACTTAATGCATGTACCCAATAATCAATCCTAATAAATAAGCTTTTATAAAACACACACACAGATGAATGGACCGGCAAGGCAGAAAATGACAGAAAGAGATGATAGCAAAGGAGCAAGGCAGAAACATAGAGTGATAGAGTGGAAATTTCTAGCAAAGAATTTCCAAGATGTGGATGCTGTTCACCCTGGCAGAGCCCCTGGTGACGGAGAAGATTCATCACGATTGTGGAATAAACCATAAGCATGCAAATAAGCCCTATGCGCTAGCAAGGTCTTGAGGTCCTATCAAGCATATGGCAACATGCCTTCTTTACGATGTCGTCATCACCTATCTTATTACAATATTACAACATTATTATTCAACTGTCTCAGATGGGAACTAACAGACTACTGTCTTCTTCTTTGTAATATCCGATGTCGACCTTTGCCTTTTGCAGTACCTCTTCCAGCGTGACATCCGTTTTCTTGATTATTGATGATCTGTTCTGTGGGGATGGTGTGATGGCAGCAATCATCACCGTTCTCTAGAATGTCTTTAGTCTATTTAGCACTGCTGTGCTGTGATTAACGTTGTCAGCTATGTAGTGTCACAGTTATGGTAGTCTGTTGGAATCTTTAGTTCTTCAGTTGCAGCTATGCTAAGCTCAAATATTCTCATTTCTTGATAAGATGAACTTGTAATAGTAACATGTAATGTAAATGTAAGCCTCGATATGGCTCTGCACAGTGGGCTGGGCTTTAAATAATAAGAACTGTAAAAACAACAACAAAAACCACAACAATATCATTATTATTGTCGTTATATTATCATTATTATTATTATTATTATTATCATTATTATTATTATTATTAACATTGTTATTATTATTATAGCTGTTGTTGCTGTTGATAATACTAAGAAGACAATAACGTAAATATGAATGAACACCTCTCACCATATAGGCAGCTGTGCGGACCCATGTGCGAGCGTACTGATGTTGAAAGGTAATTTTCGGAACAAAACGACTACAGCGGTCATTTACGTCAATTCTCCGACACGGCACATCAAAAGTATTGCAAAACAATCCGCTTATGACACATTATACCTAAACTTGCAGGGCTCCCAATGGCAAACGAAAAAAACCTCTGAAAATGTAGGAGGGTCCGGGGGCATGCTCCCTCGGAAAATATGGTTTTAATACAGATGCAAAATAGTGCAATTTGACGCTATCTTGCACAACTTTACGGCTTGTTTATGATCCTTTGTACTAAAGCAAATAATCTGTACACGCTGGTGTCAGATTTCAAGATAAATAATTTGGTATTTTGCTAATGTATGCTCCAACAAACATTAAACAACAACCTAGATTGAAAAACTTCAAGGTTCTTTACAGTTTTCTGCCTCATCTGGTGCTTCTTTGACATAAAATGGTCTGAAAGTTTTGAAGATGCCTGCTCAACTATAGTTATTTTAACTGACTTCACTGCGGCACAAGACACACTACACTATGCCAGCCTTTGCTATTTCTGAAAGCCATGTGCTCATTTCCATGACATAATTTTTCGTGAAATCCACTCCCAACACCGCTTATTTTTGCATTCTTTGTCAAATGTCTTTGCTCTGGAAGACCCTCTCTCCAGAATATCGGCTCGAGACATGGTCACACTCCTCAATTCAGTATCAGTTTCAGTTTCTCAAGATGACGTCTCCGCACTCGGAACGAATTCCATGTACACTAACGTCACAGGTGCCATGTGTATGGTGATCATGGCACAAGCCTTAAGCCTGCACATAAACCCATGAGCCGGCCAGGTCCTGAGGCCCTACCTAGACAATGTTTTACCTAGTCTATATTTTATACTGGCATTTTATCAGCCGTCCGCTGGAATAATCTTGGTTACATGTAAATAACAAGTGTATGTGTGTATCTTACCTTCAAAAAAGGAACATACATATAATGTAAATAAATAAATAATTAAAGGTCTGAATCACAACACAACTAGCTATTCTGTATATACTCGTCTCACATGACAGAACAACCCCCCCCCCCCCACCACCCCAGTCAATGCCTAAATGCCTGGCTGCCTATCAACTAGGTGAAGACAATATTTTCTTAATCATAGATAGGTATGTGAGTGAGTGAGTGAGTAAATAAGTGAGTGAATAAGTGAGTGAATGAGTAAGTGAGTGAATAATAAGTCAGTAGGTGAATAAATAAATACAAAATAAAGGAGTATGTAGATAAACAAACAGGTAAGAGATGAAAATAACAAATAATAGTAAATACATGCATATACCCACATGCCTGCACACAGACATACACACATACATTCATACATATACACCCATATCGACACAGCATGATGGCCGACAACAACAGTTACAACAACAACAACAACAACACCAGCAAAGAGGAAACACCCATACAATAACAGCAACGACAATAACACCAGCAAAGAGGAAACACCCATATATACATATCATGACAAACTTACATATCTGGATAACAATCAACAAACAGCCCACAAACACAGACACAGACGGTTTGACAAACGTGTTTGTTCTTCAGTTGTTGGAGTTTTTTTTTCTTCACTCTTCCTTTATATCTGTTTCAGGAAACGCCCAAACACTTTCCATTTCGCACTGTAGGAGTCTGTGCAGCGTTACTTTTGTTCTGATTAATGACAGCTCTTGGTTTTCCTTTCATAGTGGATTTCCGGCCACTTCCTCTATCTATTCCTTTTTGGGTAAGACTTCGATGGTTTGACGACTCACATTTTGTTCTCGAAGATATAATTTGAAGCGTCTAAGAACCTCATACTCTCCCAGATGGACAATTTTTGTTATAGTGGCATTGCCTGCAAGTTTATCGGCTTGTTCATTTCCCTTAACACCAGCGTGTCCTGGGCAGTAGATCCACGTGAGACTTTTTAGGTTGATACTGTTCATTGCTTTGTGCCATTCTGGGGCCCCTACTCCATTTTGCACTTTGTGAAGTAGATACATTGAGTTGATCAGGCGGAAGGCTTGGCTTTCTTTCATATCGTCATCCAGTGAGGTTAGCCACTGTGGTGCATGTGTGACTGCCTCAATTTTCATAGTTAGACTGGAGGTTGTGATATCATATGTAGCGTTCTCTTCATGTTTGGTGTTTCCATTCTCTTTGACATATACATCCTAAGAACTATCATAGAGAGGTCAATTGAGATGAATAAGGATTTGTATTTATGCTTTGTTGACTATACCAATGCCTTCGATCGGGTACGACATGAAGAATTGATCAACCAACTGGAGAGACTCAATATTGATGGAAAAGATCTACGAATAATCAGGAATATGTACTGGGAACAAACAGCTGCAATGAGAATAGAAAACAATATAAGCTCTTTTCAAAACATCAAAAGAGGAGTCTGACAGGGTTGTGTTTTGTCACCAGATCTGTTTTCACTGTATAGCGAAAACATCATGAGAAACCTAGAAGACCCTGGATTAAAGGTTGGAGGAAAAATGATAAACAACATGCGGTACGCAGATGACACCGTGCTAATTGCAGAAAATGAAAGGGACCTACAAAACCTTGTGAATATACTAGAAACAGAAAGCAAAGGTAAAGGGTTGGAACTAAACAGCAGGAAGACTGAAGTCATGGTGATCAGTAAAAAACATGAAATCCCCTCATGCAAAATAACAGCAAATGGCACAACCTTGACATAGGTTAATAAGTTCAAATACCTGGGAACGGTCATTTCATCAGACGTCAGATGCACATCGGAAATAGCCGGCAGAATCGGCCAAGCCAAAACAGCATTCAAGAAGATGACAAGCATTCTCACCAACAAATGCCTATCAATTAACATCAGAAAGAGAGTCCTTGAATGTTATATAGAACCAATACTGTTGTACGGATGCGAGGCGTGGAGTCAGCAAGCAAAGCCAGAGCAGGATCGAGGCAGCCGAGATGTGGTTTCTCAGAAGAATGCTGAGAGTTCCATGGACAGCAAAGAAAACAAACGAGACAGTCTTGATGGAGGCAGACACAAGTAGATCACTCATAAGGAAGATTAGGAAAAGACAAGCAACATTTATAGGCCATTTTATGAGGAAGGAGGTTTTGGAGCACCTGGTCACAACGGGGAAGCTGGAGGGAAAGAGAGTACCAGGTAGACCCAGGGAGAGAATGCTGGACGGACTTGCAGAGTGGCTGGGAATGAGGATGGTGGGGGAGATGCTGGGGGCAACGAGAGATAGAGATGGTTGGAAGTCCATGGTCGCCAACGCCATGCGGTAGGGCACCTGATGATGATGATATAATAATAATAATATACAATATTTTATATAGCGCAAAATCTTGATAAAATCAAATCTAAGCGCTAAAACAGACACACACGCACGCACGCACGCACACACACGCACGCACGCACGCACGCACGCACGCACGCACGCACACACACACACACACACACACACACACACACGCACACGCACACGCACACGCACACGGCTATAAATGGGGAGAAAGAATAAAAGCAATGGAAAATTATAGAGAGCATATTACATACATATGTCGTCTCACTATCGCATGGGCCTCGTGAATACGCAGCTTACTACCATTACCATGTCAATCAGCTAGCTTCAATTCAATATTACATGGCAATTTCTATTGTTATAAAAAAAATTAATCAAATAACCTATAAATTATACTGAACCCGGAATTTTACAATAAAAAACAACAACAAAACTACTAAGACTGAAATAGAAAACGTTTTGACGTTTGAATGTGTATCGGAAAAAACAACAGCAAACAACAGCAATGGGAGCAGAAAATGATATAAGCTCTTTCCAAACCATCATACGAAACCTAGAAGAATGCCCTGGGATAAAGGTTGGAGGAAAGTTAAACAATAAACAATCTTAGTTATGCAGATGACACAGTACTAATTGCAGAAAATGAAAAAGGACCTACAAAGTGTGAATACAACAGACATAGAAAGCAGAAATAAAAGGCCAGAGCTAAATGGTAAGAAGACTGAAGTCATGGCAATCAGTAAAAACAAGAAATCCTTTCATGTACAATTTCAGCGAATGGCACAACATTGAGGCAAGTTGATAAGTTTAAATATCTGGAAACAGTCGTCTCACCAGACGGCTGATGCACGTTAGAAATAGCCAACAGAAATGGCCAAGCTAAAATTGCATCCAAAAAAATAAAACGCGCTCTTACCAACAAATGCCTATCAATTAACGTCAGGAAGAATGTTCTTCAGTGTTACATAAAACCAATACTGTTGTATGGATGCCTAGCCTAGAAAAACAACAAAGTCGGAATAAACTTAAGGCAACTGAAATGTGGTTCTAAGAAGAATGTTAAGAGTTTCATGGTCAGCAAAGAAAACAAACGAGCTAGTCTTCAAAGAATCAAACACAAAAAGAACATCAATGAATACGATTACGAAAAGACAAATAACATTCATAGAACATTTTATGAGGTGAGAGAAATTTGAGCACCTAGTCACAGCAGGAAAGCTAGAGAAAAACAGAGCACCACGTATATCCAGGGAGAAGATAGTAGTTTGCAGAGTAGATAGGTACAGAAAATAGCAGATATACTTGCAGCGACAAAAGAGATTAATATGGAGAGCCATGATCGCCAACGCCACGCAGAATGGCACATAATGATGATGACGATATGCCCCCCTCTTCCTCCCTCTAGTGACTTAAGAGTTCCCTCCTCTTCATCACCCTAAAATTCCCTCCCCTTGGTCTCCCTAGCCGGGCATAAAATGATCCAAGATGTAAAAGTGTGACGAAGTGGCGAAGCCACGAGCCTTCCTTTGGTTCTGTAAGAGTTTCATATCTCTTGTTCCCCCCCCCCTTCTTCCCGCTTTGTGCCTGTAGAGTTCCCTCCTCTTCATCACCAAAAAATCGTGTACCCTGTTTCCTTAACAGGGCTTGAAATCATCCTTCATGTTATACGTTAGACTGAAATCTGTGCAATATGGCGTATTTTGGACATAATTTTGACAGCTTCAGGGGCAGACAGAAGGGATTTTTTTTTCACACAAAAATTCGCACGCACACACACACAGATTTTTACTCACTTCTATCCTGCTGCTTATACCGCCGTGGATGTCTCAGGCAGTAAAAGTCGGTCTGACGTCAGCTGGAAGCGGCCTGGGCAGAAGGGATGTCTTGTGAAGTCAGATTCTCTGACAACATAATCCAGATCTTTCTTGGTCGGTCTCCTCTTGGTTTCCTAGCTAAATTCCTCTGGTGTTCCCTCCCTTTGTTCCCCATCACTGAAGTTCTTTCCCACCCTTCCAAAGTTTCCTCCTACTGGTTCTCCTCCGTTCCACCCCATTAGTTCCCCCGATACCCCTCCGATTGGTTTCCCCAAAGTTTCTTCCCACTGGCTTCTCAACGTTCTCTTCCCATAGTTCACCTTCCTCTCCCATATCCTCTCTCTCCAACACTTCTCCCCTCTCTTACTTCTCCCTTCCCTTTTATTTATCCCTTCTCCCAGGAGTTCACTCTTTGGTTTCCCACAGTTTCTCCCTACTGGTTTTGTTCCGCACGTTCTCTCCTTCCGCCAATGTAGTCTCCCTTGTGTCTCTCTTCGTGAAGTTCCCTTTCCTTGGTCATCTCCATGGAAATTCCCTCTCCTCGATTTTCTCCAAAATTCGTAAACATTCATCTCCTCTCCATCTACTTAATCCCTCCAGAGTACTTTCATCTTGTTAACTCTCTCTCCCATGAAAAGTTGGTTTCCCAACTATCCCTTCCACTTGACCTTTTCTAGAGTTCCCTTTCACTGGTTACTCATTTCTCAAGTTCTTGCCTTTGTTCCCACAAGTTCCCTCTGTTGTGTCCTTTCTCATCAAAACTCCCTTCTCTTAGTCACTCTTTCCTGAAGTTCCCTCTCCTTGATCCACCTGCCGAGGTTCTCCCTTGTTCATCTCCTCTGAAGGTTCCCCCCCCCCCCCCCCCCACCGGTTTGCCCCAAAGCTCCTCACCTGGGAACCCATCTCTTTTCATGATTCTCCATCCCACATATCCCTTCCATCTGACCCCCATATATCCTGCCCCCCCCCCCCCCCTCAATGTTCCCTGCCATTTGTGTCTCTCAGAATTCCCTTTCCTAAGTTTATCTGAGTCACGCTCCCTTGGACAGCGACACAGAGGTGCTGCAAGAGACCAGGTTTGCTGCAGACAGTATGCTGAGGGAGAAGGAACCCTTGAAGGATCTTGCCTGCAAAGTGTCGCCTTTCCAGTCATGAGCTATTTGCTGCCCGTAATGGTTCCTCCCAACAGAACGCATCCTTTCCCTAAACCTTTCAACATCGTCCGCAAAAGAAAACATCCTGAGAGTCTACGCCCCAACGCCATGATCACTTAAAGACACAAAAGATAAGGTCTACGAGGATCTTGATGCCAGCATGAGTACGACTCCAGAATCTCTGAATGTCATCCTGCTTTATGGTATCGACGCTAGGTTCAGATGAGACCAGTGCTTATGGCCAAACACTCTCAGACAATTCGGTGTTGGCAAGACGAATGACAACGGCCAGAAACTACTGGAACTCTGCTCCTGCCACAAGCTGTGTGTTACTAGCACGTTCTTCAAGACATAGCCTTATCATAAAATCTCCTGGTGACTACCAAAGTCCGGACAATGGCATCAGCTGGACATGATCATCACCAAAAATCCACCATTAAGAGAGTGCTTCTCACAAGTGGCTTCCATAGTGGTGACTGCGACACAGACCATTCCTTGGTGTACAGCAAGGTCCAGCTAAAACCGAAGAGGATCTACCTACATCAAGCAGAAATGACGTCCACGCATCAACACCGCTAGGGCAACCAACCCAAACTTCTTTTTTACAGAACTCAACGACAAAATGGAACAGGATTTCAAATATGTGGCCAAGGTCATGCAGAAGTGGCAAATCATTCATGACACCAAGACCATTATGTCATCTCTCTGAAAGACGGAAAAAAACATCCAAGATTAGTTCGAGGACACAATAGCAAGCGTAGAGCACAGCCATCATCATCACCATATTATAAATATTGTGCCAGCTTCGTGGCCATTAAAGTGGCATAGAAAAAAAGGACAAAAAATAAGCACAAAGGAAATCTCCCAAAGTGCAATGATCCTTAAAAAATCGTTCCACACTAACCTGTCTGAGATGGAATCTGTCATCGATGCCAAGAGAGGTCTGACCAATTATGAAAGAGACAAGCCAGAAGAAACAAAAACCCCGCTGCGCTGAGGACAGCATGAAACATCACCCAATCGACCACTACGTGCTGCGCAAACAATTATTGGCAAAACTTGTGTCAGAACATCCGATCAGCACCCAATGTGGCATCCCTCAAGGCATGTATGAGGAGATGAAGAAAGTCTTTAGGCCTACCACGATCAAGATCATTCCACTGAAATCCAAGGATGGTGAAGTCATCAAAGACCGTGCCAAGTAGATGTGAGGTGGGCTTAACACAACCAGAACCTGTTCTCCACTGAAAATGTGATCACCAAGTCATCCTTGTCAGCATTTCTACCTTTCTAACCATCACTGAGCTGGTCTTGGTCCCAACAGAAGACGAATTCAGCAAGATCACTGACTGACTTGTTTACAGCAAGGCACCAAGTAAAGATAGTATCTCTACTGAAATGTTTCAGTGTAAGAAACTAGTACTCCTGGGAGGAGGGACCAGTTCCCCAGACATCGTCAAGCTGTACAAAAATAGAGAGACCGCAGCAATTGTAATAATTACAGAAGATATTACTGCTCAGCAACATCAGCAAAATCTTTGCCCAAGTCGAAGGCTGCAAATACTAGCAGATCAAGTTTATCCCTAGTCCTAAAGTGGTTCCAGGACAAAAAGGTCCACCATCGACATGATCTTCTTATTCAGAGAGCTACAGGAGAAGAGCGAGAAACAGAGGAAGTCATTATATGTTTATTTCGTCGACCTGACCAAAACCTTTTGACCAGGTCAGCGGAAGAGGTCTCTTTGCACTCTTGGAGAAGATCGAATGCCTACCAAAGCTGCTGAATCTCATTCCTTTCATTGACTACGAGAAGATCGAATGCCTACCAAAGCTGCTGAATCTCATTCCTTTCAATGACTACATGCTCTGACAGTGCAGTCTGACGGATCATACTCAGACCCACTCCTATTCAAAGTGGAGCGAAGTAGGGCTGCATCCTTGCCCCAACACTCTTCAGGATCTCCTTTCCTTCGTACTGTCGCATGATTTTAGAGTATCTGTGACAGACAGCACTCCACAGTCAGACTTAAAACTCGTATGCTTCAGAGCAAAGACCAAAGTGCATCAGGTCCTGATCCAGGAGATACATTTCGCTGATGAAGCCGCCTTGACAAATGGCATGGTCTCCAGAGGCTAGCCACCTCCCTAGCGCGTGCTCGTCAAGAATTTGTTCTCATCGTCAGTTTGAAGATGAGAGATAATGTGACACAGCGTCAGTAAAGATCTGAGTATAGCTTTGATGATCATACTTGTCAAATCTCAATGAATTAACATGCCTACAGTCTCCAGCAATCTGTCGTCTTGACCCCGTGCTCAACAGGTTGCTACAGTGCTTGTACTGGATCTGGGGTATTCTTTTTCTTGGGAGGACAGAGTGCCAAACATTTCAAATGAAATTCTGTACGGAAAGCTCGTGTGGGCACCCACTGCTGGTTGCGACATAGGGCCATTTGCAAACGTAACCTGAAGGGAAAATGATAACATTCGTTACACAGATGACGCCGTGCTAATTGCAGAAAATGAAAAGGACCTACAAAATATTGTGAATATAATAGAAATAGAAAACAAAAACAAAAGGTTGGAGCTAAATAACAAGAAGACGGAAGTCATGGGAATCAGTAAAAAAAAAAAAAATGAAATCCCCTCAGGCAAAATAACAGCAAACGGTACAACCTTTGAGACAGGTTGATCAGTTTAAATATCTGGGAACGGTCATCTCACCAGATAGCAGATGCACATCAGAAATAGCCAGCAGAATCGGCCAATCCAAAACAGCATTCAAGGAGATGAAGAGCATTCTTACCAACAAATGCCTATCAATTAACATCAGGAAGAGAATTCTTGAATGTTATATAGAACCGATAATGTTACACGTTTGTGAGGCTTGGACGGTCAACACGCAAAGCCAGAACAAGACTGGGGCAGCCGCGATGTGATTTCTAAGAAGAATGTTGAGAGTTCCATGGACAGCAAAGAAAACAAATGAGACAGTCTTGATGGAGGCAGACACGAGAAGATCATTCATAAGGCAGATAAGGTAAAACAGGCAACATTCATAGGCCATTTTATGAGGAAAGGGAAGTTAGAGCACCTGGTCACAACATGAAAGCTGGGGGGAAAGAAAGCACCACGTAGACCCAGGGAGAACATATTGGACAGACTTGCAGGGTGGCTAAGGACAGACAGGGTGGAAGCTGTGCTTGTGGCAACAAGGGATAGATACATATGGAGGGCCATGATCGCCAACGCCATGCGGCAGGGCACATGATGATGATGATTCTGAAGACTGCTGGTATTACTATTAGCGTGGACACTTGAGAAGTGATATCGACAAATCGCAGTCTGACTACGGGCTGCACGGACAGGGGTTACCACTGAAGAGCAGAGAGACTGTGGTTGACCAGCAGAGACAGAAGGAAACGTTAAACCCCTAGTAGCTATCAACCAGCCATAGCCATCAGCCTTAACACTGGCCCTTTATGTGCGTCAGCTGGGTGTCAAGGACTACCACTCAAGAATCAGTCTATACAGCCACTGTTGACGCTGTTCCACATCCAACTGAGTCCTTAACCGGACGCATCCATTCTCAGAGCAGACAGATGGAACCATCATTATGTTGCTTTTCTTTTGATTCTTCCAGTTATGTTTTTAACCTTGATATCACCACTCGTCATTTCTTCCGTTCTTTTCGTTAATCTTTCTTCCTATTCTGTTCCTCTTCTTCTTTTACCGGACCTTATTGTTTCTCATTGTTCATGTGATGCTGCTTCAGTATTTTTTTTATGATACCGATGTTCCTGTTCTACTTTTTGTTGTAACAAATGTATTGTTCTTATTGTTGTTGCTCTTGCTTTTGCTAGTTTCCTTACATGTGTCGCTCACCCTTGTGTAGTTTTATATCCTGTGGTTTAAAGTTCTGATCCATCTTCATTTTGTTGCTTTTCCTGTTCTTCCATATCTCGTTTTTTTGTTTTGTTTTGTTTTTGTTTTTCTTGGTTAGTATTTTTAGGGATTGTTTTGATTTGATTTTTCATTTTCGCTGTGCTTTTGAAAAATATTCATCCTTTTGTGCCCTTAGTAATCACCCATTCTTTCCTTCTCATTTCTTGCTTGTGGGCTGGTGGTGGTGATTATGGTCTTGTCATTTCCTGCTTGTGGGATGGTGGCGGTGATCATGATTTTGTTAGTCTTGTTCGTTATTGTTCTAGTGTTAATTCCTTGTCGTTCCCATTTTTCTTTTCTTTCTGCAATTCTTTTTTCCTTTTTTCTTTTGTTTTTTTTTTCCATTACGGTTTTATTTCTGTGGTTGTTTTTAATCAGTAGTGATTTTTTGTACAGTACTGAAAGATTTAAGCCTGTTTATTCTTCATCTGGTTTGCTTTTTCGGTTGTTTTTTTTCTTGTTTTATTTTTCCTGTAGTTTGTTAAAATCTGTAATTTGTAATATTTTTTCTGTAATTTTTTTGTTCGTTCTTTCCTGTTGTTTTGTCCTTATACGTTGATTTCTTTTCTACAGTTAAATCTGTGATTTGTATTGTTTTTTCTGTAATTTTTTTCTTTGTTCTATCCTGTTGTTTTGTCCTTATACTTTGATTTCTTTTCTGCAGTGTTTCTAACTGGGATCCTTTCTTATTGCAGGCTCTTTTTTTCCCAGCTTTTCCCCCAGTATTTTTTCTTTTTACTGTAGTTTTGTTTTGCTGAAGTTTGTTTTGCCCTGTAGTTTTTTTTTTCTTTTTTTCTGTAGATTTGCTTGTTTTTTCGTCGTTTTTTTTTCCTTACACTTTTTCTTCTGTTGTTCTACTTGTCTTTTTTCCAGTAGGGTTTTCTTCTTCTGTGGTTTGTTCTCTTTCTGTACTTTGTTTTTATGTCATTTATATTTTCTTTTTCTTTCGTTTTGTAGTTTTTCCTTGTAGCTTTTTTTTCACTTCGGTGCAATTTCTTTCTCTGAACATTTTTTTTCATATGTTTGTGTCTGTTGTTGTTTATCATTTGAATCTCTTTCTTTTGTAATTCCTTTCCTTTCATCATTTGTTTTCCTTTCATAGTTTTTTTCCTTCTTTGATTTTTCCCTTTGGCAGTTTCTTTTCTCGTTTGTATGCTCTTCCGTCTTCTGAAGTTTTGTATTCCTTCAGTATTTTTGTTTTGTTTTATCTCCTGTGCATTTTTCCTTCTGTAAGTTTTTCCCATCTGTAATTTGTTATTTCTTCTGTACATTTTTTCTGCTGAAGTTTTTTTTTTCTGTGTAGTTTGCCTTTTTTTTCCCTTCCGTAGATTGTTGTTCTTCGTGTAGTTTGCTTTTTTCTTTATGGTATGTATCTGTTTTTGGGAGGGGGGGTTAGTTTGGTAATTTTTTTTCTGTGGCTTGTTTATTTTCGTTATGTTTGGTTTTCTGTGGTTTCTGTGAAGTCTTTTTTTTTTTTTTACTTTTTCCCTTGCAGCAGTTTGTTGGGGTTGGTTTTCTTTGAACGTTTTTATTTTCTTTCATAATTTGTTTTTCTTCTTCCGTAGTTATTGTCCCTCGTGTATTTTTTTTCTGGGCACTTTGTTTTGTTTTTGTCCTTTGTAAATTTCCTTTTGGATTTGTGCTTTTTTTTTTCATTTTCTTTCATAATTTGTTTTTCTTCTTCCGTAGTTTTTGTCCCTCGTGTATTTTTTTCCTGGGCACTTTGTTTTCTTTTTTTCCTTTGTTAATTTCCTCTTGGATTTGTGCTTTTTTTTCCATTTTCTTTCATAATTTGTTTTTCTTCTTCCGTAGTTATTGTCCCTTGTGTATTTTTTCCTCGGCACTTTGTGTGGTTTTTTCTTTCCTTTGCAAATTACCTCTTGGCTTTTGTACTTTTTCCCTTCCGTCGTTCTTTTTTTTTCCTTCTGTAGTTCTTCAGTGGTTGTATCTCTTCTGTAAATTGTTCATGTTTTCTGTAATTATTGTTGTTGTTGATGATGTCGTTGATAAAATTTTCCCATCCGTTTTCTCTCCTTCCGTATCTCTTTTTTTTTCTTTCCATGGCTATCGTTTTTGTAGATTTTTTTCTTTATTAGTTCTTTTTTCCTGTTTGTTTTTTTTCTGTATATTTTCTTTTCTTTTCTTTGCATTTCCTTTTTTCGACTGTGGTCTGTTCTTTCTTTCCGTAGTTTGCTTTCTTTTCTCTGGCAGTTTGTTTTCTAACTTCTGTTGTCTGGGAAGGTTTCCTGTACTTTGTGTGTTTCTTCTGTAATCATTCTTTTGTGTTTTTTCCTCTAGTTGTTCTATTGAAAATTTTATCCAGTTTTTTTTCAACTGTAGTTTTTCCCCCGTTTGTTTGTTTCTTGTTTCTTTTCCATTCTGTAAAACTTGTTTATTTTTTCTGTGGTTCGGAGATGGTTTGATTTTTCTTTGTTCGTTTTTGTTTTGTTTTTTCAGTCTTTTTTCTTCTGCAGTTTCTTGCGTTTTATTTTTCTTCTTGCAGTTTGTTTTCTTCTGCAGTATTTTTCATCCGGCAGTTTGCTTTCTTTCACCACCACCACCCCGTAGTTTCAGATGTGGTTGTTGTTGGGTTTTTTCTTCTTGTCATTCGAATATTCTTTTCTGTGAATTCTTTTCTGTAGGTTTTTTTTTTTTGTTTGCTTGTCGATATTTTTCTTGCTGCTAATTTTGTGTAATTAGTTGTGTTTTTGCAATTTTCCGCACTTTTTTCCTTCTTGCTTTCTTCTTGTACTTTTTGTTTTATTCTGTGATACTTTCAAATCTTTATTTTTTCTGGTTTGCTTTACTTTTTCCTGGAGACTTTTTGCAATAGTTTATTTTCACTGTGCCTGCAACGTTTTTTTTTTTTTCCTTTTTCTTCTTCTTTTCTCTTAAATGCGTTTCTTTCCTGTGGATGCTATTTACTCTTCTGCAGACTTTTGCTTCCTTCTGTATTTTTTCTTGGTTATTTCATGCTGTGCTTTGCTTGTTTTTCTCCTTATGCACCTTATGGTTTTGTGTTCTGTCCTTTTCGGTATTTTTTCATGGTTATTTCATGCTGTGCTTTGCTTGTTTTTCTCCTTATGCACCTTATGTTTTTGTGTTCTGTACTTTTCGGTATTTTTTCATGGTTATTTCATGCTGGACTTCGCTTGTTTTTCTCCTTATGCACCTTATGTTTTTGTGTTCTGTACTTTTCTAGCGTTTTTTTAGTTTGCTTTTTTCTTCTGTACTTACTTTTTCTTTTTCTTTTTTTTTTCCTTCTTCATCTTCTTGTCCTTCTCCTCCGTCTTTTCTTCTTCTGCACTCTTTTTTTTCCTGATGTTTTTGTTTTTCTATTGTTTCAAACACAGTGGACTGTGGTCAGCTCATGTGATGGTTGAGTTCTTTGTGCTCCACTAAAAAGTTCTGATTATGTGTGATGTGTTCTGCATCTAAATGAACTTACAGAATAGCACTGTATCAGAACAAAATTATAATAATGTATTGGCTTTTTTTCTAGTTGTTGTTGTTGTTGCTGTTACTGTATTTCGTTCTCTTCTTTTGTAGTTTGTTGCTACTTCTTTCTGCAATTTGATTCTTTTTCTTCTGTGGTTGCTCTTTGTTCTGTAGCGTTTTTAAAATGCTCTTATCAAATTATGTCGCTTTTTCCTTGCAGTTTTTTTTTTTCATGTTGCGCATTATTTCATTTTGTATTTTTTTCTTTTCCGTGGGTGTTTTTTTTTGTTTTTGTTTTTTGTTTGTTTTTTCTTCCATATATTTCATCAAGTTTTTGTTGTTGCTTTTCGGTCGTTTTTTTTTTTCTCTGCAGCTTTCTCCGTTTTTTTCCCTTCTGTTGCATTTTTCTTCTGTAGCAATTTTCCTGTTCTTTGTTTTCTGTAGGTTTTTTAAAAACTTTTTTTCTATTTTGTTTCCTTTTCCTTTGTTGTCTATGTACTGTTACAGTTGTTTCATTCTTCTGTGGTTTGTATTTTTTCCCCGTATAATTTCTTTCTGCAGTTTTTTCATCTGTGTTTTTTCCCCGTATAATTTTTGTTGTACATGTAGTATTTTTTCCAAACAGTTCGTATTTAATGTTTTCGACAAATAGTTTTTTATTCAGAGACAAAAGAATATTGGCAACGCAGAATCGTTTGTGTCAAAGATTAAAGTTTTGTAGGTTTTTTTTTTTATTTGCTTATTCCTGTTCTTGTTGATATTCTGTGTTTTGTTTCTGGTATTTGTTGGTACTGTCTTTTGTTTCTTTTCTTTTTTGTTTTTCCTTGCTGCTGTCGTTTTTTGATCTTCTGCTTGTTCCTTTTCTTCTTCCAGTTGACGTTGATATCCTTTCGTTTGCTTGTGTGATTTCGTTTTGCTGATTTTTGTTCTGAATTTTGTGTTCGTTTTGTTTTTGTTTTTGCTTTCGCTGTTTGTGTTCTTGTTGGTTATGCTGTCCTGTTTTTTGTTTGTTTGATCTGTTTTTTATTCCGGTTTGTACTTTTTAATCTTAATTTCTGTTCTGGTTTATACTTTTGTTGTTGTAGCACTTGTTGATACTGTTCCTACTTTCTTCCTGTTGTGGTGTAGTTCTTCTTGTTCCTGTTGCCTCTGATACTGTGCTTTTGTTGATTCGTTGTTGTTGGTTTTGTTCTTAATTTCGTTTGTATTTGTTGTTGTTTTCTACTTTGGTTTTGTTGTTTATGCTCATATGTTCCTCTTCCTGTTTTGTATGTGGCTTTTTCATTTTTTTAAGTAGACTGTCCTGGTTTTTGTTCTTGTTTTTGTCTTTTTTTTTTTCATCTGCTTAGTAGGTTTTCCCAGTCTTGCTCTTGTTTGCGCTCTTGATGTTGTACTTCCGATATTAGTCGATTATGTTTCTAAACTTTCGCTGTTTTTTTCATCCTCTTATCTTGTTCTTGCTGTGTTTGTTTCTCTTCATGTTCTCGTTGTCTTTGTTTTTGCTTTCTTTTTTTTTTGTTTGTTTGACAGACAATGTTTGTTTCTTTTGACTTCTCTTGCTTGCGAGTTCTGTTCTTTGCTTTGGTTTTTACCGTTTTCTCTTGTTGCTCTTGCTGCACTTTTTTGTCTTGATTTTGTTCTTTAGTATCTTCCTTGTTTGGCTTTTGGTGTCGTAGTTTTAGCAGTTGTTGACATTGATTTTTTTTTACGTTCTTGCTCGTATTTTTTTTCCGTTCTGCTCTTGTCTTTCTTGTAGTTGTTGCTCGTTCGTGTTTTTGTTGATTTTGTTGTTCTCCTTTTGCTTACTTGTTTATTTTGTTTCTTTGATTCGTTTGGTTTTATTCTTAATTTCATTTTGTTCTATTTTTCTGTTTTTTTTGTTTTGTTTTGTTTGTTTTTATTCTTCTTCTTCTTCTTCTTTGTCCTTGTTCTCACTGTGTTTGTCCTGTCCTTGCTGTCGATCTGCTGATTGTAGTTCCGTTCTGTTTTGTTCAACTAATCTTTTTCTGTTTTCTACTTTTTTTCTTCGATTTCTTGCATTTTGTTTGTTTGCTCGCTCGTTTGAGGGTATTTTGTTTGTTCTTCCTGACATTTCTTAAAGCTCTCTCTTTTATGCTTCGTTTCCTTTTTTCTGATTTAATGGAAAACTTACTTGTTCTTCTTCTTCCAGTATTTGTTGACTTTCCTGATTCTGCCACTACTCTTTGGAGATGAAGAGCGAATGGTTGTATCCTCGCGTGGTGTAACACGTTATCGAGCAAACTGAAACAATGTGAGACAAAAACTGTATGGGCAAAGACCAAAAGTGAATAAGTTGATAGAGAAGTAAGTCTACATGAATAGATAGATTAGACAGATGGATGGATGAACATATCGACAGACAGAGAGACAGATAGCTAAGCAGACAGACAGGCAAATAGACAGACAGACAGACAGACAGTATAGATACATAGATACATCGATAGAGGGGGAGGGAGGGAGGGAGGGAGGGAGAGAGTGAGTGGGGGAGAGAGAGAGAGAGAGAGGGATGACAAATATATTGCAATGAAATAAACACATAAATGCATAGATAAAATCAATATGAGCAAACATCTCTCTGACATCTACTACCTCACACAACCATTCGGTCAGCGTAAATTTGCTTACCGAGGTCCAATAATAAGGAACAAACTCTCTATCCAATTCAACATTCAGCTTCGGTCACTTCCTTAAAGTCGGACTCATTTTTAAACTATAAAACTATAATCTATGTGATTTTTGTGTGTGTGTGTTGTGTGTGTGTGTGTGTGTGTGTGTGTGTGTGTGTGTGCACGTGTGTGTGCGGTGTGTGTGTGTGTGTGTGTGTGTGTGTGTGTGTGTGTGTGTGTGTGTGTGTGTGTGTGCGCGCGTGTGTCTAGGTGTGTGTGAGAGAGAGAGAGAGAGGGAGTGTGTGTGTGTGTGTGTGTGTGTGTGTGTGTGTGTGCGCGCGTGCGTGCGTGCGTTGTGTGTGTGTGTGTGGTGTGTGTGTGTGTGTGTGTGTGTGTGTGTGTGTGTGTGTGTGTGTGTGTGTGTCTGTCTGTCTGTCGGTCTGTCTGTCGGTGTGTGTATGTGTGGTGTGTGTGTGTGCGTGCGCGCGTGTGTGTGTGTGTTCACGCGATATATGTGTGCCTGCATGCGTGCACGTGGTGTGTGTGTGTGTGTGTGTGTGTGTGTGTGTGTGTGTGTGTGTGTGTGTGTGTGTGTGTGTGTGTGTGGTATTCTGTGCAAGAAAGATGGACAGAAATGCAGTCATTGTCTATCTTTGTCTCTCATTACTCTGCGAGGCCCTTAGAACTCTGGTGAAATGAGAGACTGTACAAATAGTCACATTATCAATGTCGTCCGTTCATACCCAACGTCTCCTGCATCAGTACATTAGAACAGCCACCGTCTCTTTTATCATCATGGTGATTTTGTTTTCCGGCAGCTGTGTCCTAGAGGCAAAATCTCACATGGCTGGCTCCAAGTGCCACACCCAGGCATGCTAAACAACGTGAAGAGGTGATGTTAACACGCTATCACTGGGCGGACGAACTTGCTCAAAACAGTCAACGGCAAGGGTGAAGGAATTCCCAGAAGTTCAACAGTCTTGTGTTTATGACCGCATCTGTTATCTTTACCGCAGGGTAGCGTCTGCTCTTCTGTTCTGTGAGGGTAAAGCCGATTTTTTTTTCTTATCCACTGCTTTCCTCATCACATAATCGACACAGATGATGAAAATGTAAGGGGCAAGCGTATCTCCTTGAAGGACTCCAGCAGTGATGTTGAAGAAGTCTGTGTCTCCGTCGGGGGAGCGAACCATACAGCGGGTATTCTGATACAGCATCATGATGGCGTCTACTGTTTCCTTGGGTAGTCCATAATTATGCAGTTAGAATCTCCTTCATCTTTCCTCGGTGGATCGAATCAAAAGCTTTAGTAAAGTCGATAAATAGGAAAACAGCTGGGAGGTTTTTGGGTTTTATGCCTTCCAATATACGTCTGATGGTGAGTATTTGTCCAGATGTCGATCTGTTTTGGTGAAACCCGTTTTGGTTTTTCCTCAGAACTGGAACTATCTCCGGCCTTATCCTATTTAGGAGCATTAAGTTGTAGATCTTTGCAGAGATTGCAGTTAATGTGATTCTACGGTAGTTCTTTGTGATTCCGAGGTCACCTTTCTTGGGGAAAGGAAGCAGGCATCCTTTAGTCCATTGGTTTATTGGGTCTTGGTTATAAACGTTGTTGCAGCATTCCAGCAGTATCTGGTGAAATTCCTCTATTTTCCATACTTCCGCTGGTATCTCATGGAGTCCGCATGCTTTTCCACACTGAATATCTGACAGAGAAGGATGGAAGAAACGTGTCATGGATAGCGGAGCAAGCTCGACATGATGATGATGATGATGTGTTTATGACCAAGTCGAGCCATATAGTTGGAGAAAGAATGACAAGCTGGATTGAGGGTCACACGCCTAATAGGCTGAGTGTACCCTAGTTCAACGTTCGCTGTGTGCGTGTGTGTGTGATTATGTGTGTGCGTGCATGCATGTTTATGAAGGTGGGACTGAAAGAGGATGACCATTTGTGACGAGGTCATTTGTCTAACAGATGAGTATACTCTACCTCAGCATCCCCCCCCCCTCTCTCTCTCTCTCTCAATCTATCTATCTGTGTGTGTGTGTGCGCGTGTGTGCACGCGCCTGTGCCTGTGTGTGTGTGTGTGCACGTGCATTATTTGTGTGTCTATGAATACTTGTTTTCATTCATATTACTTGGCTCTATCTTTTAATACAGTTTTTCATACTTATATCATTTTGCTTCCCATATTGTGTCAGTGTCTGTTTTCGCTTGTCTGAAAGTTTATAAATTAAATGTTCTATTCCTGTAAAATGCAATGATTCTTCTTCTGACGGTAAAGAGAAGACTCACCAACTTATATATATGTCAGCACATTGATGATTAGGATACTCCTGGTCACGAAACACCTGTGACGCTAATGCATATGGAATTCATTCCGAGTACGGAGACATCTTGAGAAATTTAAACTGAAACTGAAGCTGTAATTTCAAAATACACTGGTGTCCTGCAAGGCATAGGTTAGTGATGTTTCCCTACAAAAACTGGTTAAGTGAAACACACTGGAGTTAACACGTAAATCTAACATGAAAAATTTTTGTTTCGTGACCAGGAGTATCCTAATCATCAATGTGCTGACATATATATAAGTTGGTGAGTCTTCTCGGAGTTCTCCTTACCGTCATTGTTTTGCTCAATAAAGTACACCTGTTATTTCTGTTACTGTTATTTTTGTTTAAAGCCCAGCCGATTGCGTAGAGCCATATCAAGGTTATAACCCGTTTCAAAGCATACTGCTTCAACAAGGAAAAAAAAAGGAAAAAAAGATTAAGTACATATATCAATGCATTTGCGCACATAATCTAAAGAAATGCCCCTGGTAATGATGACTCGGTCCAATTTATTACACAGGGAACTTAAAAATCATACATGTATACAAATTTAAATAAACTAAGGACACTAAAACATACATGAAAAGGGCCTAAATTACCTAGAGTTGTTTTCACACATCTCATTTCCCTAGAGCCAAAAATGCACTCAAATACATGTGCCCAGTTATCAATCCAAAGAGAAAGTACGTAAGACTTTACCGAGCACATACACCGAATGAACCAGCAAGGCTGAAAATGATAGGAAGAAATGACCCTTATCCCTACTGCTTTAAATTTTGATGAATAAACGTAAGCCTAATCCTTTCCGTCATTGTTGTCTCTGACCTCGATGAGCGAAATACATGGTCGCTCTTGTAACATGCATCAGTGACCTGAACAACTGATTCATTGTGATATTATAACAGTGCAAGCTCTGCCTCGTGAACACTAAAATACTGAGAGAAATGCTGAACCCCACTCTCGCAACCCTCCTCTTGCTCTCCTCCTTCCCCCCTTTCCGAGTTCAGATTTTTGATCTGGTTACTTACCAGGATACTATGAAGGTCAGGTGAGATGGTCCAGGTGGTAAAGGGACATGTAAATGACGCCGTGTGGTGTCCTGGATGTGCGGTGCTTCTGGTCCACTAAATGCCCAGTGCAGAGGGTTACAGTCGCTGTCACTTTCCTGAGGATACAGAACGTGCAACATAATATGTATACATGTAGTTGTTGTGCATGGGATTAAAAAAGTTCACTGTTCTAGATATTGACATACCTGATGGCTTGAACTGAATCGGATCATGCTGGATTTTGTTTTGCTGTTGGTCACAACAAGTTTTTTTTTTCCACGTGACAACAGCCCGCTCTTCCTGCGGGAAGCACATCACTATAATGCAGCGATACCTGATTTTTTTGTGCACACGGTTATTTTGGTTTTGTTTTTTGTTTGTTTTGCTTTTTGTTTTGTTTGTTTTATTATTATTGTTATTATAAATCTACCAAATTCGATTTTCTACAAATTCTGTCAGCAGCAATTCTTTAATTGAAGATCGTTAACATGACCAGCACAGAGCCACTCAGATCTACACCTGGTACAAATGGAACGATATCAACGTCTCATCTCAAATCGACTTCACACTAGCAAGATCTAGAATGCAGAACAACATCAGAGACTCAAGAGCCATCCCCAACGCAGGCCTGGACACAGACCAATCATCACGACGTTGGTACTCAGAAGAAGAGGAAGTTCACCAAAAAGAAGAAACAGCCGGAAAGACTCAACATGCACAAGCTTCAAGACGAAGAGGTGCAGACTCAGATCAGGTACACCGTCAGTGAAAAATTGGACTGTAGTGACCCTTCATTACTAAACGTAGAGGAAGCTTGGGACACCTTCAAAACAGTCCTCCTGGACACTATAAAAGAAGCCTGTGGCACCAAGAAGACAGGAGGAAGAAACAGAAAGGCAACAGCTTGGTGGAACAAAGAAGTGAAGGAGGCTATCAGGGAAAAGAAGAAACTATACAAGATCTGGGTCAAGTCAAAGGATGAAGAGGACTAACAGACTTGCAAGAAGACAGCAAGAAAGTTGTGAGAACAGCAAAGGAAAAGTCATGGACCCAGTATGGTGAAAAACTCTGTGAAACATGCAAAGCTTCCCCAAGAGAGTTTTACAAGAGTGTGAAAGCGATGAGAGTGCGAGATGAACCTTTCGATCCGACCACTATCATCAACGATGCAAAATGAGAAGCATTGCATGAAGAGAAGAAAATAGTGAAGAGATGGGAAAACTATTTCAAAGACCTACTAAACCCATCAGGAGTACGGGCACAAGACACACAGTCCCAGTTCACCCCCAGCCACCCAGACCACTCAGAACCTACCATCCTAGAGAGTGAAGTAAAAAAAGCAGTAAAGACCAGTCCTAAAGGCAAGGCAGCTGGAGTCGACGGCATAACAACTGAAGCCATCCATGTGTGCGGTGAAACCGGAATTCAGTGGCTCACCACCATCTTTCAGAAAGCTTGGGAGGAGAGAAAAGTACCAGAAGACTGGCAAAATGCAATAGTGGTGCCAATATGGAAGAAGAAGGGCAGCAAGAAAGACTGCAGTACCTACAGAGGCATATCACTACTCAGCCATATAGGGAAAATGTACGCAAAGATCCTGGAGCAGCGCACTCGAGCGAAAACAGAACATCTCCTCAGTGACGCCCAATTTGGCTTCAGAAAAGGAAGAGGGTGCACCGATGCAATCTTCGCACTCCGACAACTGTGCGAGAGGGCGATCGAATATGACCGAGATCTCCATCTTGTATTCGTTGATCAAGAAAAGGCCTTTGATCGAGTCAACAGAGACAAGCTATGGAAGGTCCTCGAGCAGTACGACATCAAGGGCCAGCTGCTAGACAACATTCGGGCCATCTACGCCAACAGCAGGAGTGCAGTCCGCACCGCCAGTGGAACATCTGACTGGTTCCCAGTGACATCGGGAGTAAGGCAGGGCTGTAATCTCTCCCCTCTTCTCTTCGTGATCTATATGGATCAGATTACGAAGGAGGCAAACCCAGACCCTGAGGCACTCAATGAACTCATGTTTGCGGACGAACAGGCATTGGTGAACAATGACAAGATACAGCTACAGGAGCACACAGACCAGCTCAATGAAAGCTGCGAGACATACGGCATGAAGATCAGCATCAGCAAGACCGAGGTCATGACTGTCAGTAAGAGACCAAACAAACTGGACATCAACATCAACGGAACCCAGTTGAAGCAAGCCAGTGAATTTAAATACCTGGGCAGCATCTTCACTGAAAATGGCAAACTAGACAGAGAAATCGAGACCAGATGCCAGAAAGCCAACGCAGTCAGCTACCAACTTGCCCCTCTCCTGAAACACCCCAGCATTCCCACCAGCACTAAGGCGAAACTTATCAACGCCATTTTTCTACCAACGCTGACATACCAGTGCCAGACACGGTCCCTAACTAAAGTCCTCGAGAGAAAACTGGTCACCTGTGAAATGAAATGCCTGAGGAAAGCAGTAAACAAGACAAGGCGGGACAAGATCAGAAATGAGGTGATACGAGACATGGTAGGAGCAACACCAATCCTACAACACATCGAACATATGAGGATCAAGTGGTTCGGACACCTCACACGTATGCCCCTAAACCATCCAGCTCTTCGGGCATACAACACCAGATACTCTGGCTGGAGAGCCAGAGGAAGACCAAGACGACGATGGAGCGATTCCGTGGCAGACACCCTCAGAGCTCACAAGATGTCCCTTCTCCAGGCCACCCGCCTTGCTGCTGACAGACGACTGTATCTCCCCGCGACACCCACCGGTACAAGCGGAAGGAAAAAGTAAAGTAAAGTAAGTAAGTTAACATGACCTTAGGCGTATGTTGCACACGGAACTTCGGTTCATCAACTCATCTGAAAGACTAGCACAAAGACCATCACCATTCAAGGTCTAACGGAGGTGGCTGGGGGGAAGAGACATCCAACACAGAATGGAACCCTGGTTTCCCGCATCACAGGATGGTTAGCGCTATAGAGTTTGGAATTAAGAATTTGTTCATCAGGAATTCATCGCTTTCAGACAATTCATATGTGTTGCATCCAATCTATTTCCAATTATCTTATCAGATTTTTTAAGCCAGCGAGAAACTATGCTATGGCAAAATATTGAAATGACGAGGGCGGGGGTGCCTATAAACACGAAGCTGAGAAGATAAGAATTATTAAGATGAGCAGCAATCTGGCCAGTGTTTGTGTGAATTCAAAACATCATATCTCAGTCCATGTCTCTATTGACCGAGTCAGCCTGCTCAAATGCAAATCAAAGACACCAGGGGATGAATGTAGTACAAAAGAAGGTTGAAAGCTTACCCTGTCAGAAGTTCACTCCTGATCTGGCTTTCACCTTGGGTCTTTTTAAGTGCTTAGACACTGCAACATGGCCCGGTAAATGAATAAATAAAATCACCGGATTTCCTTTCACTGCTAGCATCAGTCATGGCAGAGCTCAGATGTGATATATTTTCAGCGTCCGACAACTCAAATATTCCAACTCATGGGTGATCAGAACTCATGCAAGAGACAATTGTGACGCGCACGCGCACGCGCGCGCGCAGTGCGTGCGTGCGTGTGTGTGTGTGTGTGTATTTGTGTGTGTGCGAGCGAGAGACCAGCAAAAAGGAAAAGGTGTGTGTGTATGTGGGGGGGGGGGGGGGGGCAAGTAGTCATCAATCACCCTGACAACTAGCAGTTTCAGCTGAGAAAATCTTAAAACCTGCCGACACATTTCTGTCACAGACACAGACAAACGGCAGACAGACAGACACGCCTCCCTCTCCGATCGATATGATATAATCTCTCTTTAAATAAAAAACGAGACAGACATTCGGACAGACAGACAGACAGAGAGTAAGGTAGGCAGCAAAGTTAGAGAATGGGTGTGTTTGGCTGGTCCAAACATAAGACGCCAAGCCATACTATTGCTTTCTTTTTATGTCATGAAGGTGGTGACTTAAACACAGGTGACCTTGAGGTCACTGAAACTTTAACCTCTTCTTATAAGTTATTATTCGACTAAACGAACCAGACATAACCACTTTCGTCTCTTAAATCTCGGAGTTGTGATGATATTTGCATGTTTTAACAATTTGATGGTTGTGACTTTGGAATTCTACCAAAGTCATCCCAGTTTCGACATCGATAAGTCTGAGTCAAGGTATTATTAAACCTATGAAATCGATTACGAACACTTTAAGTCTGTAATGGTGATACTGCTGATCACACAAATGACCTAATAAGCCTCAAGAAAAAGGAAGTATCTCTTTCTGACTTGACCATGTCTTCAGCAGCAATCGAGACTATGTGCGACAATAATTCTGCGAAACATCAAAATGATCAAACAATAAACGGCTGAGAAAATAAAATCTGAAATATTAGTTGCTCAGAGGACAATCCAGACATTGTATTTCTCAGTCACTGTTATTATTTGTTCTTATCATCCAATCCAGACTTTGTATTTCTCAGTCACTGTTATTATTCGTTATTATTATCAGCAGCAGCAGCAACAGCATCATTATCTGTTCTTGTTGCTATTCTTGTTCTTGTTGTCGTTAATGTTGTTACTAGTAATATGATGGTGATGATGATTATTATAATCATTATTATATTATTACTGTCTCTATGATTAAAACCCAGCCGACTGCGTACAGCCATATCAGGGTTATAACTATCTGAAAACACACACACCTCGCTAAACCTGAAAAAAAGAACATATGGAAAACAAAATTCAGTGTGCATGTCAATGCATTCGTGCACATAACCTTAAGATATGCCCCTGACGTTGATCATCCACCTAATTTATCACCAGTGGGAGGGGGGGGGGGGGGGAGGGGGGGTTAAAATGAACAAAGCTAAATACAAATGCAAGGTTACTGTGACCTCTAAAAATTATCACATGAATACAACATGACGCAAAGCGAGAGCAATGGCAGTTACAACAGCGAATTAACAATGTAAATATTATTAAAAGTTCCTGAGAAAGCGATATTTTTACACTTCCATGGAAAAGTGCTATTTTACGCACTTTTTTTGTGGTCAGTGTGACCTTGACCTTGGCGCTACGACTTCCAAACTTAAGCATTCGTCATTCCTTAGAAATCCACAACTTTCATCCAAGTTTCGTTAAACTTCGTCCATAAACATCTGAGAAAATCTCGCTAACCCATTCTCGTCACAGTCAGACAGACACACCTCCCTCTCCGATCGATATAAAGTAATTTCCTGTTTTAAGAAAGGAGATTGTAAAAAGGTTAAAAAAAAAAAAAAAAAAGAAGTTAGAATACGAATGAATTTGATTAGTCTAAAATTAGAGTTCAGATGGTCAATGATCAAGTCATGTTGATATTCTTCCTTGTATAATGATATGAAAATACAAGTAACCTTTGGAATAATCCGAGGTCAGTAAAGCTTAAATATCTTACTGATCATCATCATCATCATCAGGTGCCCTGCCGCATGGCGTTGGCGACCATGGACTTCCAACCATCTCTATCTCTCGTTGTCCCCAGCATCTCCCCCACCCTCTTCATCCTCAGCCACGTTGCAAGTCCGTCCAGCATTCTCTCCCTGGGTCTACCCGGTGCTCTCTTTCCCTCCAGCTTTCCCGTTGTGACCAGGTGCTCCAAAACCGCCTTCTTCATAAAATGGCCTATAAATGTTGCTTGTCTTTTCCTAATCTTCCTTATCAGTGATCGACTTGTGTCTGCCTCCATCAAGACTGTCTCGTTTGTTTTCTTTGCTGTCCATGGAACTCTCAACATTCTTCTGAGAAACCACATCTCGGCTGCGTCAATCCTGCTCTGGCTTTGCTTGCTGACTGTCCACGCCTCGCATCCGTACAACAGTATTGGTTCTATATAACATTCAAGGACTCTCTTTCTGATGTTAATTGATAGGCATTTGTTGGTAAGAATGCTTGTCATCTTCTTGAATGCTGTTTTGGCTTGGCCGATTCTGCCAGCTATTTCCGATGTGCATCTGCCGTCTGATGAAATGACCGTTCCCAGGTATTTAAACTTATTAACCTGTGTCAAGGTTGTGCCATTTGCTGTTATTTTGCAGGAGGGGATTTCATGTTTTTTACTGATCACCATGACTTCAGTCTTCCTGCTGTTTAGTTCCAGCCCCTTACCTTTGCTTTCTGTTTCTAGTATATTCACAAGGTTTTGTAGGTCCCTTTCATTTTCTGCAATTAGCACGGTGTCATCTGCGTACCGCATGTTGTTTATCATTTTTCCTCCAACCTTTAATCCAGGGTCTTCTTCTAGGTTTCTCATGTTTTCGCTATACAGTGAAAACAGATCTGGTGACAAAACACAACCCTGTCTGACTCCTCTTTTGATGTTTTGAAAAGAGCTTATATTGTTTTCTATTCTCATTGCAGCTGTTTGTTCCCAGTACATATTCCTGATTATTCGTAGATCTTTTCCATCGACATTGAGTCTCTCCAGTTGGTTGATCAATTCTTCATGTCTTTCCCGATCCAAAGCCTTGGCATAGTCAACAAAGCATAAATACAAATCCTTATTCATCTCAACTGACCTCTCTATGATAGTTCTTAGGATGTATATGGCATTAATAGTTCCTTTCCCCTCCACAAATCCACACTGTTCTTCTGCTATTTCTCTTTTGATTCTATTCCTTGTCCTCATCATGATTATTCTTAACAGGATTTTTGTTACATGACTCATCAAACTGATTGCGCGATGGAGTTCGCATTCTATAGCCCCTGTCTTCTTTGGAAGTGCAATGAAAATTGATTTTGACATATCTTTGGGGATTTTTCCTGTGTCATAAATTTCATTTAGGAGGACTGTTATTTTTTCTATGCCAAATTCCTCCAGGGCTTCAATCATCTCTGTAGTAATGTTGTCTGGTCCTGGGGCTTTTCCTGGTTTCATCTTTTTCAGTGCTGCTCTGACTTCATCTTTCATTATGGGTGGTCCTTCAAAGTTCTTTTTTATAATGTGTTCTTCGTTTCTGTCATCCTCAAAAAGGTCTTTAATGTACTCTCCCCATCTGTCTAATACTTTGTCTTTTTCCATGATAAGCATGCCATCTTTTGATTTTAAGCAACCAGTTGATGTGCATGTATTTTTCCTGTGAACAATTTCTTCAATTTGATATCTTATCAAATACAAATTAAATGTAAATACATCTGGATCCTAGCTTTTGAGGGTATAATGAGTAAGCACATCTTGACAATCTTGCGTTTGTGACTTTAGAATTGCAATAAAGTCATCCTAATTCTGGTATCACGGTATTCTGCTTCAAGGCATTACTATAAATACTAATGCAATGAAAGAATATATGTTCACGTTAATTTTCAACGGTGATGATCTTGTTCACAAAAATGACATAATAACCTTCATGATAAAAGGATTTTCACTTACATGGTTTGACCGCTTTTATAACAATGGATCAGGCTGTATATAAGACCTAAAAATTAAAATGATCCAATAATAAACGGCTGAAAGTCTTCAATTGGAAATTTAAGCTGCTTTGGGAACAATCCAGATTGCTTCTTTCTCGAGGTCATTGTTACACTGTTGAAAGATTAGACGAAATGGAACTTTACACGAAGCAAGGACCATGATAGACTGACACAATGCAGGAAATATAACTTAAATTCTCTGACAAGTTCCTCAGAACAAGATGTTTGTACACCTTCACGAAAAGTCCTAATTTCAGGCACTTTATTGGCCCGTGTGATCAGCCATGACTTCAAAATTTAAGTATTCGTGACAACAATCTACGCCTTTGACCCAGATTTCGTAAACATCTGTTATTTGCTAACATACTGTTGGCCCAGGCAAACAGACATATACAAATATGCCTGCCTCTCCGGTCCATATGAAATAATCTCCCTTTTTTTAATAAAGGGAGTGGGGGTGGGAAGGCGGTAGGAGGGGGGACTTAAAAGTAGAGAGAAAGAAAAGAAACAGGAAATATCCTCAGTTATCTGCCCCTATTTTGCGAGTGCTTTCATCAATTCACACTGTCACGAATCATTCGCTCATCATCTGATACTCGCAGTTTCCGATGCCTTGTATGCAGTATTCCTATTGATGGATCTCGTTCCTTTTCTATTTCTGGACCGTCATCATGGAACAGTCTGTCTCTTCAGCAAACAATTGATCTCATCATGTTGAGTCCAGACTTTTAGCCGTTTTCCTTCTCACACTAATTGCTTTCTTTCTCTCTGCGCGTGTGTATATGTGTGTGGTGACAAAACTGCCCATGAAAACGCGCGCACACACACACATACACATACACAAACACACACACAGAGAAAGAGAGAATGAGAGAGAGCGAGCAAGAGAGAGAGAGAAGAAGAAAGAAAGAGAGAAGAAAAAAAAAGAGAGAAAATTCTGTCGAGGCAGGGATTTTCCCCTGCATTGTTTTTTTTTTGTCTTGTGTAATGGAGACTCTCTCTCTCTCTCTCTCCTCTCTCTCTCTCTCTCTCTCTCTCTCTCTCCTCTCTCTCTCTGCACACAAGCACAGAATTTTGCAGAGGCAATAGTTTCGTTCCAACAGTTGTTTTGTGCTGCCCTGAATTTCGTAATGGTGGTGCTCTCTCGGGGAATTAGCGGGCACCCAAACGAATCAGCATGTTGTCAGTGTGTTGTGACAATTTGTCAAAAAGAGGATGTGACTGACCAATCATGGTGACGTGATTATGCAACACACTACTGACAGGGAGGTCGTGGATTCGAAGCGCCTATCAATCTCTGGAAAAAAATATTTTTGTTGGATTTTGCTACGCATCACTTAGAGTGTTGATCAAATTTTCAGAAGATCACTGCAGGTGTCTGAATCTCTCGATCTAGATTGACGGCAAAACATAAGAAGATAGTAAACGTAGAGTCCCGCCCTTTCCTGTAACGCAATCTAATTCTTAACTCGGACTCCATCGTATCATGATCGTTATTCCCATTATCATGTAATCATCAATCATAGCATTACAAAAATTGTCACTGATTCTGTAGCCCTTCATACCGATTTCGTGGTGACCTCACTTTCGCTTTCTTGTACCGCTTCTGTGCTTGAGGCAGGGTCAGATTGGGGTCTTGAGTGTAAGTGGTTCATGGGCACTGTTATCAGAGAATCGTGGCATAGGTCTCCTTACAGACAGTCTTTCACACATTCTGGCTTTGCGACTGAGCAATCATTATCGTTAGTTGAACAGGCAGTGTTCCTAGTAAGCTGGATCAGAACAGGTACGGTTGAACTCCATAAAAAGGACCGAACAGCAGTTCATGGCCTCCTCTGGTTGGGTGGCTTTGTGGCAGCTTTACATTTCTGGCTCCCACAGGCTTCCTTGCACCAAGACTTCCACTGAATGAACTTGGATTTGGTGGTGTGTTGAGGAGTCGGATGAGCGGCGTGGGATTAACACTACCAAGGCGGTACAAGTTAGAACAGTAAAAAAAATAAATAAATAAATAAATAACAACAATGAACCAACAACAACACGTGACTGTGATCGCTGTGAAAATGAACACGTGACTGTCAGTGTGTTCTGACAACGTGTGTCAGAAAACAACACGTGAGTGTCGGCGAGTTGTGACAATGTGTATTAGCAAACAGTACAAAACTGTCAATGTGTTGTGATACTGTATGAAGAAACAACACCTGATTTTGTTAGCACGTTGCGACAATGTGTGTCAACAAACAAAACATGACTTGCTGACAATGTGTGTCAGTAAACAACACATGACTGACAGTGTGCTGCCACAATGTGTGTCAACAAAGGACACGTGATTGTCAGTGTTGTGACAATGTGTGTGAACAAACAAAACATTGACTGTCGGTGTGTTGTGACAATTCGTGTCAATAACCACGAGATGTCGAAAAACCCAGAAACGACAAAAGAGAGAAAACAATTAGGAGGGCCTCTAGGGAGGCGGTAGTTAATAGACGAGAAGAGGCCAGTGGGAGAGGGGATGACCAGGACCAGGATAGTGGAGCAGAAGATGCCGACAGCACATGACTTTCCCTAACAGGCGCCTGTTTGAATAGAAGTGTGAATTCTAATAGTCTGAAAGCTTGAATAGCTAACACGTTAAATGCTGAAAAGTGGGAGATGGGGCACGATGAAGGGGTGGTCGGACTGATCTTTCTGTATCTGAAGTCCTATAATACAATGCATATCGATTTCTATGTCCAAATGATGACGTGGCAGGATTACATCTCCACACCCGCTCGCGCGCACACTCACAAACACACACACACACACACACACATGCACGCACGCACGCACGCAAACACGCACGTACACCACGCATGCATAGGCATACACATAGGCTACAAACTCACGTAAGAATCCCCATACCCCCCTCCTCTCACTCCAGTTCCCACCGATACAGTCGTTTTCGTCCCCTTCTTCCCCCTCACACAGACCTTTGAAAACGTTTGTTTTGATCGAACATTTGTCTTGTGTTGTGCTGAATTTCGTAATAATGATTTTCTCTCGGTATAATGGCCAGCACACGGACCTGTCAGTCTGCTGTAATAATATGCCGTGTCAACAAAACAACGGTTGCTACCTGTCGCCAGTCGCCGTAGTGCAGTGGTAAGCTCAAACGATTAACGACTGGAAGATCGTGTGTTCGAATCCTATCAGTTCTATCAAAATCATTTTAGGCTTTTCCGGCTCCAAATGGCCTCTACTCAGAACTGAATGTGCAAAGAGTACTCTGAGACGACTGGAACCACACAGTCGATGTCATCGACTTCTAGGGTGCGTCACTGAGTGCGCTGTTGAAATCCAACCAACACCGCAGGTGCCTGTATCATTCAGGCCTGTTTGACGCCGAGATACGGTATGAGAAAAAAAAGCGTAGAGTACAGCCTTGTCACGGTCTCAATCCAAAATGGACTTCCACAGCATCATAATTGTCATCGCTATCACGATCATCACATATTTGTGAAAAATTGTCCCAGGTTTTGTAGCCATATGAAATAAGACAAAAACAGTAACAAGTGTAAAACGCTGAGGGAAAAAAGGGATGAAACCCACTGGGTACTGACAGGTGGGTAAAGGGTTGGACATTTTTTCCGGCCTCCTGGGTCACTGTATATTCAGACCTGCACATGCATGTGTCTACACACGCAGATAAGCTGGGACCTTGAAAATCCTGTAAGCCGTGTCAGAGGTCAATGGCTTATAGAAATGTAATATTTCCCATCATGCACGCCCACCAAAGACGTAGTATGCAGACTGTGCAGTGACATAACATCTGCACAGTGTGGACGAAACATGCATGCACACACATACCCGAGATATTTTTTATCCAAAACTTATAGACATTTCATATTTGCATCAGAATGTGCGCCAATGCAAACACACCCTAAACCGTGTTTAGGAAAAAAGGCAAAAACGCTCATTACATTATACAATGAAAATCTGAACTATTCGTTGACGCACAACACATTACATATACAATTAAATGTGTATGACGCAAGAATGAGACAGCTGATCGGTTGACATGAAAGTGTATAGTGCTTTAAATTGTAAAAAACACTATAAATAAATACACCTCAGGCAATGACACTTAGTAGAGCAAATAGCAGTTATAAATAAAAACACGCCAGTAAATTAAACTGTCAAATGGGTGCTATACTGCCATATTAGTCGCTTTTTTTACACACATATATATATTTCGTCACCCTTTCGGCGTTTATAACGCTACCGTAAAACGTACCGTTCCTTGCAACGAACGTCACAAATGTACAGAAACAACGCTGCTAATACAAAATCAAAAGGACGTCAACAAACCGACAGTACTAAATTATTTATCCAAAACTGCACCAGATAGCACAGTTGAGCTGTGAAACGCTTTTTCACGGAGGGAGAGAGAGAGGAGAGAGAGAGAGAGAGAGAGAGAGAGAGAGAGAGAGAGAGAGAGAGAGAGAGACAGAGAGACAGAGACAGACAGACAGACGACAGACAGACAGACAGACAGACAGAGACAGAAACGCAGAGAGAGAGAGACAGACAGATAGAGACAGAGACAGACATAGACAGACAGAGAGAGACAGAGACAGAGAGACAGAAAGAGACAGAATGAGAAACAGACAGACTGAACAGACGGACCGACGGACGGACGGACAGACACACACACACACATAGTCAGACAGAAACAGAGAGAGACAGAGGCTAGACGGCACCATTGATATTACTTTCAAATCTGATGAAAATATAAAAAAAAATTTAAAAAATAGCTGTCACAGGCCTGTTCATAAACTCTATGCGTTGATGATGATGTCTTGAGGTTCTGCCTAACCTGCAGGCTCTAAATTAATATGAATCGTACTGCTGCCCATTCACATATAGCTGGAAATAAAATTCAGATGTAGTTTACCTTGAGAGCTCTAAGACAGATTTGCAAATTGTCCAGAACCGGGTGTTACGTACAATCTAATGCCACCTCGCCCAACCCCAATGAAAGTACAATTATGAAATAGCGTTGCTGTGATCACATTTTCTGAGAAAAAAAACTTCTTGCAGTAAGATCTATTTGATGTATTATCACATTGTAAAGGTTCAATGAAAAGTTGTTTATAAAACTATATCAGCAACACTTCAACACAAACTTGTGACTGCGTGACACAATCGATGTGGAAAGTTGTTGCTTTTAGCCGTGCCTCACGAAAACCAGTGTCACTGCATCGCCTAAAAAAAAAATTTTTTTTTAATCTGGCGAGAGCCTTCCTTCGTGAAAACCAGCTTCTATAGCTCAAAATCACAGTATCCAATGTTTACACAATCTGATTCAAGAGGGAACTTAATTCAGAAATGCTAAATCTGATAGCATGTTAGCTGATTTTATGGACAGAATTGTGAATCTGATGTATCGAATTCAGTCAAAAACGGCAAATCACAACTCGGGCCACTGACTACCCATCTGAGGGGCGCAACAGCCAAGTGGTTAGGACACTAATCTTCAGACTGGGCGGTCATGGTTGGACCCTGCGTAGGTACCACCTGGAGGGTAAAAGGTGGAGCTTTTTCCGATCTCACTGGTCAACCTATGTGCAGACCTGCTAGTGCCTGGACTACCTTTGTATGTATACGCACTCAGAACACCAAATACAGATGTTAAAGATCCTATAAGCAGTGTCAGTGTTCGGTCGCTTATGAAAAATTGAATATACCCATCATGCACTTCCCCGAAAATAAGCTGGACTGCTTTAATGGCGGGATTAAAAAACAAACAAACACGTAAAACCCAAACGTGTATTCGAGTGCATACGGGAATTGCAGCCCTCGAACGAAAACAACAACAATAATAACAACAACTACAACAACAGCATCAACAACAACAATCTGAACGAATGAAATATTCTGATGGTGTCACCTAAAACTTGATAGAGAACACAGGTTCTGTCATTCGTCCATTTCAAGACCTCATTCACGCATTAGCTCTTGCGAAAGCACGATGGGTCTTCCAGATCACTGCTGACAGATGTGGGTGGAATGCAACGAAATGTTCCAGTGCTGTATATCTTTGTTCAGTTTCCTTACTGATGTCCAAGGTACCAATTAGAAACCGATATCGGTTTCCACGAGGGCAGATCTTGTGTCATTTCCATAAACAATTACATGAGATCAAATCTTGTGTTTCATTTCATAAATGCTGACAAAACTTTTTAATACGCCTTAAGTTTTCGCGATTTCGACAATATCTGCGTTAAACGTCACTGTAAGAAATTATCACTTTCCGTGTTTTGGCTTGTTCATTTACACGGTGGATTTGTTGGTTCGAATATTGGCTAGCTGAATGTGATGGTTAGTCGGCTTGTTGCTTAGTTGGTTGGTTATCTGCTGCTGCTGCTGCTGCTGCTGCTGCTGCTGCTGCTGCTGCTGCTGCTGCTATCCATCAATATTTTTTTTTACGACAAAAGCTTACAGAGTAGCCTTTCGCGCTATTATGCTGCCGAGACTCGCACCAAATGTGAGTCATCCAACAAAGAGCGCTAACCAAGCAGTGAAAGGAGAAGGCCATTACGCCTCCATAAATCATGCAATAAGGATATTCGAGCTCCAGCCCTTCCAGCAAACGAGCCAGGAAGCCCTGGTATTGAATACGTTGATAAGAAAATAATCAAATATTGATCCTCCAGAATCCATTCTCAGCCTACCGTGATACACCGGGCACGTCAGCACTGCACGCGTTAGCCAAATGTTGTCATTGCTCTTTTAGATATAATATACAATATCGAAGTAATATAATCCAGTTCAATACAAAACAAACAGAAAATAAAACAGCACAGCACAGCACAATACAGTTTCTGTTTTCCCAAGGCAGCGCTTCTGTGTTCGGAATCTATTCCATTACGCACTAACGCCACAAATGCCACGGGTTAGCAAAGGATCCGAAATGACAGTGGCGAAAGCCCTAAGTCTGTGTACAAATAATACACACTGGCTAAGTCTTGCATAAATATGGTCTACATGAAGGGCGAACTCACGACCTCCTTAAGATCAGCACAGCGCTCTTTACCAACTTAACCGATGGACTCCACTCAAAAAAAAAGTGCATCGACCGGGAATCGAACCCAAGACACAAGTGTGGCAGACGAATTAACTGCCACTAACTGAACCATCGTTATTTTATACAGCGACCTGAGTACTACATAACAACATGAAATACAGTGAATTGAGAAATAACACAAAATGATCTTGTTTGATTCCAAGAGAAAATAAGACAACATGATACAATGCACCGCTTTTAGCAAAAACAACAATTTTCTTCAGGCAATGATATGAGGAAAAAATATTATTCTTCGTGCAAAGCACAGCACTAAAAGGTATGAAGATAATGGTTGCCCTATAACCCTGAGGTCATACTTAAGTGGTAGATATGTCTTTTATCTTGGGGCCAGCAAAGTAAGGGCGGTGCGCAACTCCTTTCCATCGTTACTTTACCTTGTCAACCCTAAAAACAACCAGGTGAACACGAATCCGTACACACCAAGATTTTCTTGGGCCTGACTGGAACCTTTGGAAAATCCTGCAGAGTGTAACAAAGAGCCCTCAAACAACAGACAACGAAAGTGTTAAACAATCGCCATTTTCATAACTTTCATTTTTCCTCTTCTGTCGACCCTTTGCCATAAAACATGTCGTTTCTTACAGCAAACGGCACGAACATCCTAAAACTCCACTTTTACAAAACGCGATTGTGGTACTCACTGAGAAGACATTAAACATGGATACAATCTTCTATACTACTTCTGACTACACAAGTGTCTGTGTGACTCTGTCCACATACTATGTATGTGCGCAAATGTACCCACATCAGAACACACACACACTCTCTCTCTCTCTCTCTCTCTCTCTCTCTCTCTCTCTCTCTCTCTCTCTCTCTCTCTCTCTCACGCGCTTACACACGCTCACACACACACAATTTCAGCAGGTTTGCTGGCGTTGCCATTCTCTTTTTGAAAGAAGATGGTACTGATGCCATCTAATGAAATAAAAAAATAAAAAACAGGGCAAGCGTGATAAGCCTGCGTAAAAGTACAACACGTAGGCGAAATCTTGAGTTTCAAGGCTTCTCCGACTTACAAGTTGTAAATTGATATAAATTATGATTACACTCTTATACATGCTGCAAAAAAAGTTTTGCCTATTCTCGGGATACGGAGACTTAGAAACTGAATGGGACTGGCTGCTATGCATTATATAAATCTATTTTGCAAGAGCGCATATATAAATACAACCACGAAATCACACTGTAGTAATCACATCTTCTAACGGGAAAATTGTATCACTAATATCCATGTAAATCTGAACATTACTGTTCTGCAGAAGTTTCAGTTGTTTGTGGAAAAAAATGTCGTGGACAAGCTTGTGATACAGTTTTTGTGACTGTACAAGACAGCTGAGGAAAATTGTTGCTTTCAGTCCTACACCATGAAAATCAATGTTGCTATATTGGCCCAAAGTCTAATCTTTTCTTGTGCAGAAATCAACTCTTGTCTTGCTTTTTGTGCTGTTTTGTTTCGATCGTGGTGGTGCAGTTTCTATGACCACAAAGGTATCCAGTTTTTTATAAGTCCGAACTCGAATGCGAGCTCATTGTATGGGTACATGTTAATATGTAATTACTGACTTAGCCTACATACTGCCATCATGCCATCTGTATGAATGGCAGCAATAAAGCTCTGCGTGTGCTTTAGAACCTTGAGTTCCCATTCTACTGTTCGTAGCCAGGAGTTCCTGGGTCTGCCTCTTCCGTGTCTTCGCAATCGAATTACGTGCAAAACATTGAAAAAGAACCTAGCTCTTTTTCTTCTTGCATTTCACGACTTCATCGGGCAGTAAGTCCTGCACAGGCACACTGAGGGTTTTTTGTTTTTGTTTTTTGTTTTTTATGTACAAATCATTATCATTGTTGACATATATCAAAGGAGCATATGGAAGAAGTTCGATCGCCTGACTCTGAGAAAATTCCCATGACATAAGCCCACGATATTGATCTAAAAACAAAATTTTAAAGATAGCGAATCTCATCTCGGTAAAATAAAAGACAAACTTCTCCAATAAAATTACACAATATTTCCATGAAATATGATCGTAAGAGACGATCGCTTTCCGAAAGTCAGCTTTTCCGTTCGTTCGTTCGTTCGTTCGTTGTTCGTTCGTTAGTTTGTTCGTTCGCTGGACAGGCGGATGTTGGTGAGCTGGTTATGTCGATGTTAATATTACATTGATGACTATTTCTCACACACTTATTCTGCACAGTCCTAAGCGCTCACAAGGTCATGTATGTACACATACAGAGCAAAACAAAGAAAACATTTATGCATAAATCTAACGTAAATGTACATGCTTATACCCTGCACACATACATCCACACACTCACGCACACGTAGACACCTACATATACACATACATATAAATGTGAATATGTTAATGCAAACCCACATTCATGCACGTACAGATATCGCACACAAATGTCAAGAGCAAAGTCGTTCTGATGTTTTTCAGATGGAATAAATGCACCGTTGTTGAAGAAAGCTTGCTGGTTAGTCTTAAGAGGTGATGAAAGAGACATGTTTTCAGAGTGGATCTGAAAGAACGAAGAAAGGCAGCATGATGAACTGAATGCGAAACCCGATTACGAGCAGCGGGGGCCTTGTGATAAAACACTGGCCATACGTTTTTGTTCTCGTTGAAAAATGTATAGATTTTAGTGTTATCAGAAGAGTGAAGACGACGAGTAGGCGTACAGAGATGGAACAGTTCAGAGTTGTACAGTGGCGCCTGATCGTTCAGGGACTTGAAACACAAAAGAGAAAGTTTGTAGTTGATTCTTTAATCAACATCCGGGAGTCAATGACGTGCGTCGAGAAGAAGGGTGATGTGTGAAGAGATAACTTAAATCAATATTAGACTCTCTAGAGTCTAGACAGAAGGTATTTCAGACAGACGACCAGTAGTATCCTTGATAGGACAAGGAAGCAGAAACGTTTTTGTTGATGCTGCACACAAACAGGTACTGTTTATGCTTTTGCTGTGGTGTTTTTGCGTAACTACTCAGTTGAACATTAATCTACTGTTTTCAAACAAAGATTTAGTCTGTTAAACATACAATTAAAAGAAAGCTCGAGCCAAACTGCAGGTCTTCTGTGTTTCATTGTATAAAATAGACATAAGCTGTTTTGTTTTCCCTGTCCGCCGAATTTTCTAATATTATTTTTAATGACACAATGACAACGTCTATATTATGTAAACCCTTCCTAACATAAATTATATTCCTCTGTGTGTGTGTGTGTGTGTGTGTGTGTGTGTGTGTGTGTGTGTGTGTGTGTGTGTGTGTGTGTGTGTGTGTGTGTGTGTGTGCATGTGTATGTGTCTGTGTGTAAGCATGCGAGCGTTTGTGTATGTGTATGAGTGTATGTGTGTGTGTCTGTGTTTAAGTATATGTATATAAGCGTATCACGCGAATATGTCAGGTTGTATGCGCATTCGTGCATGTGAGTGCTTTAATATGTGCCGGTGCATGTGCATGTGTGTGTGTGTGTGTGTGTTTGGTTCCGTGTGTGTGTACGTATGTGTAAGTGTGATGTGTTGTGTTGATGTATTGTTTTCACTTTGATGTTGTATTTTCACTTTGAATGTATTGTATCAGTGTGTTATTGTAAGTTTTTGGTTTGTTTGTTTGTTTTGTTTTGTTTTGTTTTGTTTTGTTTTGTTTCGGTTTTGTTTTGCTTTTGTGTATGTGAGTGTGTGCATGTAAATGAATTAAACTTATTGTTACAAACAGAATCTTCTCTACGACTTACAGTTAGAAACACATGCAAGACTTTCACATCTTCAACAGAAAGTCTATGTGCATAAAGTACTGTCACTGTCAACAATGTAAAGAATAAATACATAAACATACTGAGGTACGTCATAGAAAAGAACATGTATATCACATATGTCATAAAGAAACAAGGAGTCATATCAAACTTCATCTGAAACAGGATATCGATATGGCAGCCATTTTTTCTCTGAAAGTGTTTAATCGTAAGACTCCCGCACCACGTCCACCAGCTGCAAAAAAAAAAGTAACCCTTTGACTCCATCATTCCTGCTGTAAGCTGGTAGATAAGGCAAGGGAGCCAAAGAAATAAGTTTTTGCTTTGCTTACATGACTGATAATGCAGGATGCTGGTGGACAGGCTGCAGGAGTCAAAGGGTTAAGTCCCACCTGTTTTGAGCTATATTCTACTACTTTATAAACTGTTCTTGTATGGAGCTGTTCTCCAAGCACATTCCGACTCATTGCGCGTTTGGCTTTTCAGAGAAGCACAGAGAACTCAATCTGTTAGGCAATCTACCACATTTCACTGAGTTGCTGCACAGTCAGCGTCTTTAGTGGGCGCGTAACTGGATGTTTTTATGTTTCCGTAAGCCAGCCACTGACATGACTTACAGGATCTTACAAGCTTATTTGGTATTCTGCATGCGTATACACACAATGGAGCTGGCAGGTCTGCATACATGTTGAAAAATCTGCTCTCTCACTAAGTCACTGACCCACCAGTCGGTGATGTCCAGGCGGATCGAACACAGAACCATCCAAGCGAAGTTCGATGTTTACTCACTTGACTACCGCGCCAGTCATATTTTGTCAAAGCACTGAATTAAACAACGAATTCCTGGATCTGTCAGTAACGACAGCTTGCCCGCTTGTATCAGTAGTATCAGATTTGTTATGCATAAAGCTCAATGCCTGTAAATTAACATCAGGAAGAGAGTTGTTGAATGTTGTATAGAACCGATAATGTTATACGGTTGTGAGGCATGGACAGTCAACAAGCAAAGTCAGAACAAGATTGAGGCAGCCGAGATATGGTTTCTAAGAAGAATGTTGATAGTTCCATGGACAGCAAAGAAAACAACTGAGACAGTCTTGATGGAGGCAGATACACGAAGATCATTGAAAAAGAAGATTAGATAAAGACAAACAACATTTACAGGCCATTTTATGAGGAAAGGGGAATTAGAGCACCTGGTCACAACAGGAAAGCTGGAGGAAAAGAGAACTCCAGGTAGGCCCGGGGAGAAAATACTGCATGAACTTGCAGGGTGGCTCAGGACAGAGAAGCTGGAAGATGTGCTTGCAGCGACAAGGGATAGACGCATATCATGATATGGAGGGCCATGATCGCCAACGCCATGTTGCAGGGCACAAAATGATGAAAGCTCCATGGGCTCTTCATTAAGTTAGAACATGCACACATCGGGTATTGCAGTCTTAACAAAAGAAGGCTATCGTTAGATGCTTGACTTCTGCGGAAGAGAAGAATGTCATGCTGGTGACGCTAGGTTTTGTGGGGCATGCAACTGATATGTTCGGTAGGACTGAAGATCTCGCCTAGGCGTTAGGTTTGAGTACACAAGCCTACAGCAGCACCTTTCATGTTTCAGAGATCTTGAGTTTTTATAGACTTATGGGTTATATACTCGCATGCCCCATGAAAACCATCGTCATATACACACACGTGTACACACACACACACACACACACACACACACACACACACACACACACACCACACACACACACACACACACACACACACACACACAACACACACACACACAAATGATATGTGCACACGAATTTGTACACATTACACATCCACTATCACATCATCACGTTATTCTACACTCGTACACACGCACACACACACGCACATACACACAAAAGAACATGAGCACAGTCTCTCTCTCTCTCTCTCTCATCTCCACACACACACACACAAACATACGGACATATAGATACACAGAAACGGATAGAGGGCACAATGACAAGAAAGACACAGGAACAGGCACCGACACACAGAGAGAAACAGTAAGAGACACAGACACACGCGCACGGAGACACGGAAACACAGAGAGAGAGACGTAGGTGTTGAGGGACCGACTGTATCGAAAGGCAGAACAATATAACCATATGCAAACAAGCCACAAGGGGTCAGGCCAACCCGATCATAACCTTTCTTTGGTGAACAATCTTTTAACAAGTGCCTCTCTCTCTCGGGATAAAACTGAATCAGAAACTGAACAAGTAACTCAGAAGAAACCCCTAGATTTCAAAACATTAAATGAATTTAATTTTCTTTGAGTAAAAAGAATTAACTATGAATTTTTAAAATATTTTCATGCTTTATTTATTCTATTCATTAGAGTATTTTAATCTACATTCAATGCATCAGATCAATCAGAATTCCTTTGAATAACAAGTTCATCTGCGAGTCATATAAATTGTGGCTAAAGGTAAGAGGTTCCAGCCTGGAAACCAGAAATTCCAGGGATATTATTCTTCCCAACTCCTCCATCAGATTTCTGAATGGTGGTATAAATGCAGTCGTGGTCATTGAGTAGCTTGCATTTAAGTTAACGTACGTTCAAAAAAATTTTTTTTAAATATCCACAGCTATAGCCTGTGTGGGATAAAAGCCATTTTAATAGATCATCAAAAATACGTGAGGGTTTAAAATATGATTACGAGTGAAAAACGAAACAAAACAACTAAAAAAAATGGCACTTCACTGTGGGTATGCACTGTTTCTGGGGACAGCAACCCCAATTTTACACTGAATTTTTTTTAAAGTTTGACTCACAAGACGTAACTCATACACGTGATGTAGCGGAGACCAAAATTTTCCTTTCCTTCATTACGAATACGGGGCCCATTTCCTCTCCTTTTTTTAACCACCTTCCCCAACCCTGAAAAGATTAGGTGTCCATTCATAGCTACATGGATTGAATGCTTCAGAACGAGAGTTTGTGAGTTGTTTGTTTTGTTTTGTTTTGTTTTGTTTTGTTATGTTATGTTATGTTTTTCCTGTCCCAACTTCTGCATCGACTCAGTGGCTTTGATCCCATACCGCTCATTCAAGTTCCAAAACACACCACCAGTCCAAAGTTCTTTCAAAGCCCCAGTACCGGGAAGCTCATGTCAAGCCGCCATAAAGCCACCCACCAGAGGAGATTCTGCAATTTGGTCAAGATTACACGGTGCCTGTTTTGATCCAACTTATTAAGGATGTTTTCTACCAAAACCACAACTAATGACAGCAATCGCTAAGTCACGGAGTCAAGACCATGTGAGAGACCCACGGGACAAGCACAGCCTTCCAAGGAACTGCAACCTGAGTTCACCTCAGTCGCGGAAGTAGTAGAGGAAACGGAAAGTGAGGTCACCACAGAATCAAGGCATCAAGATCTATAGAATGCGAGACAATTTTCACGACGTAATTATCATTGATTTCATGATAATGGGAACGATGACCATGATCCGTAGAGTTCCATCTGGGATCGTGACTGATAGACGTGGCTGATTTCTATGCTTACTAGCTCGTGTCAAAATACATCCTGGCGTCAACCAGGCCCGAGAGATACAGACTCCTGCAGTGTTGGTCAGGCAATTTGATCAACACTCTATAATGTACGCGTTAAGTGGATGAGACGTGACTGTGTGGTCCCAGTCTTCCCAATGAGTCCACAGTACTCTCAACTCTGAGTAGGTGTTAGTCAGGGCAGAAAAATCGCAGAATTTTTTTTTCATTAATGGGGGCCTTCCCGGCTTCAGCACTGTTTTCTCGAGGCAGACTCGAACCTGTGCACTGGAACTGGAGGGTGACAGTTCTACTTTTTCAACCAACTGGTTAGTTTCCATTGTGCAGGCATTCAAACGTATAATCTTGTACATGTTTGACGTCCATGGCCTATTTTCAATGTCACAGTTTTACTCGGCGAAATGTGTAGACAAGCGTGAAAGGTTACTGCAAATAGGCAAGATCCCCTCCTCTCTCTCTCTCTCTCTCTCTCTCTCTCTCTCTCTCTCTCTCTCTCTCTCTCTCTCTCTCTCTCTCTCTCTCTCTCTCTCTCTCTCTGACAGAACTTGCCTTGCTGTCCTGAGCATATTACCCAACCCGCTGAAGCGAATGATGTGGTTAGCTGTAAAAGCAACGACTAGCTGCGTATCACTTTGCAGAAATCTATGTTGATGTCCGAACGAGTGATTGCTCAGATTCCATCATATGGTCTCTGGATATTATTACATCAGTGCCTAAACTTTGATGTACTAGTCAACCCAGATTTGTGTACTGTAGTATCCATTCCAATTTTAAGCTTGGAATAAAACATTTTATATTACATGGTTAGGGCAGGGGTTTTTGTTTGTTTGTTTGTTTGTTTCTGTGTGCGTGTGTGTGTGTGTGTGTGTGTGTGTGTGTGTGTGTGTGTGCGTGCGTGCGTGCGTGCGTGCGTGCGTGCGTGCGTGCGTGCGTGCGTGCGTGGTGAGTGCGTGCGTGAGTGCGTGCGTGTGTGTGCGTGCGTGCGTGCTGTGTGCATGTGAGTGTATGTGTGTGTCTTTTATTCCCATATCCTCTAAGTTTTTCCCCCACCGCGAAGCATTTTTAAAAAGGACTTTATTTAATATCGACCAAATCTTTTTTTGTTTTTTTGTTTTTGTTTTTTGCTTGCTTATTTACTTTTCCATTTCTTCTTTTAAGAATGAATTAAAATTGACTCAAACTAAGTAACCCGTTCTCTCTCTCTCTCCCTCTCTCTCTCTCTCTCTCCCCCTTCTCTTTGAGATCTCTCTTCTCTGTTAGAAGAAAAGACTAATGGACAATTGAACATGATTTTCCCTGGCGTTACCCCAACCTTTTCACCACTTCCCTCCTCAACCACTACCTTTCTAAAGGGAGAATATTATATCTCGAACATTTGTTGTTGTTGTTGTTGTCTTTTCTGTTCCTTCCTTGCCACGATTGCACAGAGGATCTTAAGACACCCTAAGTATGCTTATCGGTAAAAAAAAAAATTTTAAAGGGAGGAAATCGGTTAGCACAGGCTTGCTTACCTTGTCTGTACACGCGCAAAGCTCGTCTTTTCTAAGTTTTCTTAGGCCCAAAGCAAACTTACCTAAGATCACAATCTGGTCCCTAATACAGAACTTTCTCCACTCCCCTGAAAGATTTTCAGTGTAGCTTGACCATCTAATTTCTGTTTAACTGTCTCCTCCCAATTTCTGACTCACTGTCACTCAGCCTCCCTCGTACCCGCTACACCCCTATCTCTGTACCCAACTCACCTTCTACACCCCCACCCCCTCCCCAATCCAATATCTCATTTCTCCTACTACCCTGGCACCTTTCTAAATGGAAATTGGTAGATTGGATCGACCATCTTGTTTCTTTTCCACTCCCTCCCTGACCCTAAGCACTTTTCCCCTCGCCTGTAAAAGAGGAAAATGTAAGTATAGTTGACCATCTAATCAGTTCGTTTCTACAGTATTTTTCCTGTATCTGAGTACATCATCTCCTCGACTCTATCACTCATCACGGCACTCCGTTTAAAGAAAAAGAAAGATTATTACAGATTAGCTATATGAATTCTTCTCAGCTGCTTCAATTTTGTCGCCGAGTCTGTTTCCTCTCCTATTTACTCAATTCCCCAACTTTCTTTTCACCGAGAGTCCCTGAATTAGGTGATCGACCCTCTCCCATCCGGTACGTTCCTAAAAGAAGGTTGTTAATATGTTTTGAACATTATTTGAGCATATCTGCAACTTTTTTTTTCCATTTCTGAGCACACATCCCACTATCCCCTCTAACAGGAGGATTCTTAGTATATCATGACCATCTAATTTCTTCTCGATTGTCTCCTTCCCGTTTCTGACGCCTACCACTACCCACGTTGCCTATTCCCCGCACCCCTACCACCTTTTTTCCTATTTTCTCATTCCTTCACCCGAAGTCCCTTGTGTCATTTAACGGCAGGGTAAGCAGCGGAAGAGACAGGCAAGGTGATTATCGATCTGTATGTTGATCGATATGTTTGATTAGACAACCGCCATGGGTCATTTGCTTCCCTGACGTGTTCGAATTTGGTTGGCGGAGGAAAGTATCTAATTATGCCCTTCCCCCCACGTTCTGACTGCCTGAAGTCCTGACGTTCCTCCCTCTGCCATTAACGTCCAATTTCTCAAATCGTTCAAATCGTTTATTATCACCCTCATCACTACTATCTCTCTCACTGGATACATCTATCTCTCCTCTCCCACTTTGTCATCCGCCATCGCGTGAATACAGTTTTAAGACTCTTGTTACGGGCGATTATAACCATCCTTTAACCACCAGATGCAGCCCATGTAGGATCGTATTCAGATCTTCCAATGTCCTAACAATGCGCTTACTGCAAAATATCGTCGTCAAATTCAGTAATATCTGGAAGAGAAAAATGAAACCTAAACACTGATAGTCCAGCACCTTCTGTTACAACAGGTCACTCAGGCTTTGAATTAAGCTAATTCACATGCTGAGACTGCATGTAAACTTTGATATAGGCTATGTGAAACAATAGATCATTGATGCACACATGCTGAAGCATTTTGTTCAAGCTTAAGTGTTCTGATGAAAACTGTAAAAGCATGAGCTTGAACTTGAAAATATGTGCAGAACCCGCGTGGTGACCAAAATACTGTAAAAAGTGTATTAAGCTATTTTCAGAAGGAATCGCTGTAGACCTAGATCTATATCCCCTAGCGACATTCTTTGCACGATCAATACCCGTAAATTATCAATGACTACCAATATGAGGCTCTCACTTTCTTTTGTGTTGACTCAGGGTGTAATCTATTTCACATCATTTTATGAAGTTGAGCGTAGAAAAGCGAAACCATTCACCAGTACGCCCTAAATTCTTTAGACTCTTAATTTTGGTGAACTCAAAAAACAAACAAAAAAGGACTAAAAATTAAAAAAAAGACAGAAAGAACTGATTAAATTTTATGTCTGCAAACGAATATAAACTATCCGACAGTAAAAATGACTCAACAAAGCAAGTTACGTACCTCTGGCTCTACCTGTCTTCATCACGATCATCCATGAACATGCGTCTGAGTCATGAGTCACGTTCCTTGATACATCACGACGGCGGCGCTGGACTTCTGGGAGACATTGTCTTGATAGATCTGTGTGTTGGTTCAGGTATCAACAGTGTGTGTCCATGTGTATTTGACACATTCCTCTTCTTCTTCTTATGCGTGGCGTGCTTTCAGATCGGAGCCGATCAGGCGCCGCCATTATTTCTGTCCTCCGTCTTTCTGACAAAGGCGTTTTGCTGAAATCTACGTCATCTCAAGCCAAGCCGGCAGTTGACTGGTTGATATCGTTAACATTAACCAATCGTCTGCGAACCGAGACTTGAGTGCGGACACCGATGTCTCGGGATCGTCTGCTATTAGGCCTATATTCTTTCGGCGACAGCAAAATGATACACATCATTGATAACTTTTATATACAACTAGGCAGTGAACGAGCGTCAGTTTGTTTCATTACATATTTCTTAGATTTAACTCGCCACAATGTCGGCAAAGGTGTTTGTTTATTTAGCCTAAGACTGGGGATATTCATGGCAACACACTGGGACATTCTCACTTTCTTCCAGCTCTATGTGTGTGTATGTTGACTGTTGTATATGTGCGTGTGTGTGTGTGCGCGCGGGTACGTGTCAGCTCATGTAGACTATGCATGTATACATGTGTATAATTCAGTTTCGATCTATCCATGCTCTCATTCTCTCACAGGTACAACGGATATACACAACATGTCCGCCGGGTAAAAAGTCTCAACGATCAGATATCAAACCAGTCAGCAGCCGGCTTGGTTTGAAATGTTGTCACATGTTGGGACAGTTTTATTCTTACTCGAGAGAACTTTGAGATTCCGATTTGTTTGCTATCAGATCTAGATCTAACACAACAATATTGGTTGAAAAACATATAGTTGGTATCTCTCTCTCTCTTCCTCTCTCTCTCTCTCTCTCTCTCAGGCAAATGTAAACTTGGCGACCCCTTTTTGTGCGCATCGGAAATCTTCTCTCTCTCTCTCTCTCTCTCTCTCTCTCTCGTGTGTGTGTGTAAAAGAAATCACGCTATGTTGTTATTTTGTACTAAAGCAAAGAGTCCAACCGGATCATGCATGAAATTTAAATCGTCGAGAACGCTGTAGGCCTAGTTACGCATTTAGGTCAGCAAGATCTACGACGCATTTCATTCCAACAGTAATTAGATCTACGGAAATGTTTTCGTGAATTCTTATCAAGCCCATTCTCTACGTCCTAAAGTGACGTTATCCACATGGAAATATTGCAGTCATGCAGAATCTATCATATGCCCTTTATATTAAGTTCATTCTTTACTGGCTATTTGTTAAAGGCATGCAATATTCTAGAGATAATGAAGTATTTAGATTCAGAATCTGAATATGCCAGTGATGAATTATTTACATCTAAATACGCACACAAGAATTAATGGCAGTACGTTCAAGCAAATATATATATATATACATATATGTGTGTGTGTGTGTGTGTGTGTGTGTGTGTGTGTGTAGAATACATAGATAGAATGTTTTAATAAAACTTTGTGTCACGTGGACGGCCATGTGATAATTCGAAATGTATGTATATGTTGGATTTCATTTTTCATCGGGAGAAAAATGAGATTGTTGGTATGGCCTGGTGATGCCACTTTGTTTGTTTGTTTGTTTGTTTGTTTTGAGAGGATAATGATGGCAGTGTTTCGTCATACGTGAGCGTGTCTCATCAAAGTGAAATTAAAAAGACACATCAATCACCTCAGTCGCCAATTTGGGCCAGCAGGACTCTATCGCCACTGGCTGCCTTCGTCCTGCTAGACAGACTGCCCTAGAAGGCTCTCCCTAGCTTTATTCTATCATTTAATTAAGTAACAGCCGCTCGCTCTCACACACGGCTTTTTCAATCTTTTCAGTCGTTTTCTGTCTAGCTGACTGGCCGATTGGTTAATTGGCTGGCTTGCTGACTCTCTCTGTCTGTCTGTCTGTGTGTGTGTGTGTGTGTGTGTGTGTGTGTGTGTCTCTCTCTCTCTCTCTCTCTCTCTCTCTCTCTCTCTCTCTCTGTTAAGCGTCTCTGTTTCCTTCGTCTAGTCTGAAAAACAATACCGTGTCTGTGTTTATACAGATAGAAACCTTTCATCAACAAAGACTGTCTAGGAATGGATTGTTATCTTGTTTGTCATTATAGTGGAAACTCGGACTACGAAGAAAAGTTTCAAATGCGCTATAGTTCTTTTGTTGTTGTTATTGCCTCTGCTGTTGTTGTTTGTTTCTTTCTTGGTCGCATTGTTCTTGATGTTGTTCTCTTTGTTGTTGTTGTTGTTTTTCGCTTTGGTTTTCTTTTGTGGTATTTTTGCAAGGAAGGTTTCTTTCTTTTTTAACAGCATTGTACAATTTGTCAAATATACACATGGAAAAAAGTTAAGCAAGCCCAACATTTTTGCGCTAAGGAAGCGATATAATACTGACAAAAAGAAAGCAACGCTTAAGTTCACAAAATGGTCTTTATTACATGAAAGTATGACACTTGCATAAGACATAAACAAAAGAAATATGGTTCTGTGTTTGACAATTCACGTCAATAACATTGAAGACAGATGTGCATAATTTTTGGTTAAAAAAACGTGTCATGTTGAGTTTGGAAATAACGATTTCATACAGTTGGTCCAGAAATTAATAGTGGTATGAAACCAACATTTTACGTGTCCAGGTAGCATAACAGCAAACAAAAGTCAATACCGGGTGTATCCTCCCTGTGCATTGATGACTGCCTGAACCCTACGTCTCATCCCTCCGGTGAGGCGTCGGATCTGCTGAATGGTGAGCTGCTGCCACTCCCGATGCAATGCTGCTTCCAGTTCATGGAGATTTTGCACAGGAGGGTCCAGTGACTGTATTCGACGGCCAAGCAAGTCCCATACATGTTCCAGCGGATTGAGGTCCGCACTCATGGCAGGCCATGGTAATGTTGTCACCGCCTCTTGCTGGAGGTATGCTGCGACTGCTCTGGAACGATGAGGCCTGGCGTTGTCGTCCATGAACACAGGTCTGGTGGCTAATGGGTGGTCGTCAAAATGAGGCACAACAGCTGGCTGCAGGACCTCCCGGATGTAGCGATCTCCTGTCAAGTTGCCACGAATGGTCACCAGGTCCAGTTTGCAGTCGTGGGAGATGCACCCCCAGACCATGATGGAGCCTCCGCCGTGAGGAACAGTTGGTGTGATGTTCCTTGCAGCATAAGCTGTGTTGGGCTGCCTCCATACTCTCGCTCTCCCATCGGTAACATGGAGTAAGAAGCGGCTTTCATCTGACCAATGGATCTTCCGCCAGTTCCTCAGGTTCCAGTGCTGTCGGGCAAGACACCAGGCCAAACGTAATCGCTGATGACGGTCTGTGAGGAGTGGACGCTTGATGACCCTTCTTGCCCTCAGTCCTATAGCTCTCAAGCGATTTCTAACAGTTTTTGTGGACAGATGTCGATTTGGTAGCCACTGCCGTTTCAGATGGGATGAAGATGCGAATCGCTGTTGCCGTACCAGACGGTACAGCGCCCTGTCTTCACGCTGGGTAGTAACACGTGGTTTGCCTGCTCGTGGCCGGTCCTTCACAGTGTTCGTTTCAGCATGTTTTCGTATCAATCGGCTGATTACTGACGTTTGGTATCCCAGTTGACGTCCTATAGCTGTGCAGGTCATACCAGTAGAATGCATGCCAATAATTTGCCACCGTTGTTCTTCTGACATTCTCCTTCGTTCCATCTTGTAGGACAGTGACTATGCAGTGGGAAACTGCCTCAAACACGCACGTATCTGTGGCGTGAGCAAACTTCATTTTGGCGAGTGCGTGGATGGCGTGGTGCTCGTGCACGCCACATGGAGCCAGTGCCTCACTGTCACACTGGGCTGTTTTCATCATCGCTATGGAATACCAGTCTTGTCCAAAATGACATTTTGTGCCATGTTAATACTTACAGTAACCTGCGACAGTAGATCAAATTTAGGGTTGCTTAACTTTTTTCCATGTGTATAAATAACAAACAATTGCACATTCATCTTACATGAAGTACGTTGTATCGAGCTGAGCAAATTTTTCAAATATATTTTGTGTGTTTCACAATGGATTTGCCGTGTGAAACCGGAGTTGATCTGTCCCTGTGGTTATGTGAATGAAATCCAGATGCATAAATAAAACCTGTGAAAGATAAGTTTACAGTGATTGGGGGAAATCTGTGGGTTAACTTTCGTGGTCGCTGGGCCTGCATGATACTCTGACAAAGTGAATCGATCTAGAGTCAAAGAACTTGGAGCTTGCCTCAGTTCCTCCCTTTTGGAACACCAACATATTTCACTGGTCTGTAAGACCACCAACTTTGAACTGCGAAAAATATCATCTGTTAGATATTTTCTCACACTGACTGGCACCATTCAACTTGTTTCTGCCAGATGGCTGAACTCACCAAAGACACATTGCTCTGAAATACACTGAAACTTGGATCTTATTGTATAGTCAATGACAAAAGCTAAACAATGAAACATATGTAAACTTACAAGCAATTATCTGTTATAAATTCAGTACTAAAGGCTCTATTCTAAGACATTCTACTACGACGTTCTTGGGGTGCACTGTTGTTGTTATTGGTGTTGGTGGTTGTGGTGGTGTTGGTATTGGTGGAGGTGGTGGTGTTTTGGTGCTTTTTTTTTTTCAACTTCATTATTTCGTTCCAAGAACATGCGTGATATAAAGTCTGAAATATTGTGTGTAGTTGTTATTGACACAGGTTGATAAATTCAAATATCTGAGAACGGTCATTTCATCAGACGGCAGATGCACATCAGAAATAGCCGGCAGAATCGGCCAAGCCAAAACAGCATTCAAGAAGATGACAAGCATTCTTACCAACAAATGCCTATCAATTAACATCAGGAAGAGAGTTCTTGAATGTTATATAGAACCAATACTATTGTATAGATGCGAGGCGTGGACAGTCAACAAACAAAGCCAGAACAAGATTGAGGCAGCCGAGATGTGGTTTCTAAGAAGAATGTTGAGGGTTCCATGGACAGCAAAGAAAACAAACGAGACAGTCTTGATGGAGGCAGACACAAGTAGATCACTCATAAGGAAGATTAGGAAAAGACAGGCAACATTTATAGGCCATTTTATGAGGAAGGGGGATTTGGAGCACCTGGTCACAACGGGGAAGCTGGAGGGAAAGGGAGCACCGGGTAGGCCCAGGGAGAAAATGCTGGACGGACTTGCAGAGTGGCTGGGGATGAGGAGGGTGGGGGAGTTGCTAGGGGCAACGAGAGATAGAGGCAGATGGAAGTCCATGATCGCCAACGCCGTGCGGCAGGACACCTGATGATGATGATGAGTTGTTATTTGTTTCGGAAATGAATAGCAAACGTAATGCATTGCTTGATGATTATCTTGTTTAGTAGACTTACATTTTCATTCGAAATGGACTGGATTTTTTTTTCTTTGTTGTTGTTGTTGTTGTTGTTGTTGTTGTTGTTTTTTTGTCATAGTGAATTTTTCAGCGTGAATTACAGCTTGCTGTCCTGGGGGAAAGCATGTCGCTAAAGTATCATGTGCGTTATTCTCTCTCTCTCTCTCTCTCTCTCTCTCTCTCTCTCTCTCTCTCTCTCTCTCTCTCTCTCTCTCTCACTCTCTCTCACTCTCTCTCTCTTCTCTCAGGCGGGCCTCTGTAGCTCAGTTGGTTTGAGCGTCGGATTCACATGCTAATGGTTGTGGGTTCGAATCCCGGGGTGCGCTACATTAAATCTGGCCTCTCACTGTCCCATCTTAGCATCATTGTTGTTCTGGTGGTGTCAGTATAGGATTAGATAAGTCCCCCATTGCCCCCATTTTCCTGGGATGATTATCCCCGTCGGCCATATCACCTGAGGTGGGTGCTGACGTAAAACTGAATCAAATCAATCAATCAATCTCTCTTCTCTCTCTCTCACTCTCTTTCTCTTTCTCTCTCTCTTTCTCACTCTCTATCTCTCTTTCTCCTCTCTCTCTCTTTGTCTTCTCTCTCTCTCATTCTCCTCTCTCTCTCTCGCTCTCTTTCTCCCTCTCCCTCTCTCTCTCACTCCTCTCTCTCTCCTCTCTTTCTCCTCTCTCTCTATCTATCTATCTCTCTCTCTCCATCTCTCTCTCTCTCTCTTTCCTTCTTTCCTTTTTTAATGCTTACATTTTCGGTAAAAATTTGCTAAGGACAACTCTCTTGTTGCTGTGGAATCTTTTACGTATGCTGCACAGGGCCCCTCGGTTACTGTCCCATTCAAAAGACTAGCACCCAGACCACATCTTAATGCACCACCCTGATCTTGCCTCAGTCACATGCTACAACTTACCCCTTCCATGGATTTTGGAGCGCGCATGGACGGTTTCAACAGGTCTTTCTCTCTTTTTTTTCTATTGAATTAAACACGATTTTGCGACAGCGAAGAGTTTACAGATGTCATTGCGCACGTGAGTGTGTGTGTGTGTGTGTGTGTGTGTGTGTGTGTGTGTGTGTGTGTGTGTGTGTGTGTGTGTGTGTGTGTGTGTGTGTGTGTGTGTGCGTGCGTGCGTGTGATTATACACAATTTTCGATTACCAAACACTGTGTGTGTGATTCTAAATGGGTTTTTTTTAATACCAAGGTGTTTATACATGTCATCAGTGTGTACGTGCGCGGACGACTGTGTTTATTCATTTATTCATCGATCCATCCTTTCGTTCATATATATATTCATTCGTTGATTCGGAGGATTTGGGCTTGGTTGGTTGGTTGTTGGTGATGGTTTGTAACGAGCGGATTTTTGTTTTTGTTTGTTTGATTGTTTGTTTTGGGGTTTTTTCTTTGGTTGCCCAATCGGTATCACACGTGTGTCACACACATCTCAGAATTTTGATCATATCAGCAAATCCATTATCCATATTTTCATTCCATTAGTTTTGTTTATCCCGCTTGTCAACTCTTTGGCAAAAAGTACGGATCTAGCAGTGGGAATCGTTCTGTGAGTTTGTCCATCATGTCCATGTCTGAATTATGTCAGCAAAAACTTCACGCATCCTTAATGAATGGGTTGATCCATTTTGGATCGCATATCTCGCGAAAAGAGAAGCTATGATTCAAAACTGTGAATGATGTGACTTGTTAAGAGAAAGAAATGCATCTAAACATTTTCTTTGATATTCAGATGCATTTAATTCAACAAGATCTATAAAAGCAAGATTAGTTTCCGTGTCTTCTCACATGTTCCTGCCTTTTGTTACAGGATTCGTTGTACATAGATTTCATTTTGAGTAATGTTTTGTTTGTTTGTTTGTTTGTTTGTTTGTTTGTTTTTGTTTTTCGTTTTGTTTTGTTTTGTTTGTTTTTTTACCAGAAGAAAATTCAAACTTCAAAACACTTAATAACTGAAGGACAGAAGCATAAGTTCCCACTGGACCTGTCTTACAGCTAGACTTTGCTATACCACGTATTTAAGATAAGCGTAAAGATATGAAAGTGAAATGCATTACTTAGAAAAGAATTTATTAGTATGGCATGATCATCTTCTTTGTTTTATCTTGGCTTCCGTTTTTGTATTTTGTTTTGTTTCATCGACTCAAAAAAAGATTTTTTAGTATGGTGCGACAATTTCAATTTGTTTGTTTGCTTGTTTAAGGGAATAGCTGTGTTAGTGGTTCATCACGCGTGATCGTATTTCATCAAAATTAAAACCCCATCAATCAATCATCCCCACGCCCCAAACGCCAAAGTGGGCCAGCAGGACTTAATTGCCACTAGCCTTCTTCCCGCGAGACAGACTGCCCTGAGAGGCTCGCTATCGTTCCTTCCTATTCATTTAATTCAATATCAGCCGTTCGTTCTCACACACCACGGTTTTCACCCTTTTTGTCGTTTTCTGGCTGGCTTGCTGGCTTGCTGTTGGTTGACCGGATCTGTCTGTCTGTCTGACTGTCGGACTCTGTCTGTCTGTCTGTCTGTCTGTCTCTCTCTCTCTCCTCTCTCTCTCTCTCTCTCTCTCTCTGTCTGTCTCTCTGTCTGTCTCTGTGTGTCTGTCTGTCTGTCTCTCTCTCTCTCTGTCTCCCCCCCCCCTCTCTCTCTCTCTCTGTCTCCCCCTCTCTCTCTCTCTCTTTCACCTCCTTTCTGTCTCTCTTTTTCTCTCTCCATGTAACTGTTTTAACCCTTTGACTCCCGTACCCTATACACCAACAGCGAAAACTCAACCCTTTGACTCCCTCACCCTATCCACCAGTTTCCTGCAGGATTCCTTTGCTAGCATGGGTGACAATGCAGGATGCTGGTGGACAGGGTGCGGGAGTCAAACGGTTAAAGGAAGATCATTCTTCCCTCCTCATCTTCTTATCCATCCGTCTATATGTGTGTGTTGATGTGATATGTTTGTTTGTTTGTTCGTTTGTTGTTGTTGTTTATTTATTTACAGCTGTATCTGGATATGCTGTAGGAAACTAGGTGGACAGCCAATACACACACTACTGTGTATTTATTTTTGATCAGACACACCATCTTCTGATGCAAAAACTGATTTTCTTACTTTTTGGGGTGGGTGGGTGGGGTGGGGTAGGAGAAGTAGTTCTGCCATATCACACGAAAATGATGACAGTGTGTGCCACTGCAGGCTAGCGACTTTCATTTTGTTTGTATGTCAAGATGGTGCACAGGGAGGCTTTTTCGGCACAATGTTGCTATGTTTTAGTGCATCAGTATAGAGGTCAATATAAGTGCATGTGTAGATGTTAGCCTTAATGCTAGTGCATGTGTAGATGTTAGCCTTAATGCTAGTGCATGTGTAGATGTTAGCCTTAATGCTAGTGCATGTGTAGATGTTAGCCTTAATGCTAGTGCATGTGTGTAGATGTTAGCCTTAATGCTAGTGCATGTGTAGATGTTAGCCTTAATGCTAGTGCATGTGTAGATGTTAGCCTTAATGCTAGTGCATGTGTAGATGTTAGCCTTAATGCTAGTGCATGTGTAGATGTTAGCCTTAATGCTAGTGCATGTGTAGATGTTAGCCTTAATGTTAGTGCATGTGTAGATGTTAGCCTTAATGCCAGTGCATGTGTAGATGTTAGGTCTAATGTTAGTGCATGTGTAGATGTTAGCCTTAATGCAGTGCATGTGTAGATGTTAGGTAATGCAGTGCATGTGTAGATGTTAGTTAATGTAGTGCATGTGTAGATGTTAGCCTAATGAGTGCTGTGTAGATGTTAGGCCTAATGTTAGTGCATGTGTAGATGTTAGCCCTAATGTTAGTGCATGTGTAGATGTTAGCCCTAATGTTAGTGCATGTGTAGAATGTTAGGCCTAGATGTTTAGTGCATGTGTAGATGTTAGCCTAATGTTAGTGCATGTGTAGATGTTAGGCCCTAATGTTAGTGCATGTGTAGATGTTAGCCCTAATGCTAGTGCATATGTAGATGTTAGGCCTAATGTTAGTGCATGGTAGATGTTAGCCCTAATCCCAGTGCATGTGTAGATGTTAGGCCTAATGTAAGTGCATGTGTAGAGAGTAGGCCTAATGTTAGTGCATATGTAGAAGTTGTCTAATGTTAGTTCATGTGTAGAGGTTAGGCCTAATGTTAGTGCATGTGTAGAGATTAGGCTTAATGTTAGTGCATGAGCAGAGATTAGGCCTAGTGTTAGTGCATGTGTAGAGGTTAGGCCTAATGTTAGTGCCTCTGTAGAGGTTAGGCCTAATGTTAGTGCCTCTGTAGAGGTTAGGCCTAATTTTAGTGCCTCTGTAGAGATTAGGCCTAATGTTAGTGCCTCTGTAGAGATTAGGCCTAATGTTAATAATAATAATAATGAGTACTTATAAGCGCAAGATCCAGAGAACTCTGCTCCAAGCGCTTTACAATTCACCCTATCTTTACCACCCCTATTCGCCACTTCAACATTAGCAGTTATACATACATATCAATCAAGTCTACTATAATTACAATGACATCAACACAAACAGAAACATGTCTATCAAATCTAACCAATAGTTGCCCATCGGACAGACAATAATAGATATTACATCACAAGTTATCCAAAATACACAAACAACCACACCCACAATGCACATTATATAATACACGAATCATGCGCACAAACGCAACAGCCCAAACAATATTTTAAAGACAGAAACTTTTTTCACATTTTTCTATACAGATGTGTTTTGAGGCCAGATTTGAATGAGGTGATTGTGTCTGAGTGCCTAAGGATGTTGGGGATGTTGTTCCATGTTTGGGGTGCTTGATAGGAGAATGCTCGTTGTCCGTATGTTTTTGTTCGAATGCGGGGGATGCGAAAGAGTCGTGTGTCTGCAGAAGAACGCAACTGACGGGATGGTGTGTAGATGTCAAGAAGCGAGGATAGGTATTCTGGCGCAGTGTTCGAAACAATCGAAAAGGAAAGAGTAGCAAGCTTGTAATCTATTCTGTCAGAGACAGGCAGCCAGTGCAGAGTGCGGAGGAGAGGAGTGACATGGTCAAACTTAGAGGATTTAAAGATGAGACATGCAGCGTTGTTCTGAATCTTTTGAAGTCTGTCTAAAAGGTTTTTGGGGATGCCAGCTAAGAGAGAGTTGCAGTAATCAATCCTTGAAAGAACAAATGCACAAATTAGCGTTTTGGTTGCATCAACAGACAGGTAATGACGGACAGAGCTGATTCTACGTAACTCTAGATACGCTACCCTACAGATGTTTGAGATGTGTTGCTGGAAGGTCAGACTCTGATCAAGCGTAACACCGAGACTGCGAACAGTGGGAGAGAAAGGAATGTCAACGTCATTTATCAGAAGAGACTTCGGAAGAGAAGGATCATGGAGAAATTTAGTGGGACAGGCGAGTAGAAGTTCAGTCTTGTCGTCATTCAGTTGTAGTTTGTTGTGCGTCATCCAGGACTTCAGATCCGAGATACAGTCCTGCGTGCGTGTCACCAAGTCATCGAGTTCCGCCAGTGAGGCCGACTGATGAAGCTGTGTATCATCAGCGAAGCTCTCATGTGACAAGGCATGACGACTGATGACATCAGACACAGGACTGGCGTACAGCACAAACAGGATCGGTCCTAGGACCGAACCCTGTGGGACACCATACGCCAAGACAGACTCTTCCGAATACCTGGAGTTGACACACACAGTCTGAGTCCGATCAGTCAAATAAGAGTGGATCCAGGAGAGAGCAAGGTCACGTATGCCAAAAGAGTGCTGAAGCCTGTTCAGGAGAAGTGTGTGGTCTATAGTGTCAAATGCTGCGGACAGATCTAATAACGCCAGTACTGACACTCTATCATCGTCCAAGCCAAGGAGAATATCATTAACTATCTTCAAGAGTGCTGTTTCTGTGGAGTGTGCCTGCCTGTATGCTGACTGGTGCGGATTGAACAAATGATTCTGATGAAGATGCTCAAGCAGTTGTGACAAGACAATCCTTTCTACTAATTTAGACAAAAATGACAAATTTGAAACAGGCCTATAGCTCTTCAAACAATTTCTATCCAATGAGGGTTTTTTGATCAGTGGTCGAACAATGGCATGCTTGAACACAGACGAAAAAGAACCAGACGACAAAGAATCAAAGAATGTTAGTGCATGTATAGAGGTTAGGCGTAATGTTAGTGCATCTGTAGAGGTTAGGCCTAATGTTAGTGCCTCTGTAGAGATTAGGCCTAAAGTTAGTGCACGAGTAGAGGTTAGGCCTAATGTTAGTGTATCTAATGTTAGTGCATCTGTAGAGATTAAGCCTAATGTTAGTGCATCTAATGTCAGTGCCTCTGTAGAGATTAGGCCTAATGTTAGTGCATCTGCAGAGATTAAGCCTAATGTTAGTGCATCTGTAGAGGTTAGGCCTAAATTTAGTGCCTCTGTAGAGATTAGGCCTAATGTTAGCGCATATGTAGAGATTAGGCCTAATGTTAGTGCATCAGTAAAGGTTAGGCCTAATGTTAGTGCATCTGTAGAAGTTAGGCCTAATGTTAGTGCCTCTGTAGAGATTAGGCCTAATGTTAGCGCATGTGTAGAGGTTAGGCCTAATGTTAGTGCATCTAATATTAGTGTATCTGTAGAGATTACGCCTAATGTTAGTGCATCTAATGTTAGTGCCTCTGTAGAGATTAGGACTAATGTTAGTGCGTCTGTAGAGGTTATGCCTAATGTTAGTGTATCTGTAGAGGTTAGGCCCAATGTTAGTGCATCTGTAGAGATCAGGTCCAATGTTAGTACATCTGTAGAGATTAGGCCTAACGTAATTACATCTGTAGAGATTAGGCCTAATGTTAGTGCATCTGTAGAGATTAGGCCTAATGTTAGTGTATCTGTAGAGATAAGGCCTAATGTTAGTGCATGTGTAGAGATTAGGCCCAATGTTAGTTCCTCTGTAGAGGCCTAATGTTAGTGCATCTGTAGAAGTTAGGCCTAATGTTAGTGCATCTGTAGAAGTTAGGCCTAATGTTAGTGCCTCTGTAGAGGTTAGGCCTAATGTTAGTGTATCTGTAGAGGTTAGGCCCAATGTTAGTGCATCTGTAGAGATCAGGCCTAATGTTAGTGTATCTGTAGAGATAAGGCCTAATGTTAGTGCATGTGTAGAGGTTAGGCCCAATGTTAGTGCCTCTGTAGAGGTTAGGCCTAATGTTAGTGCATCTGTAGAAGTTAGTGCGTCTGTAGAGATTAGGCCTAATGTTAGTACATCTGTAGAGATAAGGCCTGATGTTAGTGCATGTGTAGAGGTTAGGCCCAATGTTAGTGCCTCTGTAGAGGTTAGGCCTAATGTTAGTGCATCTGTAGAAGTTAGTGCATGTGTAGAGGTTAGGCCTAATGTTAGTGCATCTAATGTTAGTGCATCTGTAGATGTTAGGCCTAATGTAAGTACATCTGTAGAGGTTACTGTTATTATGAATCGTTCTTGTTTTAAGCTATTCTCTAAACTCATTGAACTCACTGAGCATTACATAGAATCAGACCTTTTAGTGGAGCTCAGACAAGCTCGAGCCGTTTTAGTCTATTTTTGTATGCTAATGTATTTAGTTATGTTCGTTTGTTTGTATTCAGGGGTGTTTTTTTAGTTTTCCAATCCCCTGGCCATCAAAGAAGCATATCCTTAGATTGTGTGCGAATGCATAGATATGTGTACTTCATTATCTTTTCCATTTTTTTCAGGGCCAGCGAGGTTTTGTGTGCGTTTTGAGATGGTCATAGCCTGATATGGCTCTGTGCAGTCGGCTGGGATTTAAAATAATAATGATAATGATGATAACAACTTTAATGATAATGATATAATAATGATGATAATGATAATAATAATAATAATATAAATAATAATAACAACAACAATAATAATATTAATAATAATGACGATGATGATGATGATGACGACGACGACGACGACGATGATGATGATGATGATGATGATGATGATGATGTGAGCTTGACCACTCTCCTCTGTGTTGTTGCTCAGACTGCAATGTGTCAAGAAGAATTTCTTGCCTTTCTCTGGATATATCATCATCGCATTTTCCATATAATTATGGTCCTAAGAAAAGTCTTCAAAGCATAGACCTTCTTTCATTTTGCCATGACGCATTGTCTGAGTCACAGTGACTAGCTGAAAACATTAAAATGCGTAAGATATACTGTGCATTCTAGTATTACTGTCTGCAGTTCTATCGATAGATTGAAGGGCTGATTAGCAAAATGATCTTTTCCTCGTTCT
>CM060308.1:56773455-56778455 GCA_030674185.1 Monoplex corrugatus
CTCTCTCTCTCTCTCCTCTCTCCTCTCTCTCTCTCTCTCTCTCTGAATGAATGTTTGTCTGTCTGTCTGTCTGTTTCTCTCTCTCTCTGAATGAATGTTTGTCTGTCTGTCTGTCTGTTTCTCTCTCTGAATGAATGTTTGTCTGTCTGTCTCTCTCTCTCTCTCTGTCTGTCTGTCTGTCTGTCTGTCTGTCTGTCTCTCTCTCTCTCTCTCTCTCTCTCTCTCTCTCTCTATACTCTCAAATTTATTTCTTGGACTGAAAGTGTAATGATTCTGTTGTTGGAGTATCTATGTTATCTAAGGTACAATTTATGTGTAGTGTGATGTAGACCCTCTTTGGGCGAGGTCTGGATGTCAAAAACCATACATTTTGCTTATTTCATACCCCAGTAAATAAGATTTGTTCATTGTTCATTGTACCCTCTGATTTTGTCTGCGTGTATCTATATCTGTCTGACTATCTGTCTATCTATCTATCTATCTATCTATCTATCTATCTATCTATCTATCTGTCTGTCTGTCTATCTATCTATCTATCTGTCTATCTATCTGTCTATCTATCTATCTGTCTATCTATCTAACTGTCTATCTATCTATCTATCTATCCATCTATCTGTTTACACCTATCTATCTATCATCTATCTACCTACACCTATCTAACTATCTATCTATCTATCTATCTATCTATCTATTCATCTGTCTATTTATGTTTACACACACACACACAACAATATGCACTTACATATATATAGCCTATATATATACGTGTGTGTATGTATGTGTGTATGTATGTGTGTGTGTGTGAGTGTGTGTGAGTGTGTATGTGTGTGTGTGTGTGTGTGTGTGTGTGTGTGTGTGTGTGTGTGTGTGTGTGTGTGTGTGTGGTGTGTGTGTGTGTGTAGGTGTGTTTTGGTTTAACGTATGATTTAACGAGAAGCTGGAAAACAAAGTGATCTGATGTGACTGAACATTAATGCTCTGTGTAGACTCGTGAGTCAAGTAGCATAAAACAGCGGCAGAAAATGGGCGCCTGTGATGTCACCGGTTGTTTGGTAGTCATGACCAAGCATAGCGTCACGCCGGATGAGTGACAGAGACAATCGTGCAAGCACAACTAATACCATCACTTCTACGGAAGTCTATTCGTTTCCTGACTGTCTAATTCGAAATTTTGTCAAATTTTAGTTTTATTTCAATTGATGCAATTTTCACATAGAAAACTTCCTTTCTCTCAGGTTTATCCCTTAAACTTGTTTTTAAGGGAATTTGAAAATTATAAACCAAGAACAAAGCTAACAGTTTCCGATTTCTCTGCGATAATTGCAATTTTCATTCACAGGTTCCTTTTTTTAAAAATGTTGTTTCTTAATGAAGTCCATTTGCGTAAAATCGAAATAAAGTACCAATCGTGTAACTTGTGACAATTTAAAAATTCTCTATAGTTATTGAAAATCCCTCGCGATAAGTTCAGTTTTCTAAACGTTATTCCTTAAAGACTCCTGTTATGCAAGAGTAATGATATCGGTCCTGCATCTCGTCGGTGTACCTCGCTGACTTATTTCCTGGAACGATGATGCAACCAATTTGTACTATTGGAAATCACAGTTGGCGGAGGGGGGGGGGGGGCGGTGTTACCGGAGCCAAATGCCGATGATTCTAATGTAAAGTTGCAATTTTCAAAAATGCAAGGAAAAAAACAAACAAACAAACAAACGAAATCTCATGTCTGATTCCTAAAATTTACCAGTCAGACAGAGCTAGCAATAACCAAATTATACTGAGATGATCACTTTCCGCAGGTATCAGCTATCACTTTGGCCTATTCGTACCGAAAATTAACGGCGTGTCTCCTAAGATTCCTACAATGTTCCCGACTGTATTTACCTAAGACCTTTATAATGTTCCCTGGTTATCTAAAGATAGTAATGAATTTTCATGAAATACGTTTATTTCAAAGATTTTCACTGTACTTCTGTTTTCCTAGGAGATTTATAATTTTCTCCAGAATCTGTATAAACACACACACACCCTCTCCTAATGTTTATCCCAAGATTTTAAACACTTTCCCTGCAATACGTTTACCTAACACGCTTTGGAAAATAGGTACGAGCTCGTATATACCAATTTTCGTCTTTCTTTTTTCCCTTGCACGTTTTCTTGTTGTTTTTGCTTTTGTTTTGGGGTTTGTTGTTTGTTGTTGTTGTTGCTGTTGTTGATTTGATTGTGCGTATATCTCGATATTTTGAATTGATTTTTTTTTCTAGTGAAAATCCTGCTTTCGCTTTCCCCCATTTCAAGTTGATAAGTGCATCATAGAAATCAGGTCAGTTAATTGAATGCGCTACTTAATTCGTGAAACATGAATGGCACACGGCACGCGCGAGGAGAATTTGAAACGATCAGTGAGGAGCGAACAGGTGGCCATAATTTTTGTGCTCGTTAGTGAATTCAGTGTGTGTGTGTGTGTGTGTGTGTGTGTGTGTGTGTGTGTGTGTGTGTGTGTGTGTGTGTGTGTGTGTGTGTGTGTGTGTGTGTGTGTGTGTGTGTGTGTGTGTGTGTGTTGTGTGTGTGTGTGTGAGAGAGAGAGGAGAGGTCATACGTGTGTATCCAGATATCTGTTTGAAAGCCTGACAGAACAGGAAAGCTGACACACGAACGCAGTTTGTGATTTAAAATCCAGCCGACTGCGTAGAACCATATCAGGGCTATGTCCTGTTGCCAAACATGCACTATACTCTAAGAAGAAAAAGACCCTATCGAACACATACGGGTAAATGGACCAGCAAGGCAGAAAATGATAGGAAAAATGACGGAAAGCAAAGGAACAAGACAGAAACAAAAGAGAGTGACAGAAAAGAGAAAAGTTCTAGCACAAACTTTCCAGAAGATGTGGATACTATTTATACTGAAAGAGCCCCCGGCATCCCCACGGGGGCATTCAGTTGGTTAGAGCGTCATGTTGATAACGCAGGGGTCATGGTTTCAACCGTGATCTCCACGAAGGCCATGGTCCGATCTTCAAGCTGGTTCTTGAAAGAGAATCGTGGATTCAGGTCCAGTATTTCGAGTTAAGAATTCTTGAATGCTACATAGAACCAATACTGTAATACGGTTGTGAGACGAAAAGTCGGAACAAACTCGAGGCAACTGAAATGTGGTTTGTAAGAAGAATGTTGAGAGTTCCATGGACAGCAAATAAAGCAAACGAGACAGTCTTGAAGGCGGCAGACACAAGAAGATCATTCATAAAGAAGATTAGGAAAAGACAAGCAACATTAATAGGACATTTTATTAGGAAAGGGGGAATTAGAGCATGTGGTCACAACAGGAAAGCTAGAGGGAAAGAAGAACACCAGATAGACCCAGGGAGAAAACATTGGACGGACTTGCAGACTAGCAGAGGACAGAGAGGGTAGGAGACGTACTTTCAGCGACAGGGGACAGATTCGTGTGGAGGGCCATGATCGCCAATGCCATGCGGCAAGGCACACGATGATGATGATTTCGAGTTAAATCCCAGGCCGCAACATAAACTTGGTTTGTTTATTGCCCATCTTAAGGCTCCAGTCATTCTGATGGTGTTGCCTTAGTGTTTGATAGATCCTGTCTCCCCCACTCCACTCAATTTCAAGACCTCGCCAGCGTCGGAAGAGTTTTGCTCTGGTTCAAGAAGTCTACCAGATATTATCATCATCATGTGCCCTGCCGCATAGCTTTGGCGATCAAGGCCCTCCATACGAATCTGTCCTTTGTCGTGGCAAATACGTCTCCCACCCTTCCTGTCCTCAGCCACTCTGCAAGGCGGACCAATATTTTCTCTTTGGGTGCTCTTTTTCCCTCCAGCTTTCCTGTTGTGACAAGATGCTCTAATTTCTCTTGCCAGATAACCAGATAACATATGGCAAATTAGTTTGAATGCATATGGAATTGTGGGTTTGAGCCACAGACATCTTAAAAGAGGTCTGTGGTTTGAACACGTGTGGAATTGTCCAAGTGCGATAAGTCCCTTTTAAATACACTTTGATCTCTCTCTCTCTCTCTCTCTCTCTCTCTCTCTCTCTCTCTCTCTCTTCTCTCTCCTCTCTCTCTCTCTCTCTCTCTCTTCCTCTCTCTCTCTCTCTCTCTCTCTCCTTCCTTTTCTTTCCTTCCCATCCTGATTATTTGTTTGTTTAAAGAAATTGTTTCGTGCCTATCGGAGGAAGGGCCTGTGTGTGTGTGTGTGTGTGTGTGTGTGTGTGTGTGTGTGTGTGTGTGTGTGTGTGTGTGTGTGTGTGTGTGTGTGTGTGTGTGTGCCTTTTTTACGTCTTTGTGCACTCTTGTCTCTGAGCAGAATGTTTATAACAGCAAGTAGGCCTATTTCAAAGCTAGATATTGATAAAGCTGCCGGTAAAATTTGTTCCATAACCTTGATATCGTAAAGGAGAGACAAGGGTGGTACAGACATCAACTTCTCGCTGGGCCAGCATTATGAGGGCGGTGCCCTTCTCGTTACCCACGCTTCTTTACCTTTGCCAGTCATAATTAGGGTCAGATACCCATTTACAGCTTAGTGGACAGATAGTCGTAAGCACCAAGCGTTTTTCCCCTTGGGCGAGTAGTCGTAAGCACCAAGCGTTTTTCCCCTTGGGCGAGTAGTCGTAAGCACCAAGCGTTTTTCCCCTTGGGCGAGTAGTCGTAAGCACCAAGCGTTTTTTCCCCTTGGGCGAGATTCCCACCCGAGCAAACCCGCGCAGTCAGACTGGAAAACATTTTTTTCCGAACCCAGTGGAAAGCTGCGAAGGTATGATTTTAAGTGGGCAACACCCATAATTTCACTCTCTCATTGTAGCTCAGATTGAGCGCGGGATATTACAACATGTATGTCGACAAACGTTTATTCTACCCGTGTCAAATGTTGAGCACATTGAGGAATTTCATCGTGTAAATTTCAGAGATAACGAACAATTTTGTAAGTAACTATGACGCAAATGTGGGTGAGCAGAAGAGAAAGAACTACTTGA
>CM060308.1:56780955-56795955 GCA_030674185.1 Monoplex corrugatus
ACCCAAATGACCCATTGGAAACAGGCTAGAGTACATGTAAGTCATCTTCCACAAAGCCGTTTTAATTGTACGCAGACCATGTTCTATAACGTCTTTAACACCAGTACAATATTAACCCAAATGACCCATTGGAAACAGGCTAGAGTACAGTAAGTCATCTTCCACAAAGCCGTTTAATTGTACGCAGACCATGTTCTATAACGTCTTTAACACCAGTACAATATTAACCCAAATGACCCATTGGAAACAGGCTAGAGTAAGTCAGTTTCCACAAAGCCTTTTGAATTGTACGCCGGCTGGCTGGCTCCTTTGATAAGAGCAGTAGGTTCATGATCTGGTGTCTCGCATTCATTTCCAGCCCGCAATATAAAAACTGGCCAGTTCACTGTTCATCTTAACGTTTCTAGCATTCTGGCGATGTCAGCTTAGTGTTTCATAGGCCACTTCTCTCCCTTATCCCCACCCCCCCCCCTTCCCATTACAAGACCTTGCTAGCGCAAGTTTTGCGCAAGCTCTAGGGGTCTGTTAGAATTTGGTGGAGCGCATTTGGATGTCTCCGAAGGCGACGAATCTCTCTTAAACAAACTCCACAAAGCTCCCATTCTCTCTCTCTCTCTCTCCCTCTCTGTCTCTCTCAACCCTCTCTCTCTCTCTCAACCCTCTCTCTCTCTCCCCTCTCTCTCTCCCCTCCCTCTCTCTCTAGCTGTCTGTCCTCTCCGATGAAGTTCAGAAATCATGTGTATGATAGTCATCTATATGAATGTAGGAATCGAAGAAGGATACATGTATTGATTTTCAGATACAGGCTTTACTATGAATGTGTGCTTGATCTGCTGATCGAAGATGCGGCAGTGGACAGACAGTGAGTATGAATATTGACGTACTCTGTTCGATGTTCGAGAACATTATCGTCATCGGTATATCAATGATCCCCACACTATGTATCAATGATCCTCACACCATACATCAATGATCCCCACACCATACATCAGTGATGTCCACACCATACATAATGATCTCCACACCATACATCAAAGATTTCCACCATACATCAATAACCCCCACACCATACATCAATGATCCTCACACCATACATCCCCACACCATACATCAATGATCCCCACACCATACATCAATGACCCTCCAAACTACACAAAAGTGACCCACATACCATACATCAGTGACCCCCACAATATACGTCAATGATCCCCACACCATGTATCAGTGATCCCCACACTATACATCAATGATCCCCACATTGTACAGAATGATCCCCACATCTTACATCAATGATCCCCACACCATGTATCAATGATTCCCTTACCATACATCAATGATCTCTACAACACACATCAATGATCCTCACACCATACATCAATGATCCCCACAACACACATCAATGATCCCCACACCACACATCAATGATCCCCACAACACACATCAATGATCTCCACACCACACATCAATGATCCCCACACCACACATCAATGATCCCCACACTACACATCAATGATCCACACACCACACATCAATGATCCCCACAACACATCAATTATCCCCACATCATGCATCAATGATCCCAACATACACCAATGATCCCCACATCATACATCAATAATCTCCACATCATATACCAATATCTTCACAATATACATCAATGATTTCCACACCATACATCAATGATCCCCATATCATGCATCAATGATCCCCACACCAAAATCAGTGATCCACACACTATACATCAATGATCCTCACACCATATACCAATGATCCTCACACCACATATCAATGATCCCCACACCATACACCAATCATCCCCACACCATTTTATCGCACAGGAGATTTAAAAAACATACCTGAATACAAATTTAAATACAACTAAGGACAATAAAACATGTGTAAAAACAGGCCTAACTTACCTAAATTTGTTTCCGCATATCTCACTTCCCTAGAGCCAAAAAAAACAAAAACAAACAAACAAAAAAAGCATTTAATACATGTACCCAATTATCAATCCTAAGAGAAAGTATGTCAGACTTTATTTAACACATACAGGTGAATGGACCAGCAAGGCAGAAAATGATAGGAAGAAATGACAGAAAGCAAGGAGGAAGGAAGAAACAAAGAGAGTGACAGAAAAGAGGAAATTTCTAGCACAGAATTTCAGAAGGTGGAGCTACTATTTATATTGACAGAGCCCCCAGCATCCCCACGGGGATATAACCAACTGGGCTAACAGGTGTCTACCCACTTATCAAACAATATCCGACTGATAGTGAACTTCCTTTGATAGGAAGGACAGTGCACAGTCCATGACTATGGGATTAAACCGATGACGATGGAATCTTCTTTGACACGCCTTTGTATATTCAGTGATTGTGTATGGCTGCCAAGTAGTGTAAAAATATTGGACTTCGTTCCCATGTTGTAGCGTTTGGCAGAGCCGACTGTTGCTGTCTTTCCACGTCATGGTCAGACTTGTATCAAAGAGAATAGTAGGCCTACCCACGGAGGTATTATTTTCTTTGCTTGCGTTGTCTGACTTTCAGGACCTTCGCGCAGTCAGCCAATGGATCGGTCAGTCCAGAGCACAGACATCTTACATAAGATGTCTTACATAAGATGTCTGTGGTCCAGAGTAATTGGGAAAGAAAAGGTTTTATGAGGAAGTGGGCGAGAGTCAATTCGCACTAACAGTTTCTAGTCTTTTGCTCTGCTACACAACGTTCGTGTACACCAGGTGACAAAGGCATGAATGATAAATAGATAAAAGAATAAAATAAATAAATTTGAAGGCACACGTTTCGTTTTCAAGTTCATGGTGATATCATAGGTGATTTGGGAAGTGGAATGTGCACGTACGTGCCATTTTCGAGGTCACAAAATACAGAAAAGCAGGCACCGTTTCAAAGTGACATGTACACAAATGTTCTAAAATTGTCTGTGGGCACCATGGGAAAAGACGTATACAGTATGATTTGATCTTATTTAGTTACTTATTATCAATCTATCTAGAAAACAAAATTGTTTAATGACAGTTGCATCAAGACACTCTGGATACGATACCTTGTATTTCAAGCGAGCAAGATTACCGGTAGGCTGTATACCCGTAAAATTATCACAGTGAGGCCGGTGTTTCTCATGTTTGTGTTCAACAGTTTCCAGTATAATACAAGTCTACCAATAGTTTAATTTACATATCAGTCTTTTGAAAGTAAACTTTATACACGCGAAAGAATACAAGAAACTGCCTGAAGAAAATTTGAGGGCGAGTAGAGGATGGTGTAAAGGTGAAAAATATGAACCCGCGCTGTATCAGGCCTCTGGTGGTTTACCTTGGTTACCGAATAAAACTTAGGATAAGCACAATCATGCAATGTACCAGGCTAACTTTGGTTCTGGAGAAAATCGATGACGGTTGTTTCTATGATATACTGAGTGCAAATTTGTACAAATTTCATGTTTCAAATTTCTAGATGGCAAGTTTCACACACACACACACACACACACACACACACACACACACACACACACACACACACACACACACACACACACACACACACACACACACACACACACACACACACATCTATATATCTATATACATGTGTATGTATATATATATGTGTGTACACACACACACACACATACATATATATATATATTATATATATATATGTATATATATACATATGTATATTATATATATATATATATGTATATATATATACACACATATATATATGTATATGCATATATATGTATATTGATCTGTTTTCTTTATCTGAATCAAACTCCTTTCATAAAAAGATTAATCGAAAGAAAATCCTGCTTGAAGATCAGAAGCAGCAAGTGTCGTGGTCCAGAGCTAGCTGTCAAATGTCAGACAGACTTTGCATTGGCAGGGGTCTCACTGAGATCTGAGTCAACATAAAATCCTCTAGTGAACAATTAGCTTACGGACGTACGAGGAAGCTCGACAAGTTACTTATAAGGTAAATCCTTCAAAATCTAAGTAAAAGTCAATTGACTCTTTTCTATTCGCAAACTGTGACCTCTCATAGTCATAACTCTCTCCCACAAGGAAACTGTGACCTCTCACAGTCCCAGTGGTTGCTGTGAAACCGCCATATTAGAAGGTCTCATGCAATCGACAAACTTTCTCAAATGAGGAAAATTCCAACGTTGATAGCGGAAGTTGCTTCAACTCTTTGAATATCCTGTTTAGGTGAACTGGCAACCTCACAGTCTGAAAACATTTTTCAAAATTTGTAACACTGAATACCCAGCCTAGTGAAGTGCAATTTTAACCCTTCAGCCGCGAGTAAGCCATCGATTGCGTGACAGAGAAAACTTTCCGGTAATGTCTTAAAGTCTATATTAAAGAATATTTTTTACGCTGACATTACACATTACAAAGAATACATTACAGACATGTATACAAACTCCATGTATCTGTACGCATTAACTCAAGGCTAGAACACTTCGTGGGTTTGAAATCAAAGTTGTCCCTGTTCTAGATGGACTACCATGACAGGTCTATCCAGCTCTGGACAACAAAACTGCACCTGCTGAAGCTGTTCTACGAGTGGTAGTTACTGCATCTGTGGTACTAGGAGCGTCAATAGGCAAGAGAGTGGGGAGAGGACTGCACGCCCCCCTCCACATTATAAAAATTCCCTGTGTTGGTCAGTCATAGAGGCAAGCCGGAACAACAAGGCATTCAATCACAAAGGCCCACAGCAACGGAGAAATGGTGACGGGACAGGCAGACGATGCTGCTGGAAGTCTCTAGCTATGCGGTATTCGATCCTCCCACAGCGAAAGAGCAACCCTTTCTCAGGGTCGGCACTGCTCTCCCCAAATGGGACTACAAAGTAACCCTAAACAACGCCTGTCTCATATGTACCTAGCAGATAGCTGCGTCTGACTGGTCATCTACCTTTTTTGTCGAAACAGTGTGAACAAGAAAAGAAAGAAAACGTTTGGTCTTTGGTGCATGGATTGAATGACCAGAACGGTGTACGGCCTTGATCGCCAGGATATTTATGAGTACATACCGGTACGCTGGCTCGCTTGAAATATAAGATGTCGTATCCAGTGTCTTGATGCAACGGAGAGCTGAAACAAGGACGCAGTGACCAGGGAATAGAGCCTACCTCTTAAAGCGATACGAAAATGATAAATCTGTAGACTAACCTCGCCAGCTCCGACAAATGGAAAGATACTGCCCACACCAGATTATGGCCACAACAGTGCACGCAGAGTAAAAACACTTTAAAACGGCGCAGAATAGCTGCTGTTTCACAAAAAAGGAGCGGTAGAGGCACCGGAGAACCCAGGGTTGCAGGATTCCTTCCCGGGCATTGCAGTGCCAAGGGAGAATGTGTGCTCCAGGTTTGGTCGTTTATCCCACCTGAAGACCCACACGAGACAGTGAATGCCTCCTTATCACCTATATCAACGGGAGAGTCTTTCATCATCATCATCATCATCGTCATCATCGTCGTCGTCGTCGTCATCACATCATCATCATCATCATCATCATCATCATCATCATCATCATCATCATCATCATCAGATGTCCCGATCTGTAACTCGACCAAAAAAATCATCAGGGGAGAACATCCATCGTTAATGACACGACAACAAACAACACGAGAAAAATCAATATGCTGAAAGAGGAAGCCTTTTATTGACGAAAGCATTGAAAAATCCCCGGCGTTTGTTAAACGTACATCGACATGCCAAGGAAACCGGCCTTGTCAACATGCAGACCGGAAATAGTTTTGTCAACCCACATGCGCACGCGCGCACACACCCACCCACCCTCGACCTCACCCCCTCCCATTACACACACACGGAATCGTGGTTAGCACACATTCTTCAGTTTTATGTAAATGTGACACACATACACATATAAACATATGCACGCACGTATGCCACACACACACACACACACACACACACACACACACACCACACACACACACATACACACAGATACACACACACACACATACACACACATACAACACACACACACACATACACACACACATACACACACACACACACACACACAACACAGATACACACACGTGTGATCGTGGTCAATATACATGCAACCAAGACACGCTAGGCTACATTTAGACTAAATATGTCGGCATTGATCCTATCACATGCAAATGTGATTCAATTGTTATGGAATATGCCATTTTCTCAATATCATACATTGCACAGAGTCCTGAGAAGCATTTAGATACTGGAAGGCTTTCGAAATCATGATAAATAATTACATTTATTTCCGTTATTATTGAAACTATCGCACTGTGAATCAGGAATCAAACTCAAGTTTCCCGTTGTTTTACCTGCTACGATAATTGACGAAAAATCAAGTAAATATAAAATAAAATGAAACTAACGATATAAACGAATGTTTGTGTTGTTCATCATCATCATGTGCCTTGCGGCATGGTGTTGGCGATCATGGCCCTCCATAGAATATCTTTTGTCGCGGCCAGTGTTTATCCTTTCCTTTTTGTCACCACCCACTCTGCAAAACTTTTTTTTTTTTTTTTCAAGTTCTATCTGGTGCTCTTTTTTCCCTCTAGCTTTCCTTTGTGACTAGGTGCTCAAATTTCTGTCGCCTCATAAAATGTCCTTTAAACGTTGCTTTTTTTTTTCTTAATCTTCTTCATAAATGTTCCTTTTGTGTTTGCTTCTTTCAAGACTGTCTCGTTCGTTTTCCTTGCAGTTCATGGAACTTTTTATCATTCTTGGAAACCACACTTCAGCTGCCTCAATCTTGTTCTGTCCTTGCTTGTTGATTGTCCAGGCTTCGCATACGTACAATAGTATTGATTCTGCATAACACCGAAAAACTCTGTGCCTGATGTCAGTTGTCACGCATTTGATGGTAAGGATACTTTTCATTTTTTTATGTGGTAGGAATGCTTTTTATTTTCTTGAATGCTAGTTTAGCTTGGCCGATTCTACTGGATATTTCTAATGTGCATCTGAGGTCCGATGAGATGACTGTTCCAAGATATTATGAACTTGTCTCAATGTTGTGCCATTTGTTGTTATTTTATAAGGGAATTTCCAGTATTTTACTGATGACCAAACTTCAGTCTTCTTACTGTTTAGCCCTAGTCTTTTATTTCTGCTTTTTATTTCTACTATATTCACAATATGTTGTAGGTCTTTTTCATTTTCTGCAATTAGAACAAAGTCATCTGAATAACGAATACCGTTTATTATTTTCCCTTCAACTTTTATCCCAGGACATTCACACCACAGGTCTCTTATGATGGTTTCGCTGTAAGGCGAAAAAAAAATCTAACGACAGAACACATCCCTGCGTAACCCCTCTTTTGATGTTTTTACAGAACCTATATAACATCGTTGCTGCTGTTTGTTTGTTTCTTATGCCTATTCCTTATTATTCTTAGATCATTCCCATCAATATTGAGCTTTTCCTGTAGGTTGATCAATTCTTCGTGTCTTACTCGATCAAAAGCTTTGGTATAATCAACAAAACACAAACAGAAATCCTTAATCAACTCAGCTGATCTTTCTGCGACGCTTCTAAGCATATATATATGGCATTAACACTTCCTTTCCATTCTAAAGTTTCAGTTTCTCAAGATGACGTCTCCGCGCTTTGAATGAATTCCATATGCACTAACGTCACAGGTGCCATGTGATGGAGAAGATCCAGAATGATCACGGCACAAGCCTCAGGCCTGCACATAAACCCATGAGCTGGCCAGGTCCTGAGGTCCTACCTAGAAAGTTCCATAACCCTGGGGTCGTAGGGGAGTGGGATGGCATATACCTCAACTTTTCCCGGGGTCAGCACCACGAGGGCGGCGCCCATCCCCTCTCCCTCGCTTTAAATTCGTATTCATATTCACATTTTTTTAAAACCAAGATTTCAGAAAGGCACGAAGGCTAACTGGTCTTCAAGGGATGGGACCTGGGCAATCAACCTATCTCTCCAATGTTTTTTACCAAGGCAGCCGGGCAATGCCCTGCTCTCCACGATTTTCAACTGCCGTGGGATCTTTAGCGTGCGCAGCCAGAAGGAACACAGGTCCTACTCGTTTTTCGTCCCCTTCCGAAGGACTAGACGTTCAGTTCGATTTTCCGGTCAAACTAAGGAGAAAAGTCGAGGTCTACAACATTGTTCTCCTTCTTCTGTTGTGTGGCCACAATCAACACGCTGATTATTTTGCCACAGAATAGAGGGTTTCCACGAACCGGCTGCCTGACTTTAAAAAAAAAAAAAAAAAAAGTGCTCCTCACATTTACACACTCCCTGCCCACTTACTGGATCAGAGGGGACGAGAAGTGATGGGCAGGCATCCTAATGATGGCCCCCGGCACCCCCCGCGTCAGCGGCCCTCCTACCAGCATACCCCCTACCCACTACCTACCTGACCAAGCACTCTCACATTCATACAGGACAGTTTGTTCTTCGGCTATTTCTACTTTGATTCTATTCCTTGTTCTCAATATTAATATTCTTAACAGAATCTTTGTCACGTGATTCATCAAGCAGATTGTACAATGGAGTTCGCATTTTATAGCCCCTGCTTTTTCTGAAAATGCAACGAAAATTGACTGAGACATCTGCAGCGATTTTTCCAGTGTCAAAAACTTCGTTTAGAAGGATTGTTACCTTTTCAATACTAAATTCATCTGGAGTCTCAATTATTTCCGTAGTAATAATTATTGTCTGGTCTTGATTACGGCCTGGTGTCACCTGCTTAACGTGACTTCCCCCGGCCTATCTCCCGAAGGTGCTCCAGTGGAGTCCGTATTCACTTTTTCTTTTCATGATTCATATGTCGGGGCACGATATTCTTGGGAAGATACAATGATGGTTTCTCGTTGCCTTTATCGGTTTTTGTATGGATTCTCTGCAAGCCTCTATCATTTCCACAAGTGGAGGGGCTGTAGGCAGGTTTCATGTTTATTCAAGAGATCGAAAGAGATCGAAGCACATTTAAAAACTGTCCCTTAAATGCTTTATGGATTGACCGTCTGACCTGTACTCTGCAAAATATCCGGATGACACACACATAGCTTTGATCCCCAAATATTTTGGACCATGCCATTCAAACATTCACATTAATGTGACAAATATTTTGGACCATACCACTCAAACATTCTTATTGGTGTGACCCAAATATTTTGAACCATACCACTCGAACATTCTTCATATTAATATTATTCAATATGTTCGACCATGCCATTCAAACATTTTGTTCAACCATGTCATTCAAACATGCACATTGATGTGACCCAAATATTTTGGACCTTGCCATTCATGTTGTGACCCAAATATGTCGGTTATAACTGTTCAAATACGTGTCCCAAACCAATAATTGGCCATTGTGATCATTCGAACATATGTGAATGTATTTCGCTATGTTCAAACCAGGTCAACTGACGGTCGTTCAAACATATATGTGACTATGTTTCATTGTGACCAGACGAAGCCCAAAGTTCGACCACAGTCCTTCAAAAGACAGCAATGTACTTGATCTTTTATTAATACTACTACCCTTCCTCCCCTTTGCCCCACCCCACCCCACCCATGTGGGCATCTGTCATCCAAGAATGGGTTTGTGTCCATACTGTTGTTATTGCTGTGCATTCGCAATCTGTCTGGGTCTGAGCCGACGCTCAGCTAGAACAGATCTGTTGGTAAGATATGTGGTTGGCTTGTTTTTATTTGTTGTTTTCTTTTGTGTGTGTGTGTGTGTGTGTGTGTGTGTGTGTGTGTGTGTGTGTGTGTGTGTGTGTGTGTGTGTGTGTGTGTGTGTATGTGTGTACCAGTGTGTGTGTGTGTGATTGTGTGTGTGTGTGTACCAGTGTGCGCGCGCGTGTGTGTACCAGTGTGTGTGTGTGTGTGTGTGTACCAGTATGATCGTGTGTGTGATTGTGTGTACCAGTGTGTGTGTGTGTGTGTGTGTGTGTGTGTGTGTGTGTGTGTGTGTGTGTGTGTGTGTGTGTGTGTAAGTGTACCAGTGTGTGTGTGTGTGCCAGTGTGTGTGTGTGTACCAGTATGATTGTGTGTGTGTGTACACAAGTGTGTGTGTATCAGTGTTTGTGTGATTGTGTGTGTACCAGTGTGTGTTGTGTGTGTGAATCATGTGTGTGTGTGATGTGTGTGTGTGTACCAGTGTGTGTGTGTGTGTGTGTGTGTGTGTGTGTGTGTGTGTGTGTGTGTGTGTGTGTACCAGTGTGTGTGTGCTTATATTTGTTGTTGTTACTGTAGTCGTTATTGTTGGATAGACTATGATTAGGGGAGTCTTTCCTTGAGAAACAAAGAGAAAATAGGTGGTGCGGTGATACCCTTTCGCCAGAAGATCAATCCGAATTTCGCATCGTAAATCCTGTTTGATCTATAAAACAAATAAAGAAAAACGAAAGAAAGAAAGAAAAAAGAAACAAAGAAACCCACACAACCAATTCATCCTCTCTACGATGATTTCTATTAACTTCAACTTGCTTTCCATGTAGGCCAAATATTAGAAAAAGTACTAGGCCTACTGTTCAAAACAAAATTTTAAATATTTTGCTGCCATATTTTGCTTGAACACACACGCCCTTATCACGCTAATCAAACAACCATCAGTGGACTAAAGCATTTTTATGTCTTGTTTGTCCGACTATTAAAACTTGTTTGGCCAGACTCGCGACATGAGCACAAACACCCAAACTGCACACGAGCTGTGCTACCGCGCGGTCGTCCCAACGAATCAAAACGCCGAGTCGTGAAAACCCACACTGCAATCCCTGCACGTCTCATTGCCAGTGACATCAGTGTTGTCAATAAGCAGTTAGGGAATTTTAAATGGTTTTGCCACTGCGAAGTTTTGCTAATGCGAATCTGCAGGCCAAAGCTTGACTCAGCCCACCTGTTGTAGCTGTCGCCATTTTGATCCGATCACATGATCGCGCGCACCTTTGCGGAAAACGGCGAAGGGGCCGACACACTCGGAACTCCTCGTCGGCAGAAGAACGAAGCGTCATGCTCGCACGCGATAGTCTGACAGACTGTGGCAGACGACTCAAGTCGAACACTGCTGACGTCTCGTTCGCGGAAGTCTGAACAACACACACCATTGAGCGATGACCTGGGAGTACAATCTGTCCGCTGGAATATCTTTTCTTCTAAACCGTCGTTGCTGGTCGTAGGATTCTATGATGTCTGATAATATGTGACAGAAGCGCAGTGTTGTGATTATGTGCCCTTAGCAGTCGGAATCGGTGTTGCCAGCAGCTGCCGCGATCAGCCAGTGATTCAAGCAAGTCAACACATCGACTTCTTGTTTGCCCGGGGGGTGCATTCTGTAACACACATACTTGATAACGAATCCCTAGCCATGTTATGCCGTTTGTCGGTCACTCAGGTTTCATTCGTCCCGAACAGGATGGCAGACTATAGTATTCGTGTGTTTTTAGGCTATATCAAGTGATCGTTGGGTGAAGGTAAGGTTGCAGTTCACCCAGCCAGCCTCTCAGCTTCTTTTAGTCTAGATTGCGTTAGGAGTTCTTCCAGCAATCATGGCAGGAGCAAAACCAGGGGTGCACGTTGTTCAGCTCAAGCCGAACGTTGTACCCGACTCACTTACCCGAGGAAGCAAGTTCATCATGTGGACAGACGTAAGTTGTATGATTATAATCATTATGTGATGATTAGAACTATAGGCCTACCTAGACATGGTCAGAAAATAATTGTCACTCAGATAGGTACAGGCCAACTTTGTTTTGGTTTTGAAGGAAATGTGTTAAATCAGAATCAGTTAGGCCTATAGAATTGACAAGATGATATCAAAATCCACTTCATCACTTTGTACTGAGCAGCTGACATAAGTTGCACAAAACCACCTTCAGATGAAATATGCATTTGATAACAGTTGTGCTCTTTGTCTTTTCGAAATGGTTAAATTAATGGAGCGGTTGAACTGGCAAATATTTCATAAAAATACATACAGGCCTATATCAGTAATGTGTGTCCCCACTCCTCCTCTCTGCTCTCACCCACATACATGTACACATGTTATGTATGCAATGTTTCAGTTTGTCAAATGTCAAACACATTCACAAACACAAACAGGTCTGTATGTTCACATAGTGTTCACGTAAGACATTTAGCTTCACACACTTTCTTCAAATCAGGTCGTATGACATCTTTTTCAATCATAAAGTTAATCTGTGTGTATGTGTCTGTGTGTTTATGTTGTGTATAGTGTACATATGTGAGCATGTGTGTGTGTGAGTGTGTGTGCATGATTGTTGTGAATGTGTTTAAATGAGTGATTCGTTGAGTGTTTGCAAATTTATGCATATATGTTCATGCATGTGTGTACTGTTATTGTTTTTTTGATGCGTTTGGAACCGTGTGTGTGTGTGCACATGTGTTGGTGTGCGTATGTGTGGGTGCGCATGTGTGTGTGTGTGTTTGTGTGTGTTTGTGTGTGTGTGTGTGTGTATGCATGTGTTTGTGTGTGTGTGTGTGTGTGTGTATGTGTGTGCATGTGTGTGTGTACATTTACATTTTCACTAGTTGTAACTTGTATATTTTCATCTTTCATAGCTGTAAGCATAAAATTTACATCATATTATATGCGTCTGTGTCTCTCATGCTTCAAATGATGAAGTGCTCAGTTCTCTTGTGAGATGAGGTGCTGTACTTAGTTTTAGTAATTATTTTCAGAATATATTTTGTACTAGACCTACTCACATATATATGTTAATACACACACATTTCTTATACACACACATACTGTACACACACACACACACACACACACACACACACACACACACACACACACACACACACACAACACACACATACACACTCACTAACATCTGGTCTGTCTGTCTGTCTGTCTCTCTCTCACACACACATACACACACACACACAGAGTGACACACACACATAGTGACACACACACATAGTAACACACACACACACAGTGACACATACACAGACAGTGAGACACACACACACACACACACACACACACACACACACACACACACACACACACACACACATGTTTACTCTGACACATGCGCACACACAATTGCATGTAAAAAAAATAATTTTTTTTATCCCTTGAAAATTGTTTACTGATGCAGTGATGGTGTTATTTTGGTGTCAAAGGCAGAAAGGTGAATTACTCTTTAGAAAAAGGACATTTCACTTTTCAGTCTTTATTTAGAATTAGTTGCCATGTTCCAGTGAAATTGTTCAGTATTTTGATACAGGTAGATGTGAAATTTATATTACAGGTCTTTGGAAATTAAAGAAAAAAAAAAGATTGATTTGATATTCGAGATGAAGTGTTTGATTTATTCTTTAACAATGTTTTGTTGAGACAGGAGAAAATGACAGATCCATGACATGAATACTTTCAGTATCCAAATTCATATCCATCATTTTTTGTTGCTCATTGAAACGTCAGGAAAGTTGTCTTTTGGTTTTTTCCACTAAGTTTACTGCATTTATTCTTTATTGTCTTTTATGCTTGACAAAGTTCAGTTGAATGAAAATGTGTGTCTGTCTTGTTTCGTTACATTAAATATGAGTTATGATTCTATTTAAATTGTTTACTTCTGGTCCCTTGGTAAGACATGCACATTTATGCGTTTTGTAATCATATTTATATCTTATAAGCCATATTCTTTAAGCAAGATATTTTATGCGTAAATAATCACATTCATGAGAGATATTTTTCAATGTCAGCAAATGCAACTATTTTTTCCTTTAACTGTGTAAATTAGCTTTGAAAAATGCTCAACTAACATTGTATAAAAGTTGCAAACTGCAAGGCATTTATTGTTTACTGCACACTCCTGTAACCAGAAAAGAACACGAAAAAAGAACCAGTGAAGCAGCAGGGAAGTTTCAGTCTTTTTCTCCTAATTTTTTTATTTGGTGTTTGTTTGTTTGTTTGGCAAGGGCCAGTTGGCCAAAAATTTGTGCCTGGCTTGTCTGGTGGTATTAAAGATGCGTTCTGATTCTTTTTTTTTCATGTTTTTTTCTGGTTCCTGTTTTCTTGAACGTGGGCAGTCACACTTGTTTTGGATTGCACACACCTGTAGTTTAGGTCATTTTGCTTGATTAAGCCTGATTATTATTTAAAAATTATATTTTTTTCTCATGTTTATTTGCCTGTTAATATTACAGTGTTAGTGTCAAAGTGTACTGGTTTTCATTAATTCTTTTATTTAAGCAAGCTACACTGCCTTTTTAACTGGAATGAAATTAACTCATTTAAGAAAATAATTATTAACCCTTTGACTCCCGCATCCTATCCACCGACTGCAAAAACTTAACCCTTTGACTCCCTCACCCTATCCACCAGCTTTCTGCAGAGAGTCAGTATGACAGTAATTTGAGAAGAGTGGGGAGACATGTAACAAGAAGCCAGCATGATAATGATTTGAGAAGAGTGGGGAGATCTGTGCTAGGAAGCCAGTATGACAATGATTTGAGAAGATTAGAGAGACATGTAACAGGAAACCAGTATGGTAGAAAGAAACTCTAGGGAGAGCTAGACAACAGAAGGTCTTCAGAGAAGTAACCCCCTTTAGACAAGTGTTTCGGCCCTGAATTCCTTACACTCTCGGGGGGGGGGGGGGGGGGGGGGCGGGGGTGCGGCCACATCCAGGTCATGACTCCTGGATGCCCTTCTGCTGTTGTCTATATTTTTTTTTCCCACGCCGGGGAGCAAACCTGGGCGATTCTGCGCTTCAGAACTGCGGTACGCGGTTTTACCAATGTGCTAACGGGGCACACATCATCTGTAGGGAATTTAATCCTTATGAAGTTCACTTTTGGTTCCTCCTTGCCCATATCCAGCTTGAGCTCCTTTCTGCTGCCTCTGCCATCGCTTTAAGGGCTCTAGTCCTCTTCTTCCCAGAAATGGCGAGTTGTTTCATGAGATCATAAGTGGAGGTGCCCAC
>CM060308.1:56800955-56840955 GCA_030674185.1 Monoplex corrugatus
CCATTCAGTTAAACAATGAAACAAACACATCATAATGATACTTGTTTATGATACATGGCGCCGAATTAGTTACATTTACACACGATGTTACACATGCCTTGGACATGCCTTGTGGAGAATGTGGGTCATGCCGTGAAACACAAGCATTGCATTGTTCTGGGCCCGTAGCATCGGGCGGCACTGGTGTGGAATGTCGTAGTTGCGCACAATGGCCTTTGTTGGGCTCCAGTCGGCGGCCACTGGAGACAGCCGCCGAGGATGGATCAATACAGTTTATAAACTGGGGATGTAACGATAGAAGGAAGGGAAGGTGGGGGAGCAAAAGAAAAGTAAAGAGAGAGAGGGGGGAGAGGGGGGAGCGAGAGGAATTCACCTATTCCCAAAGCATAGCTTCAACCAGACTTGTGTCAAGTTTTGTGCAAAACAGTTTGATGTAATCTTGTTTGTCAGCAACACTTTTATAATATCACTGCAGTACATTTTACATTTCCACCAAACTCGAGGCCCCTGCCAGACTAGTGTCAAGTTTCATTCAAAACCTTTGTAGACCTACTTCCCCAATGTTTTTGTTGTTGTTGTTGTTGTTGTTGATGATACTGTTGTGTGGACGGGCTTGCAGGGTAGCTGCGGACAGAGAGGGTGGGAGATGTAGGCCTACTTGCAGCGACAAGGGATAGATTCGTATGGAGGGCCATGATCGCCAATGCCATGTGCAGGGCACATAATGATGATGACCATTGTGTGTTACGTTATATATTTTGTTCATTTTAATTTTTACATTTCTATGTTCTGATTACAGATCAGTCTAGCACGGCAGCCATTTAAGGGCTATGAAAACACATAAACAGCAAACATACATGTTTAATAACGGTCTTCAAAACTGAGGCTCTCTTTTACTCATGGCAGACATTATGATGTTCTCTCGGTGGTGTGTTTAACAACACCTTTTTGTCTATTTTTTTGTTGTTCTTTGAGTTGTGATGTATAAACATTTCTTTCCTAATAGAAAACTAGTTTCATTCAACATTTACTTATGAAACATTCATTATACCTCGTATCCCATTATTCATGTATACGTGTCATGTTTGCGTGTTTTCTGTTCATTCTGTATATTTATACATGTATTGAAAAATTAATAAACAGAGAAAAGTGTGTGTGTGGTTTTGTGTGTGTGTGTGTGTGTGTGTGTGTGTGTGTGTGTGTGTGTGTGTGTGTGTGTGTGTGTGTGTGTGTGTGTTAAAGCATTGAAATAGTAATGTGTTGCAGTTACAAATGGTAAGGCCAGCTCATTTTACAGTATGTAACTGCTCAACCCTTAAGTTGTTTTTTGTTTTGAAAGTATTGTAAAGTGAGCGAGGGATAAAAAGTTGTTAATGAACTGAAATGAAGATTTTGATGTAATTTTGTATCATGATTATTTAAACATTTTTTAATATCATACTTCAGACTATCCTCGTTGCAAAGGCAGAGCTTCCTTCTGTTTTACACCCAGTGCCTTTTTCTGCATGCAGATAAGCCTCCTGGATCACTTAATTTCACCAGACATGGGATGTTAAATATCCAGCAATCTCGTGGATGAGGACGTGGTCATAGACATGATAGAGAGACAGGCAGTAAACTCTGTTGTATTTTGTGATATGATCTCACAATGTCAAGGGTTTTATGAAGATACAGTGCTAAATGATATTACTGTGGCATTCAGCTTGCGTCAGGTCATTTTTATGAGTAATTTCTTTAATTATTACAAAAAGAGAAGATGATAAGCAATCATTATTTATTAGTCTGAATCGAGAAATTCACAGTGAGAATGTAGAAGATTGAAACAAAACGAAACAGAACCAACAGCAACAACCCCAAACAAACAAACAAACAACAAACAACAAAAAGAAACGTGAGAAAAAACTCCTGTTTTTTTAAATCATATGATTATTTGACGTGTATTTTTTTTTTTTTTTGAGGATATAAAAGTGTTATTTGATTAAACGAATTTAGATCAATGCTGATGCTGTCACAATGCAGAAAGTTTGAGCAGTTGCCACTCTGTGTGACTATAGTGTTTACAGTGATAATGAATGATTAAAATTTCGTGTATATAGTGCAGATGGTCTATGTCCAAAGCATGCCTGTTGCACATGACAGTAACAGAATATTATTAACTTTAAATTAAGTAACAAAAGACATGGCAAAGTAATTACAGACACAAAATGGGAAGTGAAAATAGGTATCAGGAACCATAATAACATAACATTAGGAACCACAGGGAGAAAACAAGAGCAGAATGATTCAGTGTAATACAAGTCTTCACCATACACACAAGCACAACATGTGCGCACATGCACATGTATTCAGAGAGGATGCTGAGCTGGAGTACTCTCAGTTTGTTGGGCGTGTGAGCCTTTTTCCAGGTTTTAATAAGAATAATGATAATAATGTTGATGATGATGATGATGATGATGATGATGATGATAATAATGAATAATGATAACACTTATAGTATGGTGCCAAATTTTGATTCTGTGAATAAATCAAATGAAAGCGCACACTCATCATTCACCAGAACACCGTCCCACAACAACAAAAATCCAAGGGTACAAAACGACCGGGAAGGGGTGGGGTGGGGGAACAGGAGGCGAGTATGACGAAAGAGGGATACACTGATGGGAAAATCACTATTGGACAAAAATATGTCTTCAAATTAGACTTGAAAGAAGACAGAGTATGTGACTGTCAAATAGACTGGGAAATCTCAGTCCAGTCATGTGGATCAGACAGAAAAAGAGTGGCGACCGACTGTGGAATATCTGTATTGAGAAATTGGTGAAGTAGTATCGAAGCAAAACGAAGAGGTTGGGCAGGAGTGTACATTTGGAGGTGGTTACAGAGATAAACAGGTGCAGTACCATTGGTACATTTCTAGTATGATGTATTGGTTTTGTATGAAATTCATTGAGAAACAACAGTCAGTGGAGAAGATGAAGCAAGGGGATGATAACAATGTAACATCGTCTGTCTCTCTGTGTCTGTCTGTCTGTCTGTCTCTGTCTCCTCTCTCTCTCTCTCTTTCACACACACACACACACACACACACACACACACACACACACACACACACACACACACACACACACACACACACACACACACACACACAAAACACACACAGAGGTCACTGAGCTAGAATACACCGCCTGTTAGGCATGCGATCTTTGACCCAAGTTGTCATGCTCCTTCTGTTTCCCATACACTCAGTCGCGCACGTACAGGATGCTGACTCAAAGCTCTTGTTACATAGTATAATTAAAGAAGTTAATGTAACGATATGGAATTATAATTTCTTCACTGCTGTGCCACAGTTCACATCTATGGCTGATATAGTACTGCTGGGCACCAGTGGGTTGTGCTCATGACACTTGTGTACGTAACCATACATCACATTGGCTAACACTCATCGTCACTTGCTGTTTCTGCAATATCTCATCTCTAATTCTGTTTGGAACAGAGGGTAGTTGATGTGTCTCCAGGTGTTTTTGGCTGATTGGTTGGACTGAGGTCGACATGACTGTGTAACTGGGCCAGTCGATCACATTGTCTCTGAGCCACAGCATTGTGCGAACTGTTGTCACACTGTGTGAAAATATGCATATGTGTTGTGTGTGGGTGTGTGTGTGTGTGTGTGGGGGGGGGGGGGGTAGGCTGCTTGCATGCACACACGTACACATGCGTACACGTATGCACACCCTCACATAGTTATGGGTGGAGATTAATTACTGTTCGGTGAGGACCCTATTCCAGTTTGCTTTGTTTCGCGGATTACGTGATTTGCATCAAGTACATCACCTCAACCGTGAGGTGTTTGTTGAGAGTGAAATCACAGTCACCATGCTCATCATGTGCCTTTCCGCATGGTGTTGGCGATCATGGCCCTCCATACGAATCTAACTTTTGTCGATACAAGCACATCTCCTACCCTTCTTGTCCCCACCCACTTTGCAAAATTGTCTAGTATTTTCTTCCTGGGTCTAGCTGGTGAGTTTTCCCCCTCTAGCTTCTCCTGTTGTGATTAGGTTTTCAAATTTATCTTGCCTCATGAAATGCCCTATAAATGTTGCTTGTCCTTTTCTAATCTTCTTCATTAATGTTCTCCTTGTGTTTGATTCCTTAAGACTGTCTCGCTTGTTTTCGTTGCTGTACACGGAATTCTAACATTCTTCTTAGAAACCACATTTCAGCTGCCCCGATCTCGTTTTGACTTTGCTTGTTGATTGTCTCAGCATCGCTTCTGTGCACCAGTATTGGTTCTATACAACACCGACAAAATTCTCTCCCTGATTTTGGTTGATAAGCATTTGTTGTTAAAAGAATGCTTTTCATTTTCGTGAATGCTGGTTTAGCTTGGCCAATTTTGCTGGATATTTCAAATGTGCATCTGGCGTTTGATAAGATGACTTCCCAGATATTTGAACTTACAGCTTGTCTCAATGTTGTGCCATTTGTTCTTATTTCACATGTTTTTTTTTTCTTTTTTTTATATATACTATCATGACTTTGGTCTTTTCACTATTTAGCTTTAGCCCTGTAATTCTAATTTCTATTTCTGTTGCGTTCACAAGATTTTGTAGGTCATTTTCATTTTTTGCAATTAATATTGTTTATTATCTTTTTCTCCAACTTTTAGCCCAGGTTTCTCATGGTGGTTTCGCTGTAAAGTGAAAACAAATGTGGTGATAGAACACATCCACATCCCTGTCTAACACCTCTTTTGATATTTTGAAAAGAGGTTATACATTTTCTATTCTCATTGATGCTGTATATATTCTTAGATCGTTTTCGTCAGCATTGAGCTTTAACAGTAGCTTGTTCAGTTCTTCGTGTCTTACTCAGTTAAAAACCATATTCAACTTAACCGATATTTCTATTTTTCCCTTCAACAAGTCCACATTGGTCTTCTGCTATTTCTGGTTTGATTCTGTTCCTTATTCTTATCATGATTATTCTGAATAGAATCTTTTACATGTGACTCATTAGGCTGATGGTACGATGGAATTAGCTTTGTACAGCCCCTGCTTTCTTTGGAAATGCAATAGAAATTGACATGTCTGTAGGATTTTTCAGGTGTCATAAATTTCATTTAGGAGCACTGTTACTTTGTCAATATCAAATTCATTGAGAGCCTCAATCATTTCTATAATAAAATTGTCTGATTCTTGGGCTTTTCCATGTTTCATCTTTTTCGTCGCTGCTTAACTTCATCTGTTATTATTGGTGGTCCTTCAAAGTTCTTTCTTTGATGTGTCCCTCCTTTCTGTCATCGTCAAAAGGTTTCTGAAGTACTTTCCCGATTTATCTACTATTTTGTCTTTTTCCATAATAGTCGTACCATCTTTTGATTTTAAGCAACTAGTTGAAATGCAAGTCTTTTTCTTGTGAGCAGTTTCTTCAGTATTTCTGTACATAAACTTAGGGTCTGTTTTGTGTTCGTCTTCTATTTTTTGTTCACTTTGTTTCTAGCCAAGCTTCCTTAGTTTCATTGCACTTATTCCTGATTTTCTTATCTTGTTCCTTCTTTATTCCCTTTACCTGCTTACGCCTATCTATTAAGCTTGCGATTTCTTTTGTCATCCAGTTCTTCTTTGTTTTTCTTGCTATTCTAGGGATTTTGTCACAAGCATCATGTATTGAGTTTTTCAGATTTTTCTATTGTTCCTCAACAGAAAAGTTATAGTCTTTTTCTCCTAATCTTTGTATTTGGTGCTTATTAGTATGTGATCTTATGTTTACGCTTGACAAAGGCCAGTCTGCTGAAAATTTTGCGCTTGTCTTGTCTGGTTGTATTTAATACTCGTTCTGATTCCGTTTTCGTGTTGATGGCTCTCTTGTGAACTACTTGGTATTGGATTTCCGGGAGTTCAAATGACTGGCGTGAGGCTAATAATACCGCTGATTCGACATTAAAACAATCAACTAACCAACCAGTCAACCGACCCATCTCCCTCCACCATCACCACACACAGAAACACAGACACACACTATGGATAGATAAATAGATAAATAAATAAATAAATAAATAAATAAATCAGTAAATAAATAAATAAAACCCCAAACAGTAGTACCGTTAGCAAGAAACTTGGGGGGGGGGGGGGGGGGGGAGATGAACAGCAGAGAATCCTCGGAGGCGACGCGCCCGTCAAACAAATGTTTCGGCACTTAACTCCTTACCTCCTGGGGGACCGTGCCGCATCCAGGTCATGACTCCTGGATGACGCTCTGCTGTTGCCATTAAAACAAACAAACAAAAAACCAACCAACCAAACAAACAAACCCCCAGCATCACCACCTCCAACACCACCAACAACGAAAAAATAAAAACCAAGAAAAGAGAGGTGCAAGGAAGAGATATGAGGAAAGCATTGGGTGGGTGGAATGGGGGTGGGGGGGGGGGAGTTGTGACCCAGAAGATAATGTAAAAGCCTCACTTTTCGAACAGACTTTAGGAAGATTAGATGACGTCATTAGTGTGATGGCACTGTGGTTGACAGAATTAAAAAAAAAAGAAAAAGAGAAAACAAAAAACAAACAAAAAAACAAAACAATGGACTGTCAGTGACCCTAGCTCTCGCTCGGCATGACTCACAGAGATGTCTAAAGCAGTTGTCAAAACATTACTTTTACTGTTTTTGGATAACGCACACACACACGTGCGTGCGCGCACACACACACGCCGCACCACACACACTTTACACGCACTCACACACGCACGCACGCACACACACACACACCACACACACACACACACACACACACACACACACACACACACACACACACACACACACTTGTGTGTGTATGATCCGCTACTTGGGCTTTTTACAACAATTGTGTGTGAACACGCGCGCGCACACGTGTATTTGCACTAAGTGTATGTGTGTGTGTGTGTGTGCGCGCGCTAAGCGGATAAGTTTAGCACCTTTCTGACCACCACCACCCCTAATAAAAGATGTGTGTGTTCAGAGAGAGGGCGGGGCAGAGAGAGAGAGAGAGAGAGAGAGAGAGTGTGTGTGTGTGTGTGTGTACAAAACGAAGTCAACAATGAAAGTTACGTTATGGAATGCCATAGCTCAGAAACAGCCATTACAACGAAAATAATTAGATGATACTAATGCAAACAGAATGATTATTCCAATTTTGATGATTAACAGTTCGAGGGATGGTCCAAAAGTCTTGTCATCTGTGCGTATGTATCTTGGTTCCTTTTAGGAGCTATAGATTTTAATGGTAAGGAGTGGACCCGTTGCCAGAATAGGTGTGGTGAAAGCTGGCCGAACTACACCACGTTTCATAAACGCAACGTTTTGTGTTTTTCGAGGTGGTCGCTGCAAGCTTTAATACGGTGTTTGAAACAACCCCAGAACGAGAGGGAATTGATGCAAAATGACCAAAATGTTTTTATCAGACACTACTGGAGAAGAAAACAAACGAGACAGTTTTGAAGGAGGCAGACACAAGAAGATCATTAATAAAGAAGATTAGGAAAAGACAGGCAACGTTTATGGGACATTTTATGAAGGAAAAGGGAATTAGAACATCTGGTCACAACAGGAAAGCTGGAGAGAAAGAGAACACCAGATTGACCCAGGAAGAAAATATTGGGCAGACTTGCAGGGTGGCTGAGGACAGAGAGGATGGAAGATGTGCTTGCAGCGACATGGGATAAATTCGTGTGAAAGACCATGATCGCCAACGCCATGCGGCAGGGCACATGACGACGACGGCTCGAGAATGACAACAGGATCTCCAGTACGTGTGCAGTCAGAATTCTCTGTTTCCTGCCATCTTTGAAATGACTTGCCATTGGAACAATTCATCGTCTGAATGGGGTTTAGTTTGGAGTTGTTCAAGAGGGATTCATCACATTCGAGCAATTCCATAGGCATAATATATGCGCTTCACCCAAATCTGCTAGCAGTTATCTGGCAGACTGTCTGAGCCTGCACAATACCTCATGCATAGGCAAGGTTTTTAAAGGGGGGGGGGGGAGGGGGGAAGAAGAGACGTAAGAAACATTAAGCTGACATTGATATGATGGAAACAGTAAAATGGGCAGCAAACAGGCCAGTTTTTAATGTTACGGGCTGGAATTGAACTCGACATATCAGATCCTGAGTCTGCGACTCAGCCGTGGCACACCTTAGGATTGAACTGTTACTCCTTCCTTAGGGTCATGATGCTCTCACGACTGAGCTAATGTGTTACTTAGGGGGTTTAAAATTTTTTATGAGAACGCCGCGCTTAAGAAATCGCAGCAGTTGCAATGTAAAGTAGCATGCTGTGAAAACAACATGCAGCGCAGAAAAGGGCCGGAAAAATGGAATGTTAATCAAAGGCCGGAAAAATAGAATAATGATTTGTCTGTATTATGTATGTATGTATGTATGTATGTATGTATGTATGTATGTATGTATGTATGTATATGTATGTATGTATGTATGTATGCATGTATTATGTACGTATGTATGTATGTTTTATGTATGTATGTATCTGTCTGTCTCTTTCTTCTCTCCCACTCTCTCTCTGTCTCTCTCTCTCTCTCCCTCTCTCTCTCCCTCCCTCCTTCCCGCTGTTTCTATGTAGTATATTGTTTCTCGTGTCAAAGTGTCATTTTGGTGTTGGTGCACAGTCTTGATAATAGGAAGCTGGAAGACTGGTTTCTCGTAGACAAGTTATCCTCACCGCACCATCGATCCATTTTGAGAACCAGCAAAAGAAGTGATGACCACCCTTTCACTGACGAAGAACTGACAGGATTCTTGAATATGATAGCAGACGTAATTATGGTATATCTTGGTTGATTTCTGTTTGTTCTAGGGACAGTGATAGCATACTAATGTGTTGAAACTAACTCTGTGTAAGACACACTGACATGTTGCACTGGTCATTGAAAGTTCTTTTGGAACTCGATATTTAATGTAAACGTTGCAAACTGTCGAAAATCTTGTAACTTCCATCTCCATCCCCAATTCCATTTGTGAATGGGCTCACTCGCCTTTATGGCAATAAACTCCATCTGTAGTATATCTGTCTGTCTGATTCTGTCTCATATTATGACAGAGCCATCATGTTGTAACCTTTTGTTTCTCTCCAGACTTATTAGGTGAGAATAAATTATACTCCCGCCGGCAGAAAAAGCTTTTGTTGAAATTATTTTCTTAAAGCTCCTTTTCTACTGGGAATAGATGGATCGAGCAATTGTTTTCATTTCTCTGTGCCCGCTCTTTGTGTTCTGGAGATAAACGGTTTGAGCGGGAACATTACAACCGTGATAACACGCTTTATAGCGCGCTTTGTCCTTCGTCCCAGATCCCATGACCTTGGCAAAAAAAACAAAAAACGTGTTTTGGTTAAACGTTACTGTTGACAGATATTGATGTCTTTTTACCAGATTTGAGTAATTACTTGCAGAGACCAGATTCTGTGTGAAATTTAGCTTGAATTGTATTTTGAGTTTCTTTCCTGAAAAAGATCATTTATTCATTTAGTATTTATTCATTATTAGTGTCTTAGGTAGTGTTTTTTTTTTTATGACGACAATGGTTTTGAAAAGGAGTTTTTGTTTAATTGGTGGGGGGTTGGGGAGAGGAGAGAGAGAGAGAGAGAGAGAGAGAGAGAGAGAGAGAGAGAGGAGAGAGAGAGAGAGAGAGAGAGAGAGAGAGAGGCTGTTTCTCCTCACAAATTACTAATAACTGCACTAGAAAATAGATTTGCCTGCTGTTTTAGGACGGTTTAAATTACCATCCGTAAACTGCAGCACACGGGACACTTTGTATGTGTGTACGTAGGTTGGAGGGAAAGACAGATGTTGACAGTGAGGGAAAGAAAGGCAGAAGGGGGAGAGATAGGAGGGAGAGAGTGAGTAGGCCTACGTGGCTATATTGAATCTGAAAGCTATTCATGCATAGTGGAAGAGGGAACGCTGGGAATCGGATCTGGCTCCTGAGACTTGTTTTATTTGCAGCACGAAGAGTTGTCTGGATTAATCACGGAAGCATACGTAATTTGCTTCCAGAGTCCGAACAGCCTTTTGTGTATAGTGGCCAGAGACTGTACAGCAGCAGTTTCTGTAGACCAACACTGCTCTCAGGGCCAAGTCTGAATGTACAGGGACATGACAGGACCAGAGACTTACCTAATACACAGATCCTTCTTACAGAGCTAGAGACATATCCTGTCAGGGACATATTTACCACAGAAGAAAGACGTCTTACAGGGGCAGGAATAGAAGAATATGTGCAATATGAGGAGGTCTGGCTAGCGTTTAGATAGGAATGAAGATTGCTCACTAGCAGGATTTTTAATAAACTAACACGCGATCAGAGTCGGGCGTGAATGAACAGAAACAACATTGCTATTGATGGACGGGGCCCGAGACAGAAGTAGACATGCCTGATTGGGCCAGAAACGCTGAGAAATGGCCATGATTTGCTTGATCCCGCACAGCCGGCCGTCAGGTACGGACAGTAGAATTTTAATATTGATTAACACAGCATTTTGCTAGAGTTGCCCAAGGGACCGACCCCATGTGACATGGTTTTCTCAAGAAAAACGAACGAAAGTGCATATTACTTGGTGTTTTGGGGTTCTCATAGAAAGACTTATGCTTATCACGCCGCATGTGTAATATTTGGAGGAGGGGGGGGGGGGGGGGTAGGGCGGGGAGGAGGGAAGGGAAGAAAGGGGAGGGAAACTGAACTTTTCATTGTGTGGCATTTGACTGCGGATTTGAGTTGATGATCTGTTATTTGGGGAGATACTGATGCTGTTACAAGTATGGATCTGAAAAGATCTAGTTCGTTATGTTTTAGGTACGTACACATTTATCTTGGCTTTTAGTCACATAACTGTCACAGGATTTGCCACACACATCTCCCCTTTTTTGTCATAGAATTATTTGACATACTCGAGTTGGAACTAGCAAACAAAATCAGGGGAAAGCAGACAAAATCAGGGAGGGGCAAAAATAATTTTGTTGTCATGTAAACTGTCATTACTCCCTCCCGCCCTCTCTCTCGCTCTCTTTTTGTCTCTCGGTCTGCCTTTTTCGTCTCTGTCTGTCTGTCTGTCTGTGTGAGTATGTATGTATGTATGTATATACATATGTATAAATTATATATATATATGTGTATATATATATGTATATATATGTAATATATATATATGTGTGTGTTGTGTGTATGTGTGTGTATGTGTGTGTGTTGTGTGTGTGTGTGTGTGTGTAGAGAGAGAGAGAGAGAGAGAGAGAGAGAGCCTACGCAGAAATAGCATCACTTGTAAAGATTTACGTACCCAAAGATGGCATTGCAAGAGGGTAATGTGTGTATGGCAATGTCTGTGCAAAGAACACTGAAACAAGTTTGTTTAATCGTCATGTAAAGTAAAGAACATTTTTATGACCATCACTACTTATATTGACAAATTTTACCATTAAATGTAACAACGGTACAGTATTTCTCACAAGAGAAGATTTCTGAATGAAGTCACAATGACATCACAGCCACCAATGACGTAGACAGAAGAAAGGTCTTTGGGGCAATGAGAGAGCAAGGTTTTCACATTTAAACATTTATTTTACCCAGCCTCACTTCTGATGTGTCGCAGGACTAGACAGAGGTGACAAAACATATTCCTCTGCTTTCCCTATCTTATGTGTTTTTGTCATGCCTGCCAGTTTTCTTTTTTGTCGGTTTTTTTTTTTGCGTTTGTTTGTGTGTTTATTTTTACAAATGTCCATCCATTTCTTTCTAGTGAACGATTGATCAGTTTGCTTGTAGGCCTACTTCATTCTGATAAAATTCTCACCACTGCACTTTTTGTCTCTTCCAGTATTCTTTTTTGTTTGTTTGTTTGTTAAGGCCTACTCTCTTGTATTCATTTGGAATATCTTCTTTCATTAGAGATAGAAATTAATGTGGTGGGAGAGACGTGACTTAGTGAGAAATGTTAGATCAATATCCAAAATGTATGGGAGGGAGAGAGGAGAGAGAGAGAGAGAGAGAGAAGAGAGAAGGATGAGGAGAGAGAGAGAGAGAGAGAGGTGTTTGACACAGAAGATGAGAAGTTGGGTCAGGGGTCACTGGTCGAATAGACCCGAGTTGTACTGTAGCTCAGCATCCTCTCTCTGTCTGTCTCTCGCTCTGTCTGTCTGTCGGTCGGTCTGTCTGTCTGTCTGTCTCTCTCTGTCTCTCTCTTCTCTCTGTCATCCTCTTCTCTCTGTCTCTCTGTCTCTCTCTCTCTCTCTCTCTGTCTCTGTGACAGAGGGAGGATGACGGCTTGGGTCAGGGATCACACGCCCTACTCCCCTCCTGACTTCCCCTTCTCAGTTTGCGTTGCTTTGTGCCCTGGAGTTTTGGTCGTTGTTGATGATTGTTTTGGTGAATGATGGTATTGTGCGCCTTTGTTTGATTCTTGAATCAAACTTTGGCGCTTTGTGATTATTATTATTATCATTATTATTATTATTATCATCATCATTATCATTATTAAACTTGTAACAATGGGTGGCTGTTGCGTTCAATGTTGCCTATTGGTATTAAGAAATTTTAGTTTATGCTCTTTATGGTGTTAAACAGTTCATGCCCTTCATTTTGTTTGGTTTGTGTTTATCTCAATCGAGTTGATTACATGTTTTTTTAATCTTGAGTCATGTGTACTAGCGAGTTGATTACATGCCCCCTGTGGGGATGCCGGGAGCTCTTTCACTTCAGTATAAATAGTATCCCCATCTTCTGAAAAGTCTGTGCCAGAAATTTTCGCTTTTCTGTCACTCTTTTTGTTTCATTCTTCCTCCTTTGCTTTCTGTCATTTCTTCCCAGCATTTTCTGCCTTGCTGGTCCATTCGCCTTTATGTCTTCGATAAAGTCTTACGTACTTTTTCGTAGGATTGATAATTGGGTAGATGTATTAAGTGCATTTTTGGTTCTAGGAAGGTGAGATATGAGGAAGCAATTTCAGGTAATTTATGCCCGTTTTTATATATGTTTTGTTGTCTTAGGTATGCATAAATTTGTATTCAGGTGGGTTTTTTTTTTTAGATCCCCTGTGCGATGAATTGGACGGAGTGGTCAACGCTTGGGGCATGTCCTTAGATTATGTGCGCGAATGCATTGATATGTGTATTTAATTTTCTTTTATAGTTCCTTTTGAAGTTTTGTATGTTTTGAAGTGGTTATAGCCTTGATATGGCTTTACGCGGTCGGCTGGGCTTTAAACAAAAATAAGAATAACAATGTTTTTGATCTTTGCGTGCAAATGCATGACTCAGGCTTAAAAACATGCAATCAAATGCATGTCTTATTTTTCTTTTCCTTTTTTCCTGTTGAAGTATTGTGTATGTTTTGAAACGGTTATAGCCCTGACATGGCTCTACGCAGTCGGCTGGGCTTTAAAAAAAATAACGATAACGATGCATTTGCATTGAAACAGTGTAACATTTCTGGCATGTCCTCGACTTGAAGGCTGAAATGAAGGCTTACCGCCGTCTTCTTGAGTTTTCTTTACTTGTCTCCATTCCTATCCCACATCCTTTAAACTTTCTTGGTTTTAGTTGTTTGTTGTGTGTGTGCTTTTATGTGTATTTTATTTTCTCCCTTCCCCTCCTTTTTATGCTGCAGTAAAGTACTGGAAGTGTAAATTAATCTTATGTACTTGGATGTACAGTTTTTGTTGTTGTTATTTATTTCGTTTTTGTTTCCTGCTTCTTCTTTTTCTTTTCTTCTTCTTCCTTTTCCTCTCTGTCTCTGTCTCTGTCTCTGTCTCTCTCTTCTCTCTCTCTCTCTCTCTCTCTCTCTCTCTCCTCCCCCTCTCTCTCCCACTCTCTCTCTGTTAGTGTGTTGGTACTTTACTGTGGCCACCCATTTGTTTCTTCCATCCTCTTTTCTCGCTTCTCTTCCTTTCGTGTTCTTTTTAAATTAATTAAGTGTTTTTGTTCTTTCATTGTTACCATTTTTTCCTTAGTTCTGTTAGGTGTTTATCATTGTTTACCAATCCATACGTCTGTCTTTTTATTCCCAGCATCTCTCCTGTCGACTATGAGATCAGATCATTTAAAATTATGACAGACGTGAGAATTTGTGGTCAACACCAGGGACATCTCCGTAGCTTATGTGCGCGAATGCATTGATATGTGTACTTAATTTAATTTTCCTTTTTTTTCTGTTGAAGTATTGCGTTTTGAAACAGTTATAGCCCTGATGTGGCTCTGCGCAGTTCGGCTAGGCTTTAAACAAAAATACAACAACAATAACGTGAGAAGTAAAATATTCATTAACTGGCTGACTGATTGACTAAATCCAGTGAATGCAGTCCAGTGAATTAAATCCAGCGAGTGTTAATCATTCAGTGACTGATCGTACCGAGCAGTAAAGAATGCATACCGCACGCAAACAAACATGCGAAAAAATAATATGCCCGATCACCAACTGCTTGTGACATGGCTGAAACGATTCCACACGCAAAACCGGACAGTGATTTTCCTTCTTGTATAGCTGGCGATTTATTAAGTTGTTGGAGGGGTGAAGTGGCAGATCAAAAGCCGTCAACAAGGTCTGAGGACCGTTGGGCAGAGATCCTCAGAAACGTTTATTATCGTTTAACACCCGCTTGTCACTGAGCCAAGTGTGTAGCTTTTCGTGTTTGGTGCAGATCGTGCGTTCGTGGTGCTTGGTCCGAACATATTGATGTTAGATTTTTTTTATTGGATTTTTAAAGTGTAGGCAGGTAGGAAGAAAGACGAAGACGAAAGACGAAGCAGTCAAATGGAAAAGCGTGCAGCAATAAAGGCCGGAACCAACTCTGCAGAGTGTTTGAGTGTCCTGTATGCGGCCGCCTGTGTGCATCAGACTTTTTACCTGAGGTCCCACATGAGGGTACACAAATATATATAAAGTGCTAGGTTGGACTTTATCGACCACGATAGTCGACCTTACACATATAGGCAGGTTGGAGCTTCAGGGTGTAGTCTGTCCTCGACAAGTTACTTCTGTGTCGTTTTGTTTCTTTCACATGCAGAGGATTCATTAAGCAAATGCATCAAAGCGCAAGTTTTGAAACACAACTCCAGTATTGTCATCATTAATTTCTATCCCTTTCCCCACTCTTTCCCCCATCCCTTCCCCTTCCTTCACATTCTCTTTCCAACTGCTTTGTAGCATCTATAGTAGTATCTGGAGTATCAGTCCGCGCTTATATTGTTTCATGATACCCTTTATTTTGTGTTTATTTCCGGCAGGTGTTTCTGCTAGACCATGATTATCGTTGTACAATACACAATTTTCATGCGTTCACCGTTAAGTTTGTTCTAACTGAAACTTTACTTTCTGCATGTGTGCCAAACTCGGAATTCTTGATCTGAACTTGCAGGAATGTTCAGTGTGTTGTTACAGAATAGTAGTAGCGGGCCATTACGAATGTACAGTGCTGCAAAGACAGAGACAGACAGACAGACAGACAGACAGACAGACAGCAGACAGATAAAAGTGGCAAAAAGCAAATGACCACTTTCTCATAGTTTAACCCTTTGGCTCCTGTGACTTGTCAACCAGGATCCTGAATTGTCAACCATGTTAGCAAAGCAGGAAGCTAGCGGATAGGGTGAGGGAGTCAAAGGGTTAAGCTTTTGCAGTTGGTGGATAAGGTGTGGGAGTCAAAGGGTTAATAATTGTAATAATTGTAACCATTATTGGCGCTGCGCACAGTAAAGCAGCGCGATTTTCTCGGATAGGCAGCCCAGCATCGATATGGAATAAGTAATGTTGTGATAAGAAACTAGGACGAAAAATCGTCGCACAACACAACACAACACAGCACGATACAACACAGCACAAACACAACAACACAACACAAAAACCACAAACACAACACAACACAACACAACACAACACAACACAACACAACACACAAACACAACACAACACAAAGCGGAAAACGGCTCAGTGGAATGAAATGCAAATGCATTGCAGTAGGATATAACGTTTTAAATGTGCTTTCTTTTTGCTCTGCAGAACTCTTCCTTGGGCACCCCAGTCACATTACGTGTGGACGAAAAAGGGACCATTCTTTTCTGGAAAGACATGAATAAGGTGAGTTGCTATGGATACAGCTTTAGTTTCTGTATTATTGCCGACAGTTGATATATCCCCTTACCAAGGTGCAGCAGAAGAAAAATGGAGTCAAGCCATTCTAGATCTTTTATTTTCATTTTCGGGAATGCAATACATTGCAATACAGCAGTGTATTTTACTTTCTAATGGCTGTGGAATAGGACGTCATGAAAATTCGCTTGAAAATCAAAAGTCGGAAAGAGTTGTTTCACAACGCGTTATTTGAATTGTATGGAACAAACAGGAAGAATCATGGACTACCCGTGTGTTGAACAATAGACACTCGTGACTGGGCGTATTAGGGAAACTTTTAGTCATGGATATAGCTGGAGACTTCACAAAGGCCGAACCAGTTGCCAAGATTAATTGAATCCCGCCTTAAACAGCCAAGAAATGAACGTTGAAGCACTGTCATATTTCCGTTCACTGCGATTTAAAATTTCCTAAGGAAGTTGAATTGTGGAACTGATTTTGTTAGCAATATAAATGGAAACTGTAAACACATACAAAGACAACAAGGCCATATATGTGTAATTCATGGAACAAGAGAAAGAATGTATATTTTACATGGCAGGGCAGACGTACATTTCTACTCAAATGGCCCTGGCTTTTTCAGACATATTCCTAAAGACAAAGGGACGAAATTTAGGAAAAGTTTAGGATTAATTTTGTACGTTTGGCAAATATCATGTGGCCGAAATTTATGCCTGTTTTGTTTCGTCAGTTAATGATCTGTTCGAATTCTTTTTGTGTGTGTGTGTGTGTGTGTGTGTGTGTGTGTGTGTGTGTGTGTGTGTTGTGTGTGTTGTGTTGTGTTGTGTTGTGTTGTGTTGTGTTGTGTTGTGTTGTGTTGTGTTTGTGTGTGTGTTGTGTTGTGTTGTGTTGTGTTGTGTTGTGTGTGTGTTTTTGTGGTTGTGTGTTGTGTGTGTTTTGTGTTGTGTTGTGTGTGTGTGTTGTGGTTGTGTGTGTTGTGTTGTGTGTGTTGTGTTGTGTGTGTTGTGTTGTGGTGTGTGTTGTGTGTGTTGTGTTGTGTTGTGTTGTGTGTGTGTGTTGTGTTGTGTTGTGTTGTGTTGTGTTGTGTTGTGTTGTGTTGTGTTGTGTTGTGTTGTGTTGTGTTGTGTTGTGTGTGTGATGTTGTTATTGACGTGTGGTGTGTGTTGTGTTTGCTTGCTGTGTGTTGTTGTGTTGTATGGCGTTGTGTGGTTGGTTTGCATGGGTGGTGTTGTGTTTTTAGTGGCTGGCGTGATACTGCTTGGCCCTTGGTTGTGGTATGTTGTATACTTTTGTCCTGGGAAATAAGTATCATTATTATCATTTTATCTAACGCGCACCACACACTCAACACACTACACACTCTAACCACACTACACACACACAAACACACACCAACACACATCTCCCACATACAACACTCTCCACAACAACAAGATCTTACTCTCATCTCTTCTCGCACGCTCACCACTCACACACCACACACACAACACACAACACACACACCACCACACACACACACACACACACACACACACACACACACACACACACACACACACACCACCACCGCCACCACACACACACCACACACACAACACACGAACACACACACACGCACACACACACACACACACACACACACACACACACACACTACACACACACACACAACACACACACACACACACACACACACACACACACACACACGAACACACACACACACACACACACACACACACACACACACACACATCAGCACGCACATGCACACAACACCACGCACGCAACCACCACAACACACACACACACACCACCACGCACCACCACCACCACCATCCCACCACTACTCAACCAGTAATTTAGCAGACACGTGTCATATTTCCGTCATCAGTAAGGAAGCACAGCGTTTATTAATTTTTTTTTTTTTTTAGTTTTGTTGTCATTGTTTGTTTGTAAAAGAGATGTTCTGAGATTGAGTGAATAAATAGTAATGTTCCAAAAAAAGACTGATTCTGAAAATTCGCGTGGTTGAGTGCTGTATGCTACTGCTCCTGGCTACATGTGTTAGAAGTAAGGATTACCAGCCTTTACTTGTCTGCTGTTTCAGGAAATGGATTTTCTGGATATAGCTTTGATCAGGGACACACGGACTGGAAAGTACGCAAAAACGCCCAAGGTAAGTTGAACTCGACGTTTTATACCTGTTGATGTTGTTCTACAGTTGTCATTAATGCATGTAACCTGTACGAGGGTCAGTCATGAAGAGCGAGAATGTCTTAATAACTTAATTTAAACAGTAATTCAAAACAAATGCGACTGCCCGCGTTCAAGCAAACAGGAGCCAGAAAAACATGAAAATAGAATCAGAACGCGTATTTAATACATCCAGACAAGACAAGCGCAAATTTTCGGCCAACTGGCGTTTTTCAAGCGTAAATTGTAAGATCACAAATGAACAAACACCAACATTAAGAGAAAAAGACTGAAACTTCCCTGCTGCTTCGTCCAGAGGGAGGAAAGGATCTTTGTGATCTTACATTTACGCTTGACAAAGGCCATTTGGCCGAAAACTTGCGCCTGTCTGGTCTGGTTAAATTAAATACGCGTTCTGACTCTGTTTTCGTGTTTTTCTGGTTCTTATATAATAATAACCGCAGCGCTTTGAAACTTAACACACTTTCCATTTGGGCGCTCTGTTACATCTGCAGTATTCTCTAGGTTTATGTCTTCCAGACTTTGATCTATTCCCCGAGTTGGAAGATCCTTGCTGCAGTGTGTTAGCTTTCTGCGACTTAGATGACTTCGATTTTGGAGGTTGCCAAAAAAAGGACAACATGCCAACACTGGTTGCCTATCAACGGGCATTTCGGACCTTCCCAACAGAGGGAATCGGTCATCCAGGAGAAGGGATGTTAAATCAACGTACTGATCATTATCTTATGTTTTCACATTTTCGTAGACACATTCCCACTATTTTTGGGATGACCCTCGTGTTCACGATTGCTGGGATGACCCTCGTGCTCACGATTGCTGGGATGACCCTCGTGCTCACTATTTCTGGGATGACCCTTGTGCTCACTATTTCTGGGATGACCCTTGTGCTCACTATTTCTGGGATGATCCTCGTGCTCACTATTTCTGGAATGACCCTCGTGCTCACTGTTTCTGGGATGATCCTCGTGCTCACTATTTCTGGGATAATCCTCGTGCTCACTATTTCTGGGATGACCCTCGTGCTCACTGTTTCTGGGATGACTCTCGTGCTCAGTATTTCTGGGATACCTTCGTACTAAGTATTTCTGGTATGACCTTCGTGCTCAGTATTTCTGGTATGACCTTCGTGCTCAGTATTTCAGGGATACCATCGTACTAAGTATTTCTGGTATGACCTTCGTGCTTAGTATTTCTGGGATGACCTTCGTGCTCAGTATTTCTGGAATGATCTTCGTGCTCACTATTTCTGGGATGACTGTTGTAAGCAGATGTCTTTTGGGGCTTAAGAATCGAAAATAATTTGAAGGTTACCTGCCAGAATGGATTCTTGGGGATTCAAAGATAGAAAATATATCGAGGGTTATTTGCCAGAATGGATCCTTGGGGATTCAAAGATAGAAAATATATCGAGGGTTATTTGCCAGAGTGGATCCTTGGATTCAGAGATAGAAAATATATTGAGGTTATCTGCCAGAATTGTGTATCTGTCTTTTAAAAATTAAAAAAAAATTTATTTTGAGATACTCCAGTCTTCTTCTTCTTCTTCTGCGTTCGCACGTTCACATGGTCAGTCCAGTCAGGGAGACGAATGTTGTCGTGTCCTCCATGTCCTGTCGGCAGCCATAGAGCTTGGTGCGGAGGGGAGCTGCCGTCGGCCACACTTGTTCCCTCTGCTCTTGGAAGAGGGGGCAGATCTGAAGGATGTGTTCCGGTGTCTGTTCTTCCAGACCACAAGGACAGATAGGTGATGAGGCCAGCTTCATCTTCCTGAACAGGTGGGCATTCAGGCGACAGTGACCTGTTCTGAGCCTGAAGATCGCCACCTGCTGCAGACGGCTAAGGAGATGGTATGGATCCTTTGAGGTTGTTCTGCAGAAGGCTGCCTTCACAAGGGTCTTCTTCTCCCTGAAGCTAAGGCTTTTTTCTGGTTGTCTTCCTTTGGCTCCATCTTTGGCAAGCTGGTCTGCTGCTTCGTTTCCAGGTATCCCACAATGGGCCGGAACCCACTGCAGGACCACACGTCGATGCTTGGCGACATCTTGCAGCTTTTCCATGAGATGTGGAAGTTTGTCCCCTGCAAGTGCTTCCAATACAGACTTTGCATCGGAGAGGAAGACAACTTGGGTGCAGTCGCTCTGAATGTCATGAATTAGAGCCGCTGCCTTCATAAGAGCCTCCACTTCTGCTGCATAGTTGGTGCAGTGTTTGCCAGTGGGTATCCCTGCTGTGATGACGTGTCCGTCAGGAGAGTTGATATGTACGCCCGCTCCTCCATCTGCCACAGCATTGGTTGCCGAGCCATCCGTGTATACGTGAATCCAGGATTCTGCAGGATATTGCTCGTCGATCATGGCGAGTGTCAGAGTGCGTTTGACGCTGTCATCTTGGGACTCTCCTGGGGTAACTTGAGGGACTGAGGTGGTGATTTGGAGCAACTTGTAGTCGTTGTTCCAAGGTTGTGGTAGCAGGTCAGAGGTGTTTAGAGGAAGTGTTGTTGGTGTGTCAGCCAGGTGCACCCTGGCAAGCCGTCTAGTTTCGTGGAGGAAGCTGCTGCGTTTGAGACGGCTCTTGGTTGGTTGGTCCATTCTCTGTCCCATTGGATGGTGTGGCAGAACCTTGATCTTCTCTGCCTGGACCAAGTTTTTCATGTCTCTTCTCTGCACCAGGGGCTGAATGGCAGTAACTTCCTCCATGGCCTGAATTGGTGTGGATCGCATTGATCCTGTGATGAGACGGAGTGCTTGGTTCTGGACTTTGTCCAGGGTCTGCAGATGGGTTTTGGCTGCTGTAGACCAGGCTGTAGAACCGTACTCAAGGTGGGGTCTGACCACTCCCTGGTACGTTTGCTTGAGTACTTTCTCGTTGGCTCCCCAGCTGGTTCCGGCCAGTTTGCGCAGGATGGCGAGCTTTTGTCTTGCTTTTCTTTCAGCTCTTTCGATGTGGGGCTTCCAGGTCTGCCGCTTGTCGAAGGTGACACCAAGGTATGTAACTTCCTCATCTTTCTTCAATGGAGTGTCACCAAGTTTGATGGTGCCAGATTTCTGCTTGGATGACAGGGTGAAGAGTGCCGTGGAGGACTTGTCTTTATTAATCGAGATGTTCCACTCTTCTGCCCATGCTGCCAGTTTGTCTGCTGCTAGCTGCATTCTGTAGGTGGCAGTGGTGGTGAACTCCTCCTTGCACCATATCACCAGGTCATCCGCGTATAGTGCTGCATGGATGCCTTTTGGCAGATCTTTTATGAGGTCATTAATGAAGACCAAGAAGAGTGTGGGGGAGAGAACTCCACCTTGAGGGACTCCATGTCGCAAGAGAACTTTCTTGCCTTTGCGTCCGTTGACTGTGACTCGTGCTCTGCGGTTGTGGAGGTAGGCTCGGATCCACCGTAGCATATTGCCTCCAACTCCACATCTCTGCAGCTTCACCAAGAGGCCATCAGTCCAGACCTTGTCAAAGGCTTTCTGCAGGTCGATCCAGGCAGCAAAGACAACTTTCTGTTCCTGGAACGCGTCTTCAATTTCTTGGGAAAGGAAGGTGGCCTGGTCTTCTGTACTGTGAAAGCATCGGAATCCTGCTTGCTCCGGGACCAGAATGTTCTCAGTCTCGAGATACCAAAGGAGGCGCTGATTGATCATCCTCTCTAGGGTCTTCACCATGCAGCTGGTCAAGCTGATTGGTCTGTAACTGGCAGGCTTCTTCTTGTCCTTTCCTTTCTTATAGATTGGAGTCATGATAGCCTCACGCCATGTTTGTGCCAAGGTGCCGGTTTCCCAGCTGTGATTGAGGACCTCCAGTAATTTCAAGATGGCTGTGCTGCCAAGGTGCTTCAGCATCTCGTTAGTGATCCCATCCGGTCCCGGAGATTTCTTGGTTTTTAGCTTCCTGAGAGCTGTCTGAAGCTCATGGAGCGTGAAGGGTTGCTTCATGGGTTTCACATTGGTGGTCTGGTGAGGACGTTCTCGCTGTTCTCTTCTTGCTTCTCTTTGTTGGAGGGGTGTGACTGGTATGTTGCTCTCATCTGCGTAGTTGTCTGCAAATCGATTGGCAGCGCGTCTACCAGTCAACAACTCTCCGTTGTCTTCCAGTGTGATGTTGTGATGTCTGCTCTCTTCATCGTTGAGTTGTCCCAGGACTCTCCAGAGTTTCTTGCCATCTCTCTCAAGGTTCAGAGCAGCTGTTTTCTCCCTCCAGCTTTGTCGTCTGGCTTGGATTTTTGCCTTGAGAAACCTGGCTTTTGTCTGCTGGAGCCGCAGGTGGTTCTCATCCGATGGGTTATCTTCTGCTTTCTGTCTGGCTTCGGTCATCTCGTCCTGCAGTTCTTGTAGTTGGTTGTTCCAATATGGCTTGTAGTCTTTCCGAGCACCTCGTGGAATGCACTCTTGGGCTGCCTTCAGGATACATGAATTTAATTCGTGGACTGCATTGTTGATGTCTCTTCCTCTGACTTGAAGGTCATTGGTGAGAACATTTGTGCGGTGGCTGAAGAGCTTCCACTTTGCCTTCTTGTAGTTCCAGCGTGGGGCTACAGGGTTCTGTGTTGTGTTCTCGTTGAGAGTGAGGAACACAGGCCTGTGGTCACTTCCTCCAAGCTGGTCTCCCACCTCTCTAATTACACCCCTATGGATGTCCTCGGTGCAGAGAGCCAGATCTGGTGTGGATGTGGTTCGCCAACGTCTGGAGTAGAAGGTTGGAGTGTCATGCGGTGAGTTGATGAGGACGAGATGGTGTCCATCCTGCCAGTCTTCCACTTCTTCTCCTCGACGGTCCATGTGGTTATATCCCCAGCTCTGGGAGTGACTGTTAAAATCACCGACTGCAATGAAGCGCGAGTCTGGGACATATATGGTGTCAAGGGAGAGCGGACGATCATTGGGGCAGTAGAAGTTGAGTATGCGCAACTCTGTGTCCTTCAGTTGGGCCCGAATCATCTGGTACTCAGCACCCTCCATGTAGACAGTCTCCTCGCAGGCGTGAATGTTGTTCCTGACGAGTGTCAGGATGCCGCCTTTTCGTCGGTCAGTTCTGTCTGATCTAAAGCTTTGGTAGCCCCTCACTTTGAGTGTTTTCCCACTTTGCAGATGGGTTTCTTGAAGACAACAGATGTTGATGTTTTTCTCATGGAGCAGATGTTCTAGCTCTGTCTTCTTGTTTATGACTCCTTCTGCATTCCAATGCATAACCATGAAGGGTTTCTGCATGGGAGATGTTGAGGTGCTGCCAGTCGCATTCCTCCGCCGTCCCCTGGCATGCCAGGACGGACGAGAGGGACCTCCAGTTGCTGAGGGTGGACTCCGTTGAGGCGCGGAGTCCGACGCTGCTCCACCCTGGGGGGACCTCAGTGGGCGAGCGCCATTCGTGTCACATCTGTCTGACATTGTCCATTGTGCGATGGTGCGTGGCATGGTGATTTGTTAGAGAGCGCCATACAGGCTCCATTTCTCCGTCTTCAGCTCTCTAGGTTTTCTGTAGGGGTTACCCCGCCCTTAGCTCCTGGTCCGTATGTCCTGCCCTGGAAGCACAGGGGGGATTGATTAGCCAGGGGTCCCACCCTGGGGCTAGAGGTTATACTGCGCCTCTTAACCGCAGGATGAACCCACCATAGGACATATAGGGTATTTCAGTGGAGATCAACAGCGCCACCTGCTGTCCCGCCCCGTCCTGGTAGGAACATCGCCAGTTGGTCCGGGACTGCTTATTCGACCAGGCAAGCCTGACTTATATCACAGCTAACCCCCATATCTGAGGGCCGTTCCTTTATCCGCCACCTATGGACCCGCCGGGTTGGGGATGGTCGCCCCACTGCTGAGTTGGAAGCAGCCTTTCCCGGAGATACTCCAGTCTGGCAGGTAACATTTTAATTATTGAAATCAAATAACGGGCAGGGTAATCACTGTATTCATAGGAAATTAGAAGTTTAGATTTACTAATGAACAGTTTTTAGGAGGACACATTTATACCTTGGACATTTGGAAGTTGGAGTGTGGTCAAAAACGATTGGTGGTCAGTTCCATTTGTGTGTGGTCGATTCAAATCTGCCATTTGCACAACACTTTCCTGCTTCGGAAAATTGAAGCTGGCATGAGCTCAAGAGCAATTGTTGCGTGTGATAGTTCCATAACGTGTGCTCGACTCGAAATCTGCCAGTCATCGTAAAAAAAAAAAAAAAAATATAAGAAAATGTGTCGAGCTGATATATAATCTTAAAAGTCCACGCACAGGTGAGATCTCCAGATGGAAGTGAGGGAAGGGTGGTATGTCAAGGTATGTAGGGGTGGGGTGGGGTGGAGCTGGGCTCTCAAGCCAGACCAATGTTTCCCTGACGCTCGTGTGTGCACACTCGGATAAAGAGATGTCCATACCAGCTTAAGTTGTAATGACAATAAAGTAAGTCGTGTAGGTGTTTAACAGATAAAATAGATATAACGAAGGCCCTACTTTCTTATTGGCAATAATGTAGTTCTTGTGGGAGTTGAGATGTTGATCAGCAGTAAAGAAATAGGAGACAGACACTAACAGCTGCATGTTGGGGATTACAGCTGAAGACCCTGTAATATATTTGCAGTTCTTTATTGCTTCATTTGTTGCTTCATTTGTTGCTACTACCACCAACACTGCTCTTACTGCTTCTGCTATTTCTGTTGTCACCACTACTGCTGCTGCTGCTGTGTTGTTGGTAGGCTACTACAGTACTAGTACTATTACTGTTATGTACTGCATGAACTTGTTGATGATGCTCCCAGTACTGCTGCCGTTGTTTTAGTGCTGTTGCTGCCATTATACTGCTGCCATTATTTGTACTGTTAATTCTGCTGTTGCTGGTATTCCTACTGCTTTTATTTGGTTAGGTAATACCCAATCTAGCAAGGCCCTTACATACGCACTTCAATTACATCTGCAAACTGTCATTACATTATTGGCCAGGTCTGCAGCCCCAGCTGAATCCAAAGTATGAATTGTCATCCATTATGTAGAATGGTCTTTTTTCTTTTGCCTTGTTTAAAGTGAAATGGCATCTGAATCGTCTTCTTTAGGCTTCCAACGTAGCAGAATCATTAGTCTTTGATGGCAGTCATACACAGTGGAAGAAGAGAAAAAGAGAAATATTTTAGCAGAACAGAAGAGAAGCAGTGAATGGAAAGTGAAAGAATTAATAATTGTTGTCATAATGATGAAAATGCATCAAGCACTGTCATTGATTAAGTAAAGGGGAAAAACAGATTTAGACAGGTACAGTGATAGTGAGGATATGGAATGGTTGATGGCCAAAGGTTGATAACTCTAGGAGAAGGGTACTCGACAGATTTCATGTGCTCATATGTCAGGCTCAGCTGCTTAGGAAAAACAATAAGATTTATCAATAGAAAGGAAGAGAAAGAAAAAGAATGCAAGTTTAAAAATTAATGAAGATAACGATGAAATTCTTCTTCATTCATCACATGTTGCCTGTGTGTACACACACACACACACACACACACACACACACACACACACACACACACACACACACACACACACACACACACCACACACACACACACACACACACACACACACACTTGGCTGAGATGGTTAGCTTATGATACAAGATATAAATTATGGTTTGTCTCTCCCTCTCTCTCCATCTCTGCTGCCTTCAATCTGTATCACCACCATCTCCACCACTATTATCGTCATTATCATGCAGTCTGCCACTTTTCTTTTCAGTTTTCTCTTCTGTCGCCACCCCAACCTCCCTGCACTCTTGTTTCATCATCATCATTATCATCACCCCCTTAATAACAGTAATGATAGTAATAATCACATTCATACAATGCCAAGTCTTGATACATAACTCAAGTCAAGCACTTCATCATTCACCAAAGCACCCATCCGAAAACAGACACACACACCAGAAGGGGGAGGACAGGAGGCATGAGGAGAGTAGGACGAAAGGGAGGCCACACAGAGGCAGGAATCACTGCTGGACAAAACATAAGATTTGAAGAAAGACAAGAGTATGTGACTGTCGAATATACAGGGGAAGCTTGTCCCGGTTGTGTGAACCAGACACAGAAAAGGATTGGCAATCGATTGTGGAACATCTGTATCAAGGAAGTTTTAAACAAGTAGTATCAGATGCAGAACAAAAAGGTTGGGCAGGAGTGTACTTTTGGAGGTAGTAACAAAAATAAATAGGTGCGGTACCCATTGATACACTTGTAGCATAATGTATTGAATTTGTATGAAATTCTTTGAGAAACAGGCAATCAGTGGAGAAAGTGAAGCAAGGGGATCATATGATCATATTTCAGCTGAAGCTGAACAGTGGCTGTTTTGAGAGAAGATGGGACAGACCCAATGAGAAGAGAGGCGTTGATGATATGCGTTATGGATGGAAGAAGCTCAGGTAGTGTTTGTGAAAAGAGAGAGACAGGTATGAGTGAGTTCACCAACATCACTACAGTTATCATCTTCAACCTCACTTAGATTGTGCCAGGAGCAGATTGTGTACATGGGCGATGTGAAAAGAGTGGGTGTATCGGCAGCCGACGTTTTTGAACAGGTGTTTTCAAGGACCTTCGAGAAGCTGTTAGTGGCTGTATGGTGGGCAGACTTTTCGGAACGGAGAGGCACAGAACCATAGAGCGTAGGAAGACTAGATTTCAGCGTTCACCCAATTGGGCTGAAGTACCGTTGAAATAACTAGAAAGACTTCAATGTCTTTTGACTGAGATGAAATGGACAGTAGTTGGTCTTGAGCTGAAAGCAGGTTCATTAGGTAGGTAATGAATGAAGAGAGGAAAGCAGGCCTTGAGTGTTCGTTGTACTTATGGTGTATTAAAAGTGCTTGCAGTGTTTTCTTTCCATGTTTACTTTTTTTCATTTTTTTTGGGACTGTTATACCACCTGTATCTGCTGAACAAACAGACTGGACATTATACACGTGTTATTCAATTAACATTTTTGCTTCTACTTCTAGTGCTTACTGTTAATCTACCTGTTTCCAGACACTTTTTTTCTGCGTGAGATTACCTTTTCCTTTGAATACAAGATGTAAAAAATTCACTGTCTAGCAGTTTAACAGACTGTCATAGAACTGTATGCAAGGCTTTTTCTCTAGTTTCAAAGAGCTCCCGGGATAATAAAGAGTCCAGAACAATCCATGCAAAGGATCAGTAGTCTTCAGATTTATTAAAAGGCGTCTGTGATGGCACTTCAAGCACAGCTTTTCTTTCTTCATCCCAGAGTCGTCGAGGATATTCCAAAGGAAACTCATATGATGAGTGAATTAATATAGTGGTAAAACACACACACACACACACACACACATGAGACCACAACATATAATTGTTTGAGCAATGTCATTTGAAACGTCACACCCTTCATATTGACTGATCCATGAGTACACACATGGGCCATTTTTCAATAAGCATTTTCTCATAAACGGAATTTTTGTTTGCTTTTGACTGAAAATGAGTGACTTCATTATAGCTCACTTTGCCAGCATCATAATTTGAACCCGTCACGTCATTTGCAAACACAGTAGAACGAAACACAGCTGGTTCCTATAGAGTTACGAAAACCATGTGAGTTTCAGTATGATCGCTACCAAGCTTCTTTATGATTTTATGCTGTGAGAGAAACACAACTGCTGTGAATTTGGACGGTTATTTTTCAGACACTGTTGGCCGACATCACATTTTAATGAAGATTTCAAAACAATTTTGCACATGATAATGGGGGAAAGCCCTTTTTTCATGACGTAAGTTGTATGTGGGCTAAGTAGGTTATTGATGGCAGGGACGCAGACACCATTACTGAACATCCCTCGCATAACAACCTTTTAAGTTATCACCTCGCGTCATCTGTTTTCGTCCATTCTCCCACTCACTAGTCGCTCTGCTTTTTAGCCTTCCCCTTCTTCTTCCAGTCCTAAACTCTCTCCCGCCCACCACGTCATCGCTTTCTACCAATCACATCCCTCATTTCTGTACGATGATGGTTCAGTCGTTGTTTGTCACACAAGTCGTGGACTACTTCACTTGAATTACTACTGACAATGATGGCAAACAACTGATTACCTGGGTGGTTTGCGTCAGCGGTCTATATCGCACACAGAACAGTGTTAATGCCATGTTCGGATTAGTAGTCTGGGATTTAGTGTCCATATTACTTATATCTTGTTTCTCTCTCTCTCTCTCTCTCTCTCTCTCTCTCTCTCTCTCTCTCTCTCTCTCTCTTCCCCCGCGGGGTTGCGGGGACTCTTTCAGTATAAATAGCATTTCTGCCTATCATTTTCTGCCTTGCTGGTCCATTTACTTGTATGTGTTCGATAAAGTCTTACGTACATTCTCTTAGGATTGATGATTGGGTACTTGTATTAAGTGCATTTTTAGCTCTAGGGAACTGAAATTGCTTCTGGGGTACATGTATTAAGTGCATTTTTAGCTCTAGGGAACTGAGATATGCGGAAGCAATTTCAGGTAAGTTAGGCCCGTTTGTATGTTTTAGTATCTTTAGAGTTGTGTTTCAATTTGTATTCAGGTATGTTTTTTAAATCCCCTGTGTGATGAATTGGACGGAGTGATCAACGCCAGGTGCATCTCCCGAAATTATGTGCGCGAATGCATTGATATGTGTAATTAATTTTCTTTTCCTTTGTTTCATGTTTTTTCCCCCTTTGTTTCCTGTTGAAGTATTGTGTATGTTTTAAAACAGTTATAGCCCTGACATGGCTGTAGGCAGTCGGCTGGGCTTTAAACAAAAATAACAATATCAAAATCTCTGTCTCTCTCCCTCTCTCTCTGTCTCTGTCGCTCTGTCTCTGTCTCTGTCGGTCTGTCTGTCTGTCTGTCAGTCTGTCTGTCTGTCTGTCTGTGTGTGTGTGTGTGTGTGTGTGTGTGTGTGTGTTCGTAGGATTACCATGTCAGTGCTATCTTTGTAAACAATTGAGCGTTTGGTCCCGTCCTTACAGGCCTTTTGAAACGTCTGATTTTCTCCTGATAGCACATCGAAAGGAAATCGACGTTGATGGGCCTTGATGGACTTGTGTTTGCTGACAGACATGTTTGTTGAGCCAGATCCTGTTGGCGTGTGACCGAAGGTTTGCGGCGAAGTTGTTGACATGGTCAACAGTTTAGCGTGTAGTCCCCTTCCACATGCCGAAGTGAAAAGTTTGCCCCTGGGTGTTGTCATTAAAACCACGTTGATGGACGGTCCTTGGTATCAGATGTTGTTATATCCGTTGAAGTACGTTTTGTTGTGTTGTTTGTAGTGAGTGACGGTTTACTCATTGGATGACTTGTGATTATAACAGTGGTGAACAATACAGTGGGGGAACGGGTTGAGGAAAAAAACGCTCATGGAGACCCTGAAATCAGATCAAGGCGAGAGAAAGCTCCAGAGGGGAAAAGTTCAAGAGGAGGTAAACTTGGAGAAAGCGAAAAGACAGAGAGATTCAGACTGTGTAGTGTTGGCAATAGAAGAGATATAGAGTCTTAAAGAACGCAATAAGGCACTTAGCAAAGTATGGGCTCGAGAAAATCAAGAGAAAAACAGACTAAGCAGTTTGCGTGGTAGGATTAGTCTGTGACAGAAGCCATTATGGGAAAGAAGACTTTGTACAAGATGTGGGTGAAAGTAAAGACAGATGAAGACTGTATATCAGATAAAAACTTGCAAAACGACGTTGCAACAAAGTGATAAGAGAAACCAAGGAGCAGTGGAGGAATAAATGTGGGAAAGAATTGAGCATGCCAGAGGACTTTACAAAAATGTCAAAGCCAAAGTACTGACGGATGAACCGTACAATCCAACAGCGGTCAGTGACAAAGCCCCCCCCCCCCGGTGACGAATGCAGCATCAAAAACAGATGACAGGAATACTTTCGCCCACTCCATAGTTCGATCACAGGAAAATGCATACCAACATTTCCAGCCAATTCACACTGAAGAAGATGAACCGTTAATCTTGAGTTCAGAAGTTCAGTAGGCATTGAAGTTCAGCCCCCCAAAATGCAACAGCAGGACAGCAGGAATAGATGGAGGAACAACAACACAAGCTATCATAACATGTGGGCACATTGGAATCACATGGTTGATGACAGTATTCCAAAAAGCATGGAAGCAAAGAAACGACCCAATAATGGTTCACATATGGGAAAAGAAAGACAGCGAAAAAAACAGAACAAAAAAAACAAAAAAACAAACAAACTGTACGACATGTATAGAGGAATATCACTCTTGAGCCATGTTGGCAAAGTGTAAGCCAGAATCCTGGAACAGTGCACTAGCTACAAGATGAAACCCTTTTTGAGTTACGTAGATGGATTTCAGGAAAATAAAAGAGTATACAGACGCAGTCTTTGTTTTGAGACAGCTTTGTGAAAAGACTATTGAGCATGATAAAGCCTTGAACCTTCTCTTTGTAGACCTGGAAAAAAGCAAGCTTTATTGAACCGTCTCTTTGTAGACCTGGAAAAAAGCAAGCTTTATTGAACCTTCTCTTTGTAGACCTGGAAAAAAAGCAAGCTTTATTGAACCTTCTCTTTGTAGACCTGGGAAAAAGCAAGCTTTATTGAACCTTCTCTTTATAAACCTGGAAAAATGCCAGCTTTAGAGAGTGCTAGAACTGTACAACGTCAAAGACTAGCGTTTAAAGACCATCAGCGCCATCGATACAAACAGCAGAGTGCAGTGTATACACCATCAATGCTCACTGATTGATTTGAAATCACATCCCGAGTGAGACAGGGTTGTTTCATATCACCGCCATTGTTTTTACTCTACGTAGACTAGAGCACAAGAGAAGCAAACAAAGACCGAGATTCTTTGAACAAAATGTTGTTTGCAGATTTTGAGAGCCTATCACACGAAAAAGATGAACGACTACGGGAACACACAACAAACCTGAACACCATTAAAAAAAATTTGTGAAGATTACAACATAAAATCCGCATCAACAAAACCGAGACTTAAATATCGGCAAAACATCCGGACAATCTTAGCATCACTGTGAATGGCGCTAAATCCAAACAAGTTAGTGAATTCAAATACCTTGGGAGCATTTTCACAGCAGATGGAAGACTCAACAGAGAGATCGAAACCAGAATCCTGTAAGCAGGCAAATTCAATTTTGAATTTGCCCTATTCCTGAAAACCCCCAACATTCTTATTGAAGCAAAAGTCAAGCTCATCATTTCCATTTTCATCCTCAATCCTCAACTTGACATCTGTGCTAGATGTGGAACCTGGCCAAGCCCCTGGAGTACAAAGGCTGTTTACAAGACCAGACGTGAAGTGATCAGAGACACCAAGAACAGAAGAATGGCCGGACATCATCAGTCCACCTTCATATTCATTCGCAGAAAATAAAGTAGTTTGTCAGCTAGTCAGGATGTAACCCTTTCAGCTCCCAACGATTGTACAAAAACAAAAAACATGTTGATTTAAAGCGAGATGCAGACGAAGGAAAACCTGGATTGACGGTGTGAAGGTAACTTTAAATAGTCTGATGTCATAATTATGGTATTTCTTCTCTTTAGGCCTTTCGGCTCGCTGCTGACCATCAGCTGTTATCTCCCTGCGACACCCAAGAGGGCACAAGCGGACGGATGAAAGCTGAAAGAAAGAAAGGGATAGCAGAGTGGCTAGAGTACATGCTCTTGAAAGACCGCAGTTAGTGACGATTGAACATAGTGCAGTCATGCTTAGGCTCCCCAGTTGTAAAGAGTACTTAATAACGGCGAGGATAAAGTTGCGAGGGATAAGTTTTTGGTCTTGTTTTTATAGTGTGGAGAGCAAAGTTGAGATCTCGAAAGGCCGACCGCTTAGATTGTCGGAAAACCTTCCTTTTTACTATTAAACAGTACTGTCCAATCGACAGTGACTTGTTTCGTAGTTAGTAATCCAATTTAACTGAGTCCAGTTTTGATTCTGGTTCCCGAAATATGGCCGTCGCTCATCCAATTCAAATCAGCTCAGTTGATTAAACGACGAATTATCGCCAGATTAACTAATGTTGTACTGACATCTCTGCTCACTCGGCCTTGTTCAGATGTAGGAAAGTAAAGCAGTGAGGCGGAAGACTGGGTCCAGTCTTCAGGAAATTGACTCAAGAGCAGAGGTCCCAAGCTGACCAATAAGTATCTCACGTCCTCTGCTGATCAATAAATTCCTCTCTTTTCAGCGACCTGTGTGTGTGTGTGTGTGTGTGTGTGTGTGTGTGTGTGTGTGTGTGTGTGTGTGTGTGTGTGTGTGTGTGTGTGTGTGTGTGTTTTAAAGCAGTACCCATGTTCCCTTTTACATTTTAACGTGATGATCTGCTCCGATATTGTAATCAATTCATGGTATTTAGTCGACCAGCTTTGTTGTCAGATCGTTAAGCGTACTTACTGAAGCAGTGTGGTCTTAATTTAAAAAGTTCTGGGTACAAAGTAATTTTATTTTAGCCGCTCGATTTCACAGTGGTGAATCAGATTGATAATCCAGTTATGCTTCTTATCATAATGAACTTTTGTTGTGAACAGTCAAATCCTTATGACTTCTTTTTTGGGTGAGATGAAAGTAAAACTGCTACGCTGAGCGTACGAAAATGTACCAGGGCAAGGTAGATTTCCCCACCATCAGAAGTTTATGTAAAAAGCCCGTGTAAGTAGGGTTAAACAAATGCGTGCGTCACACACACACACACACACACACACACACACACACACACACACACACACACACACACACACACACACACACACACACACACACACACACACACACCACCACACGCACACACACACATCACACACACACACACACGCACGCACACACACACACCACACACGCGGGCGCCAGCGCGCATACCGCTCACTCCCACAAGTATACAGTAAAAAGGGACTACAGCGACTTCTTCACATTCTTTTTGCCTCAGATGGCAACAATTGTTGTAACTGTTTAATTTTTTACGTATCATGTCTTATGTAATTGATTTACTGATGCTTTGTCCCCATAAGTTTTAGTTCTAAGTAGACATATAAATTAGCAACGGCAAGTTTGTAAAATGGCTTTCAGCTAATAAGTTCTACCATGAAAGTCGATAATTATTGTTATCGTCATTGATTCTAGCCGTATGACCAATCCCACTCCATGAATCGTCGTCTTCACTTTATTCAGCTCCATGCGTACAAAGACATATATATTTTATTAATAGTGGCATGTACAGGCCTGTCTCTATGCATACATTTGTGTAAGACATTTATGCAAATAGCCATATCGTCAGTTACTATCACTTCTCTGTCCCCTCTCCTCCCCCTTTGTTTTCAGTGCTTTCTTTATTTTCTTCCTTTCCTTTATGTGTTTGTATGTTTTTGCAAATCATTTTTTGTTGGTTAAAATAATGCATTTCTCTTTGTCTTTATGCCTATGTTATATCCGTAGTATTGGAAGGACTGGCTATAAGATAGATCTAGTCGAACCTAATGCTATTATCATTTATTCATAGTGTTCTGAAGTTTGAAGTTTGTTCTATGACTTGGGGAGAACAGCTTGCGTGTTTCTCACCAAAAAATCGCAAAAGAGTAGTCACAAAACAACACAATGCAGTGGGCTACAAGTTACAACGCAGTACATTATTAAATTACAATACGGTATTTCACAAAATGATGTCATTTTGATGACGTGAGTCTTGACTGGTTTCCCCGTAGGGATGGCGGGGGTTCTTTCAGTATAAATAGTATCCCCACCTTCTGGAAATTGTGTGCTAGAAATTTCCTCTTTTCTGTCACTGTCTTTGTTTCTTTCTTCCTCCTTTGCTTTCTATCATTTCTTCCTATCATTTTGCCTTTCTGGGCCATTCACCTGTATGTGTTCGATGAAGTCTTACGTACTTTTTCTTAGGATTGATAATTGGGTACATGTATTAAGTGCACTTTTGGCTCTAGAGAGGTGAGATATGCGGAAGCAATTTTAGGTAATTTATGTCCGTTTTTATTTATGTTTTGGTGTCCTTAGGTATGCTTAACTTTGTATTCAGGTGTGCATTTAAATCCCCTGTGCGATAAATTGGACGGAATGGTCAACGCCAGGGGCATGTCCTTAGAATTTGTGCGCGTATGCATTGATATGTGTACTTGATTTTCTTTTCTTTTTTTTTTCCCTGTTGAAGTTTTGTATGTTTTTAGGCGGTTATAGCCCTGATATGGCTCAACGCAGTCGGCTGGGCTTTAAACAGCAATAACAGTAACAATAACAATCTTGACTGGCTTTCGAAAATCGATGCAGAGATTTAATCGTCATAGCACTGACAATTTGGCAAAGAGCCACGTGAAACTGTACAGAAACAGTTGGCCAAGAGTGGCGTAAATTTGACATTTAGCCGTGCTGTCAATTTGTGTGACAAAACTGTCACTGTCCTTCTCCATTTCATACTCCATCAACCAGCCATACAAAAGTTTGCTCAGTTTACCGCATCATCATTTGCTAGTTTTGCATCCGATATTTTCTTGACTGCAACTGATGAAATGATTACCAATGAATGTTAACCCGATAGTAATTTTGACATCGGTATTAATTGTTCTTGTACTGTTGCTCCTATCGTCAGTGATTAGTATTATACTTATTCTTCTTCTAAAGGTATTATGACGGGTGCAGATGAGGAGAAAAATATGACCTAACAGTGCAACTTTTTAACAATATCTTCGGTAGCAATCTGTTAGTGCGCGGGTGCGTGTGCCTGTGCGTGTGTGTTTTCCTGCATATCCTTCATTCAGTCTTCCGGAGTGACTATTTGAGGAGTGACCTTTCCTCTAATGGATGCACTCGCCATCAGGACACATCTGGTGATGAATGAGGTCATCTTTTGAGGTGTGGCCTGAGTATGTGTGTGTGTGTTGTGTGTGTGTGTGTGTGTGTGTGTGTGTGTGAAGTGAGTATGTGTGCGTGCGTGCGTGCGCGCGCGCGCGCGCGTGTGTGTATGTGTGTGTGTGTGCGTGTGTGCGCGCGCACGCGCGCGTAAGCATAAATCTTCAGTATATCAATATCTCACAATACATGATCTATTGAAAACTTGATAAGTCTTAACATCATTGACTAAATTTAGAAGATTCTTGAACCAAGTAATTCTATTCTAATCCACAGATACTACTTAATTCTTATTGATACAAATGGCTTTAGTTTAGAACAACGACATAGTGAATAACTGTGATAGACAGACAGATAGATAGATAGATAGATAGATAGATAGATAGAGAGAGAGAGAGAGAGAGAGAGAGAGAGTGTGTGTGTGTGTGTGTGTGTGTGTGTGTGTGTGTGTGTGTGTGTGTGTTCAGTTCCAGTTTCAGTTTATCATGAAAGCGTCTCCGCGCCCGAAATATATTCCATATATCCTGACGCCACAGATGTCATATAATGGAGAAGATGAAAAATGATCATGGCATAACCCTTTTCACTTGTAGGATCTTAAGGTCCTATCCAGCGTAGAAGAATTATAAAAGTCAGCAATGTAGAAGTGCATCTTTGCGGATAGACAATATTCCCAAACGTTTCTGCAGTAATGATTCATGATTATTAAAGTAGCTAGTGACGCCAACAAGCCTAAATTATTGTCTCATCCGTGTCTTATGGAGAAACCATTAACTATGGACTTGCACTACGTACCTACGATAACTAAGCGGAACACATACATTTTTTTTAACTAATGCGGAGAATGTCACACGTTGTCAGTGCACGTACATATATTTGTATTATCATTATGGTGGAGCGGTGTCCAGGCGGTTTATAGTTTCTGCCAAAGACGCAAGATTCCCGGATCAGACAGGGATTTTTCTCCCCCCCTCCCCCCCGCCCCACACTCCCCTTCTTCAGACGTTGTGTGATGGCCTGCACTCTTGTCATATGGATGGAATGATCGTTCGAGGCCCCGTGTGTGTTCATTAAAACACACAAGCCGACAAAATAAAACAAAAATACACCCCGCACACACAGGCAAACACGGCAACTGAAGAATTGTTCGTGTCAGTATGACGTATAAAAGTAAAACTTAATAGATAAAGAGAAAACAAACAACACAAACAAACAAACAAAACAAAACAAAAAAACAAACAAACCGGTGCACTTCCATCTAGCCAAACAACCGACCAACGTGGGTGGGGTGAGGCGGGCAAGATATTGGGTAGCTTGCACTGTTACGACGAGCTCTGTGTGACGAGGGCAGCCCGAATTCAATGCGGCAAATCCGCTAAGACAAGATACAATACACTGTCAATAATAATCCCTTTCTCACGGAAGACATACTGACTGTGGACATACATATTACGCACGGCGACAGTGCGGAGTCATTATTGTTTACTGCGCATGAGAATGTCGCACATTGTCAGCGGGCATTCGTGCATTAAGTCATCATTGCATAGAACTGTCAGCATTTACTAACCTTTGTCTTGCGTTGTGTTAGTTTGCACTATTGAATCATCACACACTGTAGTTCCCTGTCCATATGCACGCGTCGGTGTTGGTGTGTATACTGCGTTGCTATTTCGTTTATGTATGTATGATTCATGTTTGATAAATCCGTGGGCAAAATTATCTGACATATTTTGGTATCATGATGAAGTTGCTTCAGATAATGTGTGTATGCAGGCAACCGTGCAGAGTTACTGTTTCTGTGTTTATTCTGTCTGTGTGGCGTGGGCTGGTTAGTTCTTTTGGTAGAGCCGTGGGACTCAAGATCTGATAACTCAAGTTCAATCCCAGTCTGCAGCTTTGTAAATGTGGTCTGTTCGATGCCCACCGTATGTTTCCATCATTCTGCTGCTGTCAGGTTATTGTTTCATACGCCCCTTCCCCCCTCCCCCGCTTCAAGACCTTGTCAGCGCATAGAGTTTTGAGCAGGCTCACGAAGTCTGCCAGATGATGATTGGTAGATTTGGGTGGAGTACGTATGGAATTGTCCAAGTGCAATGATTCCCTCTTGAACAAACTTCATTGTCTGTCTGTGGACTCAGTCGATCGGTCGGTCTGCGTGTCTTTCCAGAGACATAGCTGATGCGTGTTACCGCTGACAGTCTGTGGTTTGATGGCGCCATCGGTTAGTCTGTGTATCTACAATACGTTTCAATGCCCAGGTGCACAACACGTTTCGATCTCTTAGAAGCATCTTTACGTTAAAGTTACTTGGGTGTTTTGGCGTAAAATTAAAATTATTTTAATATTTACAACGTTTGTACGAGATGGAAATGTTTTGTGCACCTTGGCCATGAGCTTTAAAAAAACAACAACTGTCATTTATAGTCCCAACATACAGCCTTTCTACAGTAATGTGCTCGACGGAACACGGGCCGCAGCCAGCCACACATGACATGTCACAGATCTACCCGTCCCCCTTTTCTCTCTCTTGGCTCTTTCTCTGTCTCTTCTCATTGTCTCTGATGGTCTGTCGATATCTGTGTGTGTGTACACGAGCGTGTCTGTGCGTGCATTCGTGCGTGCGGGCGTCTGTGTGAGCTTGTGCGTATTATCTGTCTATCAAGGACTGCCATAAACTCTCTCTTGTGTGTGTGTGTGTGTGTGTGTGAGAGAGAGAGAGAGAGAGAGGGGGGTGAGGAGGAGGAGGAGGAATGATGGGGAAATCACTCCTCTCTCTCTCTCTCTCCCTCCTCCCCCCCCCCCCCCCTTCTGTGTAAAGCATATATATAAAAAGCAGCTGGGAAGGCGAGCAACAAAATTACTGATTATGTTGACTGTTTGACGGGATACATTTTAGGCTTCCTGCGATTTTCTTTCTTTCTTTCTTTTTTCTTCTTCTTCTTCTTTTCTCTCTCTCTTTTCTGTCTTTTCTTGAAAATTGAACTTAAATCATGTGGCACACGTGGCATTGACGTCTTTAGTGACCTACGCGGTATGTTCCTGCTGATGTATCCAGACGCTCTTTACCTTGGTTTCAGACTCAGTGAAAGATTTACAGAGGAAAATTAATTCTTTAGAACAATATTGTGCCTAGTGGGGAATTATCAGTCGACATAGACAAGACAGTAGCAAGAAACTCAGGGCAGAGCTGGACAGCAGAAGGTCCTCAGTAGAGACGACCCCCTTTAACAAGTGTTTCGGCCCTTAACTCCTTACGCTCTAAGGGGCCAGACTGTATCTGGGTCATGACTTCAGGGTACCCCTCTACTATCGCTTCCCCCCCCTTCCCCCCCCTTCCCCCCCCTTCCCCCCATCTTTTCCTCCATCTGGGTTTGAACCCGCGCCTTTAAGGTGGTTGATTGTTTCGAGGTCAAGTCACCCATGTGATGAATGTTTTTACAATTTAGTTATCGACATTTGTTTTACATAAGGAAATTTTTAAGCCGTATGAACTGCATTTTTGCCTCACCGGGGTTCGAACCCGTGCCTCCAAGGTGGTCAGATATCTCACGATCTAGTCACTTATGTGACGGTTATTTTAACGGTCAACGTCAGGGGCATCTCCTTTTGTTATATGCGTGAATGCATTGATATGTGTACTTAATTTTCTTTTTCCTCTTTTTTTCTGTTGAAGTATTTTGTATGTTTTGAACTGGTTATAGCCCTGATATGGCTCTACGCAGTCGGCTGGGCTTTAAACAACAATAACAATAACAATATTAATGATCTAGTTATCGACACCCCTTTTATGTGGGGAAATTGTAAGCTGGAACTGTTTTAGCTGCTTCTGCCATTGCCCACTAAACTCCTTGCTCCAACGACTACAGCTTGACATTTCAGTCTTGTAGAAATGGGCTTCCTCTGTTCTGCTTTCCTTCGGTACTGTGTGTTCGATCGGATCATTGTTGTGATGAATAAGAGTGGAGTAGTATGTTTGGTATCGTGCCATTCTTGCTAATGATTTGTGGATGTTTTCTCCTTACTGGAAGATCTGCTGTACGCTCCCAGTCATCCCCTTCATCCAGTAGATCCCGCTTCCATGCTCCGGATGTCACAGCTTTTTCGGGCAAATCCGTCACTAGGAATCACAAAACAAATGAAGCAGTCCATACAAACATTTATGTATTCACACGCACGCGCGCGCGCGCGCACCACAACACACAAACACACACACACACACACACACACAACACAGCACACACACACAACACACACACACACACACACACACAACACACCACACACAACACACACCCACACAACCTATACACACACAACACACACGCGCACACACACACGCGCACACACACCGCACACACACACACACGCACGCACGTACGCTCGCACACACGCACACACACACAACACACACACACACACACACACACACACACACACACACACACACACACACACACACACACACACACAGAGGCAAACAGACAGGCAGAGAAAAAATTAATTCAGAATTGTAACCATGGTGTAATCAGTCAGATCGATAGTCCCGAGATCATGAGCTGGCATTCAGACCTTGGTTACATTGATCTAGAATAAAACGTGTCCCAAGAAGCAACAGACCTAAATGATATGAGCGAAGGATTATGTTTACTGGCTAGCTCAAGTTGTCATCGGCCAAAAGAAGACCTTTTGTGATGTTCTGCAAGGGAAGAAACAAATCGTTTATAGTGATACTGGTCAGGTCTTTCCTATGGTGGAGAATGCATTTAGTTTCACGAAGGAAGGATGGTTGGAGTGCGCGCGCGCGCGTGTGTG
>CM060308.1:56843455-56848455 GCA_030674185.1 Monoplex corrugatus
CTGTCTGTCCGTCTGTCCGTCCGTCCGTCCGTCCGTCTGTCTGTCTGTCTGTCTGTCTGTCTGACTCTCTGTGTCTCTGTCTCTGTTCTTCTTCTTCGTTTGTTTGCCGATGAATTCTACACTACTCTCCACCATCTTCTGGACACTCATGCTCCAGCCACAACCCGTCTTTTACCTGACCGCCCCCCTACCCCCTGGCTCACTCATGAGATTGCCTGTGCAAAACGTGCCCGCCGCAGATCAGAGCGCCGCTGGCGCAAATCCAAACTCACTGTACATAGGCAACTTTTCCAAGCCTCTAAAACAAAAGTATCCACCCTCATTGCATCTGCAAAAACAAACTATTTCCAAACCAAAATCCTGAATGCCTGTTCTTCAAAAGAACTCTTTACAACCATGAATCATCTCCTTGGCAGACGAAAAGATTTACTCTCCCAACAAAACACACAAATGAAGAACTCCCATCTGTATTCTCCAAGTATTTCATCACCAAAATACAAACTCTTCGTGACAGGCTTGACAGGACACCCTGTCAACCATGCCCACCTGACCCTTCCTTCTCTGGCACACCTCTTACTACTCTTACCCCAGTCTCACAAGAAGAAATTCTCAACACAATCAGATCCATGTCGTTCAAAACCTGCGAACTGGATCCTCTTCCAGGTTCTCTCTACTCTGACTGTCTCCCTACGCTCCTCCCATTCATCACTGACATCATCAACACTTCTCTCCAAACTGGAACTGTCCCAGATTCTTTCAAGTCTACTATTGTTCACCCTCTCCTCAAGAAATACAATTTAGACCCAATTGAACTGAAAAATTACCGGCCTATCTCTAATCTCTCTTTCTTGTCAAAACTGCTTGAAAAAGTTGTCCTCAACCACTGAACTCTGACCTGTCTGCCAACAATCTCCTCAATCCTTTCCAGTCAGCCTACCGCCAGTGCCATAGCACTGAAACTGCCTTGCTACACATTCTCAACAATCTCCTCCTTGCAACTGATACTGGCAAAGTCTCTCTCCTCACACTCCTTGATCTGTCTGCAGCCTTTGATACCATTGGTCATGGTATTCTCCTTTCTAGACTTCATCATATTTTTGGCATCTCTGACATTGCTCTCTCCTGGTTCACTTCTTATCTATCAAACAGAAAACAAACTGTTCTCATCAATGGCACTTACTCTCAACCTGCATATCTGACCTGTGGTGTTCCACAAGGATCTGTCCTTGGCCCTGTTCTTTTCACTCTTTACACCCTGTCCACCATCATCAACTCCCACTCTATAAAACACCACTTCTATGCTGATGACACCCAACTTCAAGACAGTGACTCACCTGACAATATACAGCGCCTCCTGACTCGCACCACTGAGTGTTACTCGGACATCAAAAATTGGATGACATACAACAAACTTCAGCTAAATGATGACAAGACAGAAGCTATCCTCATTGGCACCCGTCAGAAACTTTCTCAGCTGCCTCCTCTTTCTCTCCCATTATGTAACACATCAGTCCCAATTTCTGATTCAGCTAAAAACCTTGGTGTCTGCATTGACTCTACCCTCTCCGTGAACAACTTTGTTTCTCAAACTGCCAGATCTTGCTACTATCACCTCCATCGTATAAGCCTGATCAGGAAGTATCTCTCTGTGGAAACAACTGCAAAACTCGTTCTCTCCTTCATAATGTCTCGCATTGACTATTGCAATTCACTCCTGTCCGGTCTTCCTGCCTCCACCACTCACATCCTACAGCGCATTCAAAACAATGCTGCACGCCTTGTACTCAAAAAGAAAAAAGCTGACCACATATCTCCTCTCCTGGCACAACTTCACTGGCTCCCTGTATCAAAGCGCAAACAGTACAAACTAGACACCATATGCTACAAAAGCCTCAATAACGCAGCCCCCGATTACCTGTCAAGCCTACTTGAGATCTATGTTCCCTCACGTACCCTCCGCTCTGCCTCCGATCCTCTGACTTTTCGCTTTCCACGCACCAAGCTCAATACCTATGGTCCACGAGCCTTCTCTGTTTCTGGTCGGCTCTCCTGGAACAAACTTCCTCTCTCAGTCCGTCAGCAACCTACTTTTGTCTCCTTCAAGTCCGCTCTCAAAACTCACCTTTTCTCCTCTGCATAAAATCCTGACCTCACTCAATCCCCTCTGCAGCCTGTCTCCACTCGGAGGGGAATCACATTGCAATATATAATTGTATATAATATGCTCTCTATAATTTTCCATTGTTTTTATTCTTTCTCCCCATTTATAGCCGTGTGTGTGTGTGTGTGTGTGTGTGTGTGTGTGTGTGTGTGTGTGTGTGTGTGTGTGCGCGTGGGTGCGTGTGTGTGCGTGCTTGCGTGCGTGTGTGTGCGTGCGTGCGTGTGTGTGTGTGTGTGTGTTTCAGCGCTTAGATTTGATTTTATCAAGATTTTGCGCTATATAAATGTTGTAATTATTATTATTATTATTATTGTGCGATGGTGGTTTGCTTTTTGGTAGATAATGTGAGACCATCAATTGAAAATGAGTCGGTTGTGTTTGTGGACTTCATTTCTGACCCGCAGGCAGGGCAGCACCGTGTATTCATCCCAGCTTATAGATTCTTAGATTCTCCATAATGGCGTGTTCGGGTTGGCAGCTATGGACGAAGAGTGTATAAGGACGTGGGGTGGGAGTGGGTAGGAGAGAGAGAGAGAGAGAGAGAGAGAGAGAGAGAGAGAGAGAGAGAGAGAGAGAGAGAGAGTGCGAAATGTTTTAATATATAAGGGACACATGGGGGAGGCGCGTGCGAACAATAAGCCAAGAAAGAAAAAACATTAACAAGAGTTCTTGGTGACATGGGAGTCCAAATCATTGTACCAAATCGAACAGTTCAAAGTTTTACACAGTATAATGATACTGACCATCCAATAGTCTTTTTACAGAGATACAGTCAGCATTGGCCCGACCATCTTCATGGTGGGTCTTGATGATTTTCGTTGTTGACATCACGGCTGCTGGAGTTGACATCCACTTCTCGATCGAAAAAAACAACAACAACTGTAGAGTGCATTCATACTTCTCGCTGTCTCTTCAACATAGGCCATGTTTTCCGTATTTGCCACCATATTTACATGGCTATTGTTTTTCATGGGGATCACAAATGTTGTCAGTATTGTTCTTGCTTTCTTCAGCACATGTTTTTGGTTTCAAGAGCCTTTACATTTGCATGCAGACACAGTTTCAGACGCATTTGTGATGCAGCATCATACACTTTACAAATAATTTCGTCCTGCCATGATCGCCGTTTTCAGACGAATGTACACCTGATCCATTTAGTACAAAGTTTTTCTCGTGTCTTACTGTCACTGTCTGCTGGGTCTGTGTCGTTGTGACAGCATGTATTGTCCTTAAGCTCAATGGATCGTACATGACGTGTTGGTCGAGACGTACAGCTTTCACGGGAACGGCGCCTGACTGAATGAAATGTTTCAACATGTAAACTCTTATGGTGTTGTCCATGTCGTAAAATAAACTTGGCGTAGTTGGGAAAAATAGACCAGACGGAGAATATGAACTTTTACTTGCCTCTTGCTACTTATGTTCTATATACGTCCGTCCTTCTCCTGTGTCTGTTTACCTGAAAGGGGGGGGGGGGGGCACTTTAGGCAGTAGACAAGCACTGTGACCTGGATACGTGGTCATGGGGCTGACTAGAGGTGTTACCAGTCTTAGCACAGCAGCTGTCTACTGACCACGGCTTTCAATGTTGAAGGAAGAAACATTCGTTTCCTTCAGTACCATGTTAAGCATTCTTTCCAGGGTAGGCGGGAGTTTTTTTTTTTCCAACAGGCATAGTTGTTGAAATATTTTAGAAAGTCACAAGTCACAATTTAATTTTCCCCACTGTTGAAAGGTCGTCTTGCTAACAACCAGCTTGGAAGGCTACTCAAAAGAAGAGAGAGAGAGAGAGGAGAGAGAGAGAGAGAGAGAGAGAGAGAGAGAGAGAGAGAGAGAGATGGGTGGTGGTGGTGATGTCATGGAAGAAACGATTTGTGAATGTATAGGTTCCTTTCATAGTTGGGCTTGACCGCACATAATTCGGAATGAACAGGTAACTTGTATTTGGCAACAGTAATTTTTCATTGTGGTAGCGAGTACTCATTTTCGAACTTTTGTGTATACATTGTTTGTTCTTTTGGGGGTTGGGTGGGCGTGGCGTAGGACATTAAGTCCGGAACAAATAGCAGTATTAACCACATCAGTGCCAACAGTACGATGGGAAAGTTCGGAATGTGACCAAAGACTACATTTTATCGAACTTGCAGATTAACCTGAAGTTACAGTATTGTACTAAAATCCCACTGGTGGGAAGGTTCTATCGTAAGAACTGGTTTCATCTAGAGGACGGGTAATAAAAGGAATTAGTACACAGTCAGACACCACAGCATCGTAATAAGGATAATAAAATGTATTGGATCTCAGACTGCATTTTAAATACCTATAGTAATATGAATATAACAAAAGCTGTTGAGGGAGAGTGCAAGAGGTATCTAGTGTAGGCTGGAGGAGGTTGTGAACCTGAATGTTTACATAGTACCAACAGCTTTGATTTTTACCGGTACAAGGGAGATATTTTCCCATAAAAACCGGTATGTGGCAATCTGAGAAAATTCTTAGATACTGGGACAGCTCCCCCGGTTCAAGAACTAAGGATTTGTTTGGTCTTACAGTGCTTAGTACCTCTGTTGCGATTGATGAATCAGAGCAGTAAAATTTTTCCTAAAGTTTAGCAAAAGCAGCAGAAAAAGTTCTTAACACATCATCACTGGGGCCTTCATGAAGACCAGATTAACTCACATCAACACATATTTCACTATTCTCAGACAAGATGCCGCCTGTACGTACTCTTATTTATGTTTGCTTGAGATATACATTGCGATTGCAGTCAGGGTTACTGTCATGTGGTATGATTTTGTCAGATAAGTGTTGCGAGTAGGACTGGTCCATATCTTGGCTT